>CM063502.1:58500553-58528053 GCA_032207245.1 Pardosa pseudoannulata | reverse complement strand
GTTTGCTTTTCAGATATGAAGATAATGATTCTTGTATTTCTTTTAAATTCTATACTTTATTGGAGGATGGCTCCCCTTTCATATACTTTAACTTTTTTAATACAAAACCGCAGATAATACTTTTTCATTCTTTCCACTTTCAGAGTAAGGGATGGAAGCTCTATATTTAACCTTCCGTTAGATATTTGTCCTTTTTATAAATGTATCATCAACAAACACTGTGGAAAAAGCTTTAGTCACACTATGGTAACAGATTTTTTTTAAAAGTTTTTAAGTGATTTTAGTGATTTAAAAAAAAAAGTCTTATTAATCTTTGAACAGTTTCAAGCCAGAATGCAATATTTTAAAAGTAAAATTATATTACAACAAATCTTAAAATATCTTAAATAAAGAATAGCGAGAACAAAATTTTATTTAATATATATATATATATATATATATATATATATATATAATTTGTCGAAATTATCCGTCTTGTATAATATTATTAAAAAAATTAAATGTGCATGTTTATTATTTCCCTTTAACTGTGACTTAGTTTTTCTAAGTCTTTAAAAATGAGTTTATCAAGGGGATTGTATAACAATTTCATAATTTTTTAGCAGATGATATAAGTTTTTAGTATCTCACAATTCTTTTCATAATTTTATTATGTGTTTAGAAACTTATGATAGGTCAAATTAGGCACACTTTTTGCATGCACCAATTTCATTTAGGAGATATGACCTCTTAAAATATCTAAATTGTTTTATGTCTATGGAAATGTCTAAAAAAATGTATTGTGAATTATTTATAGGGACAACCACATTGTATTATCCGAATCTGAAAGAAAAAGCTAAAACTTTCTAAGCATGTTTCCTATTATTTTTATTTAGAATTTGTATGTGTTGTTTATTATACTCAATTTCAAAAAATAGAAATGGATAGAAAATAGCATCATGATACTATCTACAACTTTTTAACCTTAATAATATTGATGGTAATAAATTAAAAAAAATTCAATCTTCACTGATCTTTAATTCTTTACTTTTCTGATGATAAAACTGATGACATGACTGTTAAAAAAGTAATGTGTTCCTTAGAATATTTCGAAAACGATTGCTATATGAAGCAATAATAGCTTTAGAATTTTACCTCAACTTAAGACATTATAAATCAACATATTTTAAAAGCAAATATATGTTAGAATATCAAATATATGTTAGAGATCTAATAACAACATCCGTCTCTTCACATCTTTGTTCTCACTACCTTTGAACCCGTTTTGTCGACTTCACTCTCAATCCAAAGAACTAACTAACACTTAACCATTCGATACGCTGTATCTTGAGGATATCAGAGTGTTGTAGTGTATAATTCATATTGAAATAAATAACTGCAATAATGTAACAGTGATTCTGATGAAATTTCGGCTTCAAGTACTTCTGAATTTTTATCTGGTCACGATGTAATCGGACGTGAGCGTGAGATAAAAATCCAGTTGAAATATCACGAGCGTGACTACTACAGAAACCTGCGACTACAAGTAGGCAAGGTTACGATCAGATTTATTTATGCCCTGGATAAAAAGAAAATCTCTGCTTGTATGAGTTATGGTAGAAAGACAAACTATATTTAGAAACAAACTTTCTACGAAATAAAAAATCAAAAAAATGGTTTAGGATATGTTGGTTAAATTTGGCAATGATTTATATTTCTGGCTTCCCAAGTTCCCAATAGTACGGGTATACCCTATTCGAGTGTTTGATCCTTTAAGCTTGAGTTACGCTAGGGAAAACAGGTGGAACACTACCAGTTTCTCCCAAGGGAAATGGTAACACGTGCTTTTCATTTTCGATCTGTTGATATAGGGTTTCAGAGGCTGAAGGAGGAGTTCGATAATTACAGTGTTATTATTGAGATCAGAAGCATGCAAAAAAAATTATTTTTTTTTATTCTTGATGTTTTATTTTCCATGCTTTTACTTTGATGAAATGTTGAATCATTAAAAGAAACTCCCACTCTTAAATGTAATCCTTGCCTGGAGACAAAAATTCAGGTAGTTTATTTTTTTACACCTGAAACCTTTAAAAGTCAATTTAAAATTCCAGAAGAAAGTCAATAACACCAAACTATGTGCGTGATAAATAAATTTACAGCTTTATGAACATTTAAATAAATTCTTATGAAAATAATTATATCTATAATCAATTGTCAAATGAGAGTCAAACCAGTTTGAAAGAAACTGTATTAAAAGAGTGAAAGTTTAATTATGATTAAGGCATAATAATCTAAAAAAAGTTTAAGTGATCGCTTAATTTCGCTTACTGAACAGTTAAACTTATCTCGTCTAGAAAATACTTAATATACTGAATTTTTTTATTTTTTAACTTCTGATTTGTTGAAGAAATGAATACTGACTTTTTATTCCTTAATACTAATATTTAAGTGCAATGTTAATATAGTATAAAATTTATTATCTAAGTGCATTGTTTGGTTTGTTTAACTTGCAACCTCCTGCCAATTGTTCCCTTCTTTTCTACTGCATGCTGAACAAATAATTATTTTCTACATAATCATGAATACTATTTTAAGTACAACTGACAAAAGGGAGTGAGAGGTTAAGGTGGTCTATAAGTAGGGAGGTTAGTATTCTGTTAATGGTAGGTTGATCAAACATTGAAGGGTAATTAGACGGATTCTGGTTCACTTCTTATAAAAGTACGTCGAGAATCAGAGGTAATGATGAATTGAGAATGCATCAGTAAAGAAAAATATGCCAGTATTGCAACAGAGGTTTCATGGGCTGGACAAGCACATGTTAGATGAATGCATATTTATGTTCTTAAAAGAGGCAGTGTGACTGGAGTAAGATTTAATGATGAGATCTGGGAGTACTATATTAATATTTTCACAGGTACAGTTAGCCTTGATTTCATTTTAATATGGAAAACGCGATGGTACATAGAGCTCATCTTGAGGATGATTTTCTGGAAAGAGAAAATATTCGCTGGATAGATAAGCTAACTAAATCTCCAGATCTTAAGCCTATCGAGCATGATTAGTATGTTTTGGGGAACACAATTGCAACTCGCAGCCTTTCTCTCAGAACCATCCAGGGCCTGAAAACAACATTAAGAGACCAATTTTCACAAGAACTCATAAACTGTCCAATTTCAGAATGAAATCATAGTGTGAGGCTGTATATCTGTAAGAGGAGACTATACCCCCACTAATACATTTTTTAAAAACTTTTATAACGACTGTTTCATTCTTTCTGACTCCACCGTGTTGGTGTTTACTATAAACTTTTAAAGATAATTTATTTTGCTATAACAACATACGTTTATACAGAATATCATCAAAATCTGCTCAGTAGTTGAGATAAATGCCTAAATATTTAAATTATCTTTATTTTAAACATCAGTGTAAATAGCTAAATAAATGTAATATATATATATATATATATATATATATATATATATATATATATATATATATATATATATATATATATATATACATACATACATATATATATGTATATATATACATATATATATATGTAAATATATACATATAATATGTAAATATATATATATACAAACATACATGTATATATATGTATATACACAATTTGTATATACCACAACTATATATATATATATATATATATATATATATATATATATCTATATATATATATATATATATATATATACAAATCTTAATTCTAATTCTACATATAATAATAAATTACTGTCAAATACCTTTTAAAATAATCCAAGATTCTCCTTTATTATCCGAAGTTTAATGTTCCTTTCATATTTCGTTTCAAATAAAATCATCCATTAACCAGTAATAAAGATAAAGCGAACAATCGCTGTTTGAAAGTTTTTAAGCTTGCATGATTTATATCATCATTAGTTGTTAATAAAGAAAGCATTAATAGTGTAATTTTTCAATTTAGCGTGTTTAAAAATAAAGTAAAAACCATTTTCACATGGAAAATTTTTCATTACCTTAACCACTATTCAGGAATCAGAAAGGTCTCTTTTTTCTGCAATGAAGTAAAGGGTGCGCGAGAGACTTCAGGGTTAATGGACAGTCATTAATAGTGCTGCTACTTTAACCTTGACCATGGTTCATGTGAAGAAAATACCTACTGGAGAAAGTGCACGCTAGCTTTCGGAAGGTAAATAGTGTTAGCAGAATACATTCTCCTTTAGAGACTTCAATAAAGACATTAATAAATAATGATCATTTAACTGGAGATAATTACACTTTCTTAAAGTTTAACATTTAAGGTAAAAAAAGAGCCAGGTTGAATGTCCATAGAAAGCAAATTTTAGGTAAACAAATGTCTTTGAATTACATTAACGTCCAAAGCTTAACATTCAATGTAATTTAACGCTAATGAAAAAATAATAATAACTTCTGGAAGATGAAAAGAAAAATAAGTAAGCATTTAAATTTCAACTCATGCAAAAGCTTTACTATTGTAACTTACCTTACTACCTTAAGAGTCGGAATGTAAATAGGTAAACAAGCAAATCCCAAATCAAAGGAAAATCTTTACTGGTTTAAATTATCAAAAACACTGAAAGATGAATAGAAAAATAAGAAACTGCTTCATTTCAGATTGTGTGGAACTTTTTATTTGCTTTGGGTTATCTAAATACCTTTCTTATAACCCCCTATATAGATAGAATTATGCGCAGAATTAAAAAAAAAATTATCAAACGCTTGAATAGATTGGTAATGATAATTACCAGCTACTTACTGTTTAACCCATGAATGCTAGAAACGTTAACCTTGAACTTTTTAATTATTTGACTTGGGAATTGAATAAAATATATAATCTTAATATCATATTTTCTTTAAATGTACTTACGTACTAAGAATGTTTACTTCTATTGGTATATACATAGTTCGATACATAGTTCGGTACAATTTTTTACATTTTGATGTGTGAGGGTAAAAAAAAAATTCTTTAATAAAAAAACAACCTTAGAATGTAAACATAATTCATTTAATCATTTTCAAAACTCATTTTTTATACTTTTACATCAATGGTTTTGACAAGTATTTTTAATTTTCTTGAATTTTTTTTCTCAGAATAAATAAAATGTCTAAAATGTAACTCAGGCTTTCATTAAGTATTCATTGCTCTTTACAGTACCAATTAAGTAAAAAGAGTGGATATTATGTCCTGAAAATATTCCTCTATTTTGTTTACAAAGAAACCTACGCTGTTTGTTTTTTTAAAAATTATTTTAAATTAAATTAAGAATATTTTAAGTAAAAACTTTTCATTTGAACAAACTCCATAAATTCTAACAAACAAATAAGAAATGTAAAACATGCAAAATGTGTAACATTATGAGACAAGTTTTAAAATATAATCTAAAGGCTGTCGTTTAGGAGCGCTACTGTCAACCTTCTGCTGCAATTCGCTTATTACAATGGAAACAAATATTTAAAGCTGTTTTCTAATGGAACGATTATAAATATGATTCATGTGATTCAAACCAACAGACTATGGCCCAGAAAGGCAACACCAAACTCATACGATCAATGAATTCTAGGCTAAAATAATTTCCCATGAGAAGTGGCTCGGTTTTCTCTCTTAGATGACATAATATATAAATATATATATATATATATATATATATATATATATATATATATATATTATATATATCTGTGTGTTTGTGTGCATATATATGCATATACATACACGCATATGTCATCTAAGAGTGAGATACTCACAGTATGATTTTCTTAGCATAGCTTTCGTGTTTTCTAAGAAATGGCAGCTGGTAGGAATTAAATAGTTTCGTCTATTGACTACTCTTTACATGCCTGAAGAAAGATAAATATTCAAGAGAGATAAAAATTTCATGGTCAAGAGAAGTATTACTGCCTCTTAATTACTTCTTTATCACACTTCTTTATACATAAGTGTTATTAACACTGTTGTAAAAAAGAATTTTAATATTTTACTTCCTAGTGGAGAAAAGAGAGATATAATACACACATATATGTAATGTATTTATATTTATATACTATATTTAATCGTGTATTAGGCTCTGATTTTTAAATGAAAAAGTGGTAAAAAACCATATCTTGTGAATAACGTGCGCCTTAATTTAGAATATATAAGTGACTTTTCCTGTTGTACACCTAATGCTAAGCGGAGTTAATGAATAAAACCTCAACGTTACTCCAATAACATTTAAAAGATATTTTTAATGTGGCTCACTTGCCTTTATTTATCTTTCGCCTCTATAATATTGCAGAATTTGTTGACCATATATGTATGAATTCACATATGGATACACACATACTCACATACACACAAGACCAATTTTAGTCTATTAACTCCCCGCGTACAAGAGGGTATTTGACAGCTTCCATGTCAACACGGCTAGCATTTGCCTTCCCCCATCAACACGGATACCTACTAAATTCACCGCTTGGCTCAATACATAGGAGGTTATAACTATTCTTATATGAGTACTTTATATGAATGATTAAAATCAAAAATATTTTCAAAAAGTATACACATCATTTATTATGCTCATTAAAAAGCATACCATATAAAGCAAAAGTAAAAAATGCACTCATGAACCGGACTTTCTTTCATTGATTGTTTTACCAGTTCATCCATACCATCTGATAATTGTAAATTTTTACCAAATTTTTTCTAAAGCACTAGGGATACTACTATTTGTTATCAAAACTATTGATAATAACTTATATTTTATCTCTAATTACGAATCTACTTCGAATTATTTGGCACTTCTGAAATTGCTTTGTGTGAAAGTACCTGTTTAAATGACTCCATATATTGTAAATAATTCTTTTAATTGCAAAATGTATAATAATATTCATTAAAATCCAATCAAACTTTTTAACAGCAATTATTCCCAGACATGAAGAGTTAGAATGAAAAAGAATGCAGTTTTCTCGCTAAGTTTTTTATGTAAAATAGTCTTTAAAAAAAAAGGTTTAGGTAGTGTATTTGAATATTTATTTAATGCAATCAGTAACTTTCCATTCTATTCTTTAATTTAGTTCAGCAAAATGGATTATACCTCTTATCTAACTGAAAACAAGAGTTTCTATGGCTATCCAATGTATCTTGCTTTAGATATTTTATTCAGTAGATGGAAAAGAAACCCACGAGAATCGCAGTTGAGTCGAGAGCATACATCGCAGACTAGATAATTAATCTTTTTAACGACCTTCTTTTGTTGGTAACTCGGGGAGGAAAAAATTAAAAAGCGCTAAATATAAATAACGCATCGTAATTGATAATTTATGCAGCAAAACAGTATAAGACACGAGATTATTGTTTCCTCTTTTGATATATGCAGTGGTGAAGTGTTTTGAAAAGACTGCTTGTAGAACCAAGAAGTCAGTTCGCTGTCATGTCTCAACTACCATCTGTTACATTGTCCCTTTTCAATGTAAATGAACTTTGAAAACCATTGCTTACATAGATATTTTTCTGTTAAGGAGCAGAGATTTATTTACCTGTATTCGTCTTTTAAACTTGATTCATGTTGTATAGTTTGCAAGTAAGAATACCATTTTAAACTTTAGCGAATTGTTTCGTTTGAACGCATCTGTAGAAATATTAATCTCTCTTTCTCTATATTTACACATGTATATGTGAATATATGTATATATATATATATATATATATATATATATATATATATATATATATATATATATATACATATATATATATATACATATATATATATACATATATATATATATATATATATATATATATATATATATATATATATATATATATATATATATATATATATATATATATATATATATATATATATATATATATATATATATATATATATATATATATATATATATATATATATATATATATATAATAAGTATATCAATTGCTAGGTGTGAAATTAAATGCAAGGGAAGAACAGAGATACATAAACATTAAATATATTGTAATGTGTCCAATCTGGAGTGGTTCTAAACAAAGGTTGTCGAGAACTTCAATTACTATTAGAAAAATATGGGCAGGATTAAACGGTTTTGAATATTTACGAATTAAAATAGAAATATAGATTTGGTATACAAAATGCGATGATTGCTGCTTAACTATATTCAAAGACTGGAGTAAGAGATCATTTTACAAGTAGAGTTCGTAGATTAATTACAGGTCTCTGTCTACTCCATCACAGATGGGCAACACTTGATAAACTCAGTTGAGTTATAGCTCTTTTTAGAGGAACAATCTCTCTGAAACTAATCGACCTCGTCCTTTTTAGGACGAACAGGAATTTTTACATAAAGTTCGGAGTTTAGTGCTCTAAAATAGCCAGAATATTCTACCTTATGTTACTTTATTGTTATTGTTCTTTATTACCTTATGTTACTTTATTGAATTGTTACTTTAAAAAAACTAGTCCTGAACTAACCTGAAATTCAATTCCCAAAGTTCAGTTCCAGATGCTAACTTATGGACTTACTTAATGGAGTTGTGGGACTGAACGAGCCACCAAGACGTTATAAATAGGAGTACACATACTGGGACTGGATCTGACAAAAGACGTCTGGAGCCTCACGAGATCTCACAGGAACCATTAACAACAGAACTCCCTGGGCCAAGCCCTCTAGTTCTGATGTTACTGGTAATGGTATTTGCATTAGACTAATGAAATTAAGTTGGCATGACGTAAGAGCCAAAAATCTCCTGTCTTTTTATACGGACGTTTGTCCGCTAATTTTTGTGTCATAGGTTCTAGACTTATGAGCCAGAGATGATGACGACATCGGGCACCCATCACGTTTTTAATTTGTAGATCAGCTATCCGAAAACAGATGTGGACATGAACCACAAAAGAACATGCTGCTCCGTCTGAATAGTCGCAAAAATCAACAAAACATGGTTGTCACACTTGTTGTCATACGCAAGAGAACAAGGAACGCAAGTAAACTGGCTCATCTCCCATGATACAGCTTACCCATCTTCTTTTGTAGGATCACCATTGCTCAGACTGTCGTTTTTATTGTCCTTCCTAAGTTGAAGTTAACGGCTCTTTAGGAAGGGGTTCTAGATGCGGCAATCCAGAATTCGTTTTTGGCTGCTTTTAAACTTGAAACTAAGGTCACTCCATCTACATCTAAAGGTCTTCTTAAAATGGATAATGGAACGTTGTTCTAGACTTGTATAATCATTTCAATGAGATATTGTGTTTCAAAACCCTTTAAAGTCCTTTAAAGTATAATGGGGAGTGCATTTTTGGTACACAAAAGCCGATGTTTCTTTTTGTCAGGTGGCGTATCTATAAAAAAGTATAGTCGTATAGTCATAAGTATAAAAAAAATCAGCTATTTACTTTCTAAAATTCAAAAAGTTAATTCAGTTTCATTTTGTTTCAAACGTATAATATGTCAATTATACAATTAAAAGAACTGTTATAGTCAAGTTGTACAGACAGTTTGGACATTTACTATAACTAATTTTTTTTATCTAAAGTTTACTTGAATTAGTATCATTATATATAAGTTTATTCATACGCCTTAAAGGTTTGCTACATCACAAATGATCATATGTCAAATTGTAACGTGGCTGTAGCTTTTTAGATGGAGGTACTTCTGAAACAATTAATAACTTTTAAAAATTAATATTTTAAATATAATTTTAAATATATTTTATTACTAAATCAATTTTTAATGACACCTAAATTTTATTAGTTTACTAAAAACAAAATAAACTGGTTTTAAAACTCCATTAAAAACTTAAGTTCAGACTATTGAAAATTTTAGAAGATTACACAAGTCATAAATTGAAACCATTCATAAGAATGCAGATTTGTTTTATTTGGATTTATTCTGCCATCCCGAATATGTTATTATCCTACTCACTGAACTATTTTTAAAAGTCAATAGTTGAAAGAGTAGGAAAAAAATAATTTTGAAGTAAAAAGAATCTATATAACTTAAGGATTCGCTAGAGCGATGCGATTTGCTCTTTGAGGAATAATGTGATTCAGATCTGCTACTTAAAGAGGATTCCACTTCGTTACAAACATTAATGCCAGCAGCGGAATTCTTAACTACAGAATTCGGTGCTGAAATGTTACGGCCTATCAGTGTGGCTATTATCCAGATTTATCAGATAACGCGTACAAAAATATAGATATTAAGTACTATGCCATTTTGATATTAAAAGTAAAATAATCCTTGAAGATAGTTATACATTTAATTATTGGTCTTCTATCTCTCATATCTTTGCCAAAGCTGGGCGAAATTTTTTCTTTTCCATATTGTAAACACAACACGTGCACACGCTCATGTATATATATATATATATATATATATATATATATATATATGTGTGTGTGTGTGTGTGTGTGTGTGTGTGTGTTTGGAAGATATAGAGAGGGAGATGCAAGTATCTGTACGTGTGAGAGCTTGTATATGCATGTGCGGGTGTGTACATCTTCTACCTTACCATACACTCTAATATTACGAAGCTTATGATCTTTACATAAATTAGTATAAGTTAAGCTTAAATATAGTAACTTTTTCTCCGAAATTTTAAAGATTTGGAAATTTTATTCGGAATTATAAAGATTAAAATTGTCTTTAAATCAAAACATTACATTCTTAATTATGGATATTTTTAACTATTAATTCGGATATTTTAACTAGTGTGTTGCTTTGTACTTTAGAAGTCATTAATATTACTCTTTGATTTTTTATATTAAATTATTTATTCTTCATAATACGTTTTTCATTGTGGTCTTAATGCAAAGTATTTTCCTCTTTTTAAAGGTCAAAACACTTTTAATTTGATGATATTCTTTAGAATTTATGAATCTAAAATTACAATAAGCACTTACTGGCTGAAATGACGCCATTAGTCTTTCGCTTAGTGTGAGAACCTCGGAAACCACATTCGTTTCAATACAATGCTTTGTTTCAGTAATATATTTTATTAAATGTTAGCATGCAAAAATTGCATGACAGATTTCAAAATGCAATGGTGGGAAAACTACTACTGTCAGCTAAGTGGAACAACAGACGAGCATTTGTTTTGACTAGAAATATATTGGCAGATCTTGAAAGAGAAATGATACGTTCCGCTTTCCTGAAATGATTGTCACAGTCTGGAACTTAGCCACACATCCTGAATTATTGATGAGATAATAGCCAGAGATAATGAACAAATAAAATAAAATTACATTTCGTTAAACGAAGATTGCTATTATGTTCTTGTCAAACGTTGTTACTATTTCTCCGTATACAATATGTAACTCTTTTAAAAATTATTTTAAATGAAGAGGAAAGTAATACATACGTTTTGAAAATTAAAAAAATGACTTATTTCAAGTTAAAGTTATTTTAAGATTTTAACAGATTATTAGTGCTGTTCAACTGAAAGACAAGGGAACTAATAGTAATGCAGTTTCATTTTCATTAATTTGATAAGTATAAAAACTTTCAAGATATACGAAATCTTTTAATATTTTTTGAGTTGCATAATAAATAAGCTTGGCTAAACAACATATTTTTCTTCCCTTTTCTCACTTTCTTTTAAATAAATTTTCTCATCATTCTCTTTAGAAATCTGGGTTTGTTTTCCTCCTCCAAAAGTTGATCTCTTTGAAAAAAATCCCCATTCGGTATACCTCATAAAACTATTTATTAGGAAAAATTAGTTGTTTACAGTATCAGATACTATTCTTCTGTTTTGATTATGTAGTATGAAAGATATTTCTGGAGTTAAGATATAGTTTTAATCCGATCAAAATAAATTTTTTATATGATTGCGTACATTATTTATGATTATTTTTTATAAATATACATAATGCATTTTATTATAATTAAAGCAATATAATATGTTTTTCAAATGACTAACTAAGGAGAGATTTTTATAAATTCGGTACATAATGTTTTTTTAACATAACAAAACTTAGGTCTAAATAAAGTTTCTACTATTATTTAGCACAATAATTCATTAAAAAAACAAATTATTTAGTTTGAATTTCAACTACATTTATTGGGTATATCCATAAGAATAAAGGTAAAATATGTTGTATACAATCAGATAACTAATAACTGATTAAATTTTGATTTTTAATTTTATTGTCAAATATAGAATACTTTCTGGGGCTAGATAACAAAAACATTCAATGAAAATGTAATTTTTTCTAAATAAATGAGATTTTCAGAGTTAGAAGGTGCACAATAAGGTTAATTTTTAAGCAGAACCATTATAGAGAAAGCCAAATCAAGTTCCTTTGGTAAGGTTAAACTATTTATTATTAATTGTTTTACAAGTCTAAAAACAACAATTCTAACTGTTACATAAGTAAAATGTAGTTTTAATTTTTCTACCTGGAAGAATTTAAATAGCGAAATAATATAAGATTTCAGGCAATATTGGATTGAAATCTGATGCTTCAAGAGTAATAAAAATTTAATTACAACTTTAAAAAGCAAATATTTATGGGTAATATACTATAAGTGTCAGACTAAAGGAACCCACCCTTTCTAAAATTTAAAATTTAATTGAGACTGAAGGGATTATTACCTTAGAATCACAGATACACAACACACACACACACACACACACACACATACACACACACACACACACACATATATATATAAATATATATATAATATATATATGTATATATATATATATATATATATATATATATATATATATATATATATATATATATATATATATATATATATATATATATATATATATATCAGAGAGAGAGAGAGAGAGAGACATTCTTTATAGAAGTATATAAAAATATCTCATGATGTTGGCTTGAAGCTCTAAATTCTTAACAAAGTCAAATTTTATTTCTTGTAAACAAAGAATTCTGCAAACATTTTTTTAATCCACTCTACATAAAGATCTTGAAGACTGCGGTGAAGAATTTTGATCGTGACCTAGTCACTTAAAACATCGGGAAAACAAACTGCGAAAGTTCATTATCAACAAATATTTCACCCATCAAATTATTCCGCTCTTCTCGTGTTTCAAAGCCAGTGTACGCTCCGATATATTTATCAATGAGAGGTTACGCCAAGTGTAGAAGGTACAAAGCCCTCTATCCGATAATTTCCAATCAGACCTCAACTCCACTTCCCGTCTTTTTACCTCTATTGATCAAACAACACCTTCCAGCTCTCCACTCGTTCCTCTCCAGAGGTATGTGCACTTTGCCATTGCAAGTCAACACAGCTAACACCTGTTGCTTGCTGAAGAAGTCAGACGCGCTGTTTTCGCGCAGTTGTAGGCCGCGCCAGGGGGTAAAGTGGGAAGGAGTCTTGCATTTGCTCTGCACTTGTTGATTTGAAGAGTACGGAGGAGGTCTCGAGTGTGGTTCCCTGCTACAAAGGAACGATCGGACTGATAAATATTGTTAAGAAAGGGCACGGCTGACTTGGGTGCCCTCCGCTTCCCACGGTACCAGAAATTATTCATAGACTTGTGATTGACTAAAGATCCATTTCACCATATTTACTAATGATCTTAAGAGAAAGGCCTTCAGATGAATTACCTTGGGATAAGTGATGACTTTTCTTCTCCCACTTCTTTATTAAAAAAACGCATTAAAGAATATAAATAGCCTGTATTATGATTATGAATTAGCTTTTCCTTTGGAACGGAATGCAATGCTTTACACACACACACACACACACACACATATATATATATATATATATATATATATATATATATATATATATATATATATATATACATATATAGATATAGATATATAGATAGATAGATAGATAGGAGATAATTTATTTAAACAACTTATTGAAGACAGTAAATTTTGTGGGAATATAATAATTTAATAATTATAACCATTTTGTTCAATGAAATGTGAAGTGGACCGATGAAGCCTCCTTTCTACAATATTTTTACCATGACGGAAATGATATTACTTGAATAATTATTGCATTCCTAATTACCATGATTTATTTTTTGCTAAATTGATTTATGCAGTCATGATACTTTTATTATTAAAACTGTATTTTTAAAGTTTATTTAGTTATTTTTATTCTATTACATAACTTTATCTGAAAATCCATAAAATCCCTAAGTAATGTATACATTTAGATCCATTTCACTATATTTACTAATAATCCTAAAAGTGAAAAGACTTTACATGAAATATTTCTGCATAAGTTGATTCTTTGATTCGATGAATTTCAAATGAATTTCGATGAAATTCGATTGTCGTAGGGTCATTCTTTCTCTCCTACTTCTTTACTAATAAACCATTAAATAATATTATGCCTGTATCATGATTATGACCTAATCTGGAAAGACAAAAGACCAGTTGTAAATTGTAACAAAAAATTTTTCGAAGTGTTTTATGATCTGTTTAGCATTCTCATATTTCTCAAAATAAGAATAGAATCGGTTAAAATGTTCTGTTAAATGTTATAAAATTTCCCAGCTTTAGAAATGTACATTTAAAGTCGCTTATACACAATACTTATGCTTAATAATTTTGATGGTCAGCAGTAAATAGATAAAAAATCAATGACATGTCAGAAAGATTAGATGCCACTCTTTTAAAATCAAAATTTCAAATATATTCTTTCGCTGACAATTACATATATATTTTTAAATTACTAGTAAAAAATAATTTTAATTTTAATATATTTTCTAAGCATTTTTCTAGTGTCATATTTACTCTAAAATATATTAATTCAATAGTTTTTATACAGTTAAAAAAACAGATAATTCTTACTATCAGAAAAATAATTAAGTATCTTGTACCTAATTTAAGTACATTGGACCTAAAATATTTAAATGAAGTTCACATTGAAAGGATTTTATATAATGGGAATTTTTTAAATCATTGCACTAGCTAAAAATAATCGTGTGTGAAGTATAAAAAACGCATTTTTTAAAATAGTACTTTGTAAGTTTATTCAAATAAATTATCTGTGATTAAGCTACCACTTTTTATTCTAACTCATTCATTTCCTGGAATTTTTATCTTAGTTATTTCTCTTCAATTTAAAACATTTCTTAAGTGATATTTTAAATAATGATTCGTCTTGTTGTAATTCAACAAATATTCTTCAACTGAATGTAAAAATTATTCTAAATATAATAGTATTTGTCAATTTGGGAAAAATACAACTGAACTCACACATGCATATAATGATGCATAAAAACTGTCAGAAGTAAATCGGAAATAAATTATCTATTTTTAATGAAAAGTATCTATACCTTTTTAAAATTAAAATCTTAAACTTGTACTTACACATAAGGATGTATATTTCCTTCAAATTTTATATGTAAAATATGCTTCTAATATATTTTATAAATCATTAGTACTATTTTGAACCTTAAATATATTAATTCAATAGTGATTATATAACATTTGATAATAAATAATATAAAAATAATATTTAAAAGTATTTATCAAGAAATGTTTTAAATTATACAGAAAAAACGATGATAGCTGAGATAAATAAGTAAGATATTGAATATTGCGCTATGAATAATACAGAAAAAAAGTGTAATTAATAACAAAATTGAAAATGAAAGAAAAACTTCCAATGTTGTATCTTAATAGAAAATCCTAGGGAATTTTTTAATGCTTTTACAATATTCTGGATATATATTTTTTATAAAAATATATGACCTTGAGTTATATATGCAAAAAAAAGTGAATGCGGAAGAATTGAAAGGAAAGCATTGAACTACAGTGGCCGACAAAAGCTTTTCACAGAAATTGAACTGATTGACTCGTTTTTTCCCCTTTATGTCGGAACATTTCGGAAATATTTCCATGCCATCGCTGATGTAAAGAATTTCATACCAATCTACTTTTCTGCTTTTGAAGAAATTTCGTCACGCTTGAGGCATGTTCCGCGTGCAGCTGTCACCTATAAAAAAAAGAAGCATCAACTTCCAAAATAAATCATTTTTCTGAAAATTCTTCCATTCGTTTCTTAACGGTGTACATTGTGTATTACATAATATATATTTACCTATAAATATATATATTTGTTGGTGTTAATGCTTATAATTCCTGAGAATTTTTTATGCCTTTTAGTGCATGAGTGCGACCAACTGTTATGAAGGAAAAAATTTGAATAAGGACTTAATTGCGCAAGCTGTACATGTAAACATGAATGTGATAAAAGCGGCTACTATGTCTTCCAATTAGTTATCTTATTTACATTTAGAAATCCTAAAAAATCTCTTTTTGATCAGAAATTTTTTATGAATTGAAAGTACCCAATAAAAAGGTCTTCTCAATACCAACTTGCCATTTTTAGTATGCTGTTTTAGGACACCGCGGAATTTTTTTTACCTTTTATTTATGGAACACTTTGAAAGTAGGCAAAAATTCTTCCTACTGGGTACAACACAAATTGGTTTAAAAATTCTTCCAATAGATGCATTGTGGAGCGCTGCGGTTAATTTAATATTATTAAAGTTAAAATGTGATATTAGTTAAAATGTGACGTAAGCTTAAATATTTTTCCTAACGACTGTGAACATCTATAAAAAAGAAAGATTTGAGCCCACATACCCCGATGAAAAAAGGAAAAGGTCAGTCTTTGTACTTTTACAACTATCGTATATCGTATTCTTGTAGAAACGAGACCAAAACTATGCGGTGTATACGCAGGACGTTAACTATTATACCATACAGGCGAGTCTAATAAAACCAGAAAGCCTATATTTTAACGATATTACATGTCACAAAAATTAAGTTATGGACTTAAAAATTAAAATATTCATTATGACAATATTTAAATATCTTTCGTAAGATTAAGCCGTACGACGGTCAAATAGGTAGACCATGGTCATTCGGTATCGAAGTCTACCACCCATGGACTTTAAAATTCAGTATGACAGTACTGAAAAATATTTTATAACAATTAAGCAGTATGATGGCTGAATGCGTAGATAATTACCATTCGGTTCCATAGTCCATGGGTGCGTTTATTCATTACAAGAATAGATGTTCTTAGCCATTCTGAACGAGTTTTAAGGAATAGGTTCTGGTCTATATACCCTCCCGTAAAGGAACAAATTGGTTGTAAGGCTACAAATCCATTTAAGCCTCGCATAACATTGAAAGTGTGATGGATTTCATAGCACAACAGTTTTTCAATAAGATTAAAAGATACTTTCTATTTTATCGCCTTTAAGGAGTGTTAAATTGAAATAAGTTCGCAAAATGTATAAATTAGCTTGTACAAAATTGCAATAAAAACCCTTTTTATCTAAGAATAAATGCAGTAGGTATTTCATTACTTGTATCCAAGCTAACTTCAATAACTTTTATAAAAACTGTTAAAACAAAATAAAAAAATTTAGATTTAGGAGTTAAAAATATCTTCGAGATGCATTGTCCAAAAAATGTGAGAAACTATGGACAATCTCGAAGAATAATAGACTAATTAATAATCATTCTATTTAAAATAGGAATGAAATATATATAAAGTTAAAATAAAAGAATGCATTATGTATCGATTAGTTTCAAAATTTGAAATCTTTTCATTCTCTCCTTCACCAATTTATACTATATAGGAATGATGTAATAAAGAAAAAATAGAATTTCCTCATACGTAATAACTTTTGATTGTCAGCTGTTTTTCAGTGCAAATTGTGTCAGCAGGAAGAGATATGACCCTGATCCTTTTTTTTTTACTTGAAACTGCTGAAATAAAGCCATGTCTATCATATCTACGAAGTACCCTTAGATAACTAAGTAATACATGATTTATAAATGCATGGATGAGTAGAGAATAACCAATATATCGGAAATAAATACTAAAATTTGAGGTCACTGCTATTCTGGGTTTAATACCACTGAAACATTCGTATCATATTATTAAATGGATGATCTGTATAAACATGTATCATCAATTTGAATAACTATAGATCTTTTCAGCATAGTATTTACTTTTTTTTCTTGCACTCCCCCTTTATCACTAATCACTAGATTTATAATTCATCCAAATGAATGCATTCTCTATGAGGAAATGCAAAACGACTCATGCATGCGTTATAAAAATAAATGCGACTGACGAGTAAAATTCTATAAAAACTATAAAGTCGACCTCTTCGGCTTTTAGCCTTTGACTTACTCGCCAAGGCTAAACCTACCTTTGGCTCCTCCACTACCACCAACGAACTTTTAGCGCGTGAGGTCGAGAGGTCACGGAAACGTATTCAACCTGATAGGTGATTCACCAGTTTGATAGCGTGGGAGCTCTACGAATGTCTTTTATCGTAACTGCAATGATAAGCTTAATTACTTTTAGTAACGAATGATTTCATTTATCCGTGTCATGCATTATGTATTGAGGTTGAGTATTTAATTAAATCGACATCCCAGTGACATGAGATATGTCAAATTTGAAGCAAATCCTTTCGAATTGTCTCACTCCACTCAGTTTATTTACTAAGTTTCTTTTTAAATTTGAACTAAATGTAACTGAAATTGTGTCTTAATGGCTTGTTCTTTATATATGAACTTATATTTCAATATTCATAGAGGTAAAGTTATGTATGTCCGTAAATGAATTCGACAAGCATTTTTTGAAATTCATGTGTTTTAATTTCTTTTTATGTTATTGATATTAAGGTGAAGTCTTTTTTTATCTGGATTTATAAACATCTAAAATTAATATGTGGTGTAAATAATTCAATACAAAATTAGATAATTACATTCAAAAGTAATTTAAAAGTACAAGCTGACTGATGTCGTAATTTATTATATAAAAACCCACTATTAGAATAAAAATTAAAGTCTTAAAGTCTTGAAATATTGAAACTTTTTAATAATTTACCCAACAGAAACAATTTAAGAGCATTATTTTAAATTATCCTCTTCATTACAGCAAATTCTTCAGGTAATATTTTGTATAAAGAGAAATAAATAATGTGAAATGCTGAACTATTTAAATATTTACATTTTCATATATACTTATTTTCTCAATTTTGATACAAAACGCAATCTCAAAATTGTATGCAGGTTCAATGAACACTATTTAGTTACAATGGGCACTATTTAGTTTTGTGTATGGGCGGAGGATATAAATTCACAATACATGCATACATGGAAAGAGAATATGTCTTAGATAATCTCAAGTTACTATTCTTCTGTTTTAAAGTTATTACATGCGGAAAACTGTTGTTTATTCTAAAGTGTTGGTATTGCTATTCTCCAAAGCAGACAGGTTAATTTTGCATAATGAATTTATTACCCAGGATAAATAAGTGGTGTTGAAATGAACAACTATTGTTCTGTTAAAAGTCAATATTTTATATGCAGTAAAATTGTTTTGGAAAGAATTTTACGGATATATTATACGAAATAATCTGTAGACAATCGGTAGCTCAAATAAGTATAATGAACAGATTACACTGTCATTTAAGCTTTCAATTTATATTTCTAGAAAGAATTGAAGTGATTGAAATGAAACAAAATCTTCTGAAATATAACATACTTAATTTTTTTATGTAGTTACAGTTTCTATAGATGAATACACTTGTTTATCTAAGGATGATTTTCCTCTATTAATGGAAAAGGTGAAATAATTCAAAGGTAAATGACATCAAATTATTTCTTTAATTAAGAATACTTTGAGAACACATTTCCCTTAAAATTTTTAAAAATTACTTTTGATTTTTTATAACTCTTTTTTTTTCGGGGGTGGGGGTGGGGGAGGAATTTCTTATTGCTTATGAATTTCTGATTGAAAAAATTACTACATATTTAATAAATTTAAAAACGAAACTTAAGACACGTAAACGTATTCTACTATATATATATATATATATATATATATATATATATATATATATATATATATATATATATATATATAAAGGAATTTAGCTCTGAACATTTCAAAATTTATTTCCGCTTAAAAAAATTCCAATATTAAGATATATTATAAATAAAAATGTGTGTGCTGTTTACTGTAAACAAACTTAAACTCACAAATTTTATCATTTCATTGATTTTTTCAAATTGTGCTTTTTTTTCTGCAATGTGCGTGTTATCTGAAACAATTTTTAATATTTTTCATGACATTTTTACAGGTTGTATACAATATAATTTTCATCCAATTGAACCTAAATTTTCATATATATTTCCCCAAAATATGTCTTTTATTGCAATGAAAAACTTTTGAATTTTAAGGAAAAAAATCATTTTTTAAAATGCTTTTTAAAAATATACATGTATCTTAAATACAAACAAATTCAAATTCAAAATAGGTTCAAAGTTATTTTGAGATATTGTAGTATGTTTTAAAACAAATTTGTCTTAAACTTGATTATACATTTAGTAATAATGAGCGCTAGCCTTGATATAATTTTTGTTAACAACAAAGTGTAACTTATTAAAAACTTCTAACAAAATAATTTTTATTCTTGAAAAATGAATGCGATATGTGTTTTAAGATAATAATTCGTTTAAACTATGTTAAAAAAATTATGTTTGTAAAACTGGTAGTTTTCTAGGTATGAGAAGTCGAAAATGATAATTTTACATTTTTTTTTACTTTTAAGAGTCGTTTGACTCCTTAAGAAATAGAGAATTACCTTTCAGTTGTGTAGCTTGAATCTTAATCTTGACTTGGATGTAAAGAGTAGGATTTGAATAAGAGATGTCGTCTATTTACTCTCCCCGTTTCATCGATGTTTCAATCAACAAATGCCCATTAATGCTCTCATAAGAATAAGTATAGCTTACTTTATCAAGCTGTGGATAATTCAGCAAAAACCTATTCATAACAAATTATTTTATTTAAATACAAATCCTTAAAACATGAACTAAATTTCTAGATCTTGAAGACAGTTGTTATTGCAGCTCCAAGTAGGTCTAAATGATTATTTTCTCCTTTTTACGGCTTTCTTCAAAGGCTTTGTAGAATATACGAAAAAAGAGAAACCAATCTGGAAGAGGAAAAACAGCACATAAATTGAAGATAATAGATAAATAGATGAAACGCAATAAAAAAACACTATATTGTTTTTATGGCTCCTAAAGATAAGTTAAGCGAAAAGAAATCCTTAACTATAATCGTTGTCAGCAAACCAATTATTTTAGGCCTGAATACAGAAAACTGAAATCTTGTTAATTATTAATTGTGTTTGTAAAATAAATGTGATTGTGAACAGAGTCAGAATTAATTTCTGAGGACTCATTCTAAATCCCAATTTAATAAAGAAACTTTGAAATATTTTTAAAAACTTTTAATTCTCAAAACTTATTATACACTGATGCTATGATGAAACCAAAATATAATGATTTATTTGAACCGACTACAAAAGAAAATTACAATAAATACTTAAAGTTCAATGATCGAAAAATTAATGAAGTTTTAATGCAATACATCAAAACTTTATACTGTGTTAAAGGAAAAGATTTCTAAACTTTATGAAGAGAAAATGACCATATAATTATTTTCACTACTGCTGAGTTATTACGTACTGAGTTATTACGTAGTAACTATGTCCAAAAATAATAAAACAAAGTGAAGGATGCTTATGTGTAGATAATAGAGGCTCCGACTCACTTTAGTTGACTCAGAATTTCAGTTTTTTACTTGTTATATAAATAAAATTTACTTATATTATGAATAGCTACTTATTTAAACAGTCTTTTAAACTAAAAAATTCCCTTTATTCCCTAAACATTTCGGTTTTTTAAACTCTTGCTTATATAGCACAAATGGTAATTTCTAATAGTATAAACTTCTAGGTATAAAAATACGATACAATTAAGGTTAAAATACCTAAAGCAATATAAACGTTTAAAGCATATAAAAGATTAAAAGATAATATATATATATATATATATATATATATATATATATATATATATATATATATATATATATATATATATATATATATATATATATATATAAACATCTAAAGCCTAATGTATAAGCATATATAAGCACCCAAAGCCTAATATATAAACATATATAAACATCTAAAGCGTAATATAATCATTCCTCAGATTTCATAAATTTAAATATAGTGTAAACGTGCAGGCTGGAACTAGATTTTAAAAAAAAGTAATAATATGAAAACATTTTATAAGTATAAAAACTTTATAACATAATTTGCTGTTGAAACTGCATAGACATTTTAAAACAATTTCAGTATATACAATTGAAAATATAATACACTACAAAAATTCTTTCATTTATTAGTTTGTGTTCTGTTTATCATTAGAGACTTGAATAAACAGAGGTAAACGTAACAATCTTCCACGAAGTGAGCTTATGTTAGATTTCCACAGAAAGCTGTAAAATATATGGCGGTAAACATAAGATGTGAGGTTTGCCGCCTTTGTGATGTTTTCATAATAACATGGCCAACGACCCTCAGGTTTAAAAAGAGCAAATTCTGAAAGAGGTAAATGCTTGCCAAATAAGACAAAACAATCTCGTTTGAACTCTTAAAATTAGATAAACTTTCAGCTGTATTTGATAAAATAATATTTGTAAGAAAAGCTTGATTTGAGCAAAGCATAAATTGTATTCAAAACTATTCCAGGTGTAAAGAAACGAAACAGTGTGAGCGTAAAAACATAGTCCATTTTAAACCTGATGCTTACTGAATAAACACAAATTTATTGCCACAGGAATAAGAAAATTTATATATTGTAAGGGTATTTATAATAGAATAGATGTATTTACGTTTACCTTTTGGTCACGAGTATGCAAAAGGATATATAATATTTTTTTTAAAAAGAAGCATTAGGGAAATTTTAAGTATATTTTCACCTAATGATGCACAAATTTCTTTAAATGTGTTTATAACAATAAAATATATTAGGAACAATATAAATACTTTAAAATAAAGCTGTATATATATACATATATACATAGATCATTTTGTTTTTTTAGAAATGTAAAGACTAACGTTGGCATACTTGGTAGTCAAAGTTTATGGCTGAAATTTATTTTCCAATGTTTACTATATTATAAACACTGCTACAGAAGTTCTTTATATGTGTTTTATAAGAAGAAAAATAAAAGAAACATTATAAAAATTGTAAAGTTAAAGTTATTTACATTAAACTTATTTCTTTTGTTGTTATTGAAATATAAACAGCAGTTTAGATGCTTCGTAATCAAAGTTTAAAATTGGAATTTACTTCATCCATACACATATATTTAAAAAAGCTATTCTTCTTATAGTAATATTTATTATGTTTTCCAACTATACAAACAATTTGAGAAAAACTACCCAATGAAAAAAAAGAAAAATAAAGTGAAAATTTAACTTTATATTTTTAATAGGAGGTAAACATGATTCATCTGTTTTTCAGATAATCAGTCTATCGGTAGAATTCATTAAAAAATTTGTAAAATTTCAATAAAATATACAATTGCACTATTTATTTTATACGAAAACCAATCTATTGTTCGAAAGATATTTAAAATGCAATCCACGTGCTTCACTGAAAGAATCACAAAAAGTATCTTTTAAAGAACATGTCCTTGTCATTATAACCGATAGAGGTAACACGGTGTCATCCTTGTTCTATATCTGTCTTCATATATTACAGTTTGAGTGTAAACAACTAGATGAAAGGAAGAATTTCTGATGTAGCATTTTCAACTCCTCCCTTATCTGATAATTTAAATGAGTTTTCTTTATTCCTAATACAAACCATAAATATCAGTGAAATAAGCTGGTATCAATAAAGGCAATATATATCAGTCGGAGTTCTTTTATCGTTTCTACATTTTTCTTTTTTAGTTGCATCCTTTTCGTGAATTTCGTTTTGTTATGCATCCAACCGTAAGAATTTATTTATCTTTTGATGTACAACACTTTCCCTTTATATTTTAAAATAACAACGATATTATATTAACAGTAAATATTAACTTGTTGATAATCAAATGAAAACTTTAAATATACTACGTCTTCATAAATTTTTATAGGGTAAAAACCATCGATATGCGTTACTTATAACTGCATAATTCAGTGGTTCCCAAACTTTTTCAGTTCTTGGTGCATTTAGAGTTTTACTATTTTTCATCAATGCTGCAGTATTTCTACTGTAATGCTAAAATAATTTAAACTTTTAAGAAAACATCCAAATTAACTACAAACTTATAAAAATAACCCATCAGTGGCAAATTAGAGATACAATGTGGTAGGAGGGATTGATGAAATCAAACTGTTTCTTTTCAAAATTTTCGAGAAAAAGTACTTAATATGACTATTCTCGTTTCTTGTTACACACTGATTTCTAACAACATTTCTTCTTCATTACAACGAATGCTGCAAATTCAGCTATGTATGGATAGCCTGTTGTAAAGTACAGATAATCCAGCGAATTTTCGAATCCGTCTACTTATTTTGGTTGAAATTCGAAACTCAAATAAATCTGAGCAAGCAAATTTTGTTTTCCAGCTGTTGCCGCATAAGAGTTCGATACAACTATCTTAGTCTTAAAATCATCGGAAGCTTGAGACTTATTATTCCACATTGATTTTCAAATGATATTTGTTCTTTATTACAGCGACTGTTGAAAATTCAGTTTCGTGTTGGTAGGATGTTACAAAGGGCTGGGAATACTTATATTTTTTAATGTAGGGCTTATGTAGATAAAACAACAAATTTTGACCATTACTTCGTCCTATTATGAGGCTTTCAACTAAACAGACCTCCTACTCGCCCATTACATTGGGAGCCATGTTTTCGCAGAAGTACAATGCAGCAAATTGAATTCTATTCTATTTGAAAAGAACCACATTACACTACGAAGAGAAATGGAATTCTAATGGAATATATTCTAATGATAAAATTATTATGCCTTAGATATCTACTGAATGCTATCTTATTACATACAAATCCTTTAATTGTGTCAGGACTTTTCTTCTGATATTTGTAAAAAAAAATTTTTTTTTCAACTTCAATACCCTCTAAATACAAAGCTCCCACACGAAGAAGATATATATATATATATATATATATATATATATATATATATATATATATATATATATATATATATATATATATATATCCTAAGTAGAGATTATAACCCCCATAGAATATTTTAAAAATACTATTCCTTGGTATAAAAAAGCCAGGATCTTTTTTACTGAAAAAATTGTATAAAAAAAGATAACCGTATAGAATGCAAAATTGAAATATGGAAAGCAGAGCAAATAACACCTTCACATCTGTCTATTCGAAATCCTTTCATTTGTTCCTTTTATACCTGGGTTTGTTCTGTATTTAATTACGAAAGTACATAGGAACAGAAAAATATACTTCATTAATAAAATACTAACTCCAAGGGGCTTTTCTATTCTAATAAATAACGAAACTTTCAGTGTGAAAAAAAGCTGCAATACATTATATAATAGCAAACTGGAAAAAGCATTGTCATGGGAAATGATTTCGATACTTTTCAGCATTCTTCATTTTCAATGTAAATTACTTATTTCACCAAATGATCTGTTCAGGTTTTTGTCTTACTCTTAAGCTTAATGGGGACTTAGACGTTTCAAAGCGTTATTTTAAAATTTATGACTATGAATTATGAAAATTTGTTGAACCTGTAAAGTAAAGTATAAATAAAAGTCAATCCAACTAAAAATATCCTAAATATGGGAATTAAATATTAATAATTTTTAAAATTTTTGTTAGTTGTTAAATTATTTGTGGATTGTTATTTTCAGCTGTTTCTCCTAGTTTTTGCTTTTATATTACTAAAAAATAATAGATGTTTGGATATTATTTCTCTGATTTATTGAATTGTTAATTTTTAGGTAATAACATAATATTTGTACGGTGAATATGTTTCAAAATTTCATTGAGGTTGAATTACATAAATGAGGTCAAAATTTAAAATGAATTCATAGATTTATTTTAAAATATACTAAACATTATTAAAATGCATTAAAGAAATTATTGAAAATTAAACTAAAACTAAAAAAAACTGAATAAATGAACTATGGGTTCTTTTTCTTATTTGATATGATTAGTTATCTATATTTTGATGCGTATGTCTACAAAATTTCTCTCTTTATTTATAATTTACAACAACTCTTTGTATCGTCTATTGGTTCCTTAACTAAAAAACTATATAAAATGCTGATGCAATTCTGTAATAGTTATATATGCTTACTGAAATTTTTACGTATGAAATTTTTCTTAAGTTAGAAACATAAATCTATGTCTGCATTACTACTGTAAAGTCCAAAATATATCTGATATAACAATAAAATTAATTAATAAAACAATAATAATAATATATTTTTGTGTTTTAATTTAAAATTCCTGTCGCTTAATGCTTATTATATTTTAATACACTTATATTTTTAAATTATGATTTTTATCCCAATAAAGCATACTGTATTGCCCTTTAATCCATTTTTATGTACTTATTCTCAGCATCTTTCAACATATAGCAAAGATAATCCTCTTTGGTAACTTTATGACGAAACAATATCTCAACCAAATTTGGATTTGCTAATATCCGAAATATCTTCATATACTATAGAAATTAGATAAAATTCCAGTTGCATTCCTGCAAAAGTTTAAAGCTTTACAAAACCGAGTACTGCTATCATTTTGCAAAGAGATACAACTGAACATTCCTTTGCAACCAAATCTGAATTCCAAAATGTGTGCTTAACAAAGAATTTAACGACATTCCTCAAGAAGAGTCTTTTTACCCGACACCGCGTTTTGCGGAGGAGAAAAATGTCTACCATTCGTTTTGTGTGCGTGTCCACACATGAATCTTGCCCAGTATGCAGAGAATGTTCTAAAATCTACTTCACTATCTGCATATTTCTGGTTTTATGGTTATTTTACAACGCATTAGAGGTTACAGTTTTTCCCGAGCGGCTTATTTTCTTTTCCTTTATTCTTTAAATATTTAATGGTGTTTAAACGTGCCCTTTTTTATTTTTCTTATACTAGAAATGCTATTATAAGCATGAAAAATATCGATACTAAATGGAAGGGAGATGAAATATTCCTTTTTTAAGATTTTAAAAAATTTCCTACAAGCAATGAGAGCATCAATTAATGTTACAAGGGGGAGATGAAGAGAATTACTGTTATTTAATATTTAATATAATTTTACACGATTAGATTATCGTGTACAAAAGACTAGAGATAAACATTGTATACAATTTTTAATTCTTTAATTCGCTATTAATGTAACTATTTTACCATAAGTATTTAAAAAATAACTTTTTGATATTGCATTCCAATTTTCATATACATATAAATATATGAAATATGAGCGAAATCCATCCAAAAACACACCACATTTTAATTCTGGTGAGATACATGAAATCCATACAACAGCTAAGAACTTTCTGAACATCGAGAGCACACACCATTTTAAGTAGGGATTTATCAGGTAAAAAGAATACGAATAATCCCTAAGCACAATTGATCACGTGATAAAGAATATCCATGCTTA
>CM063502.1:58458053-58498053 GCA_032207245.1 Pardosa pseudoannulata | reverse complement strand
TAATGTAAATAGTTAAAGGTGTTAAGTATGCCTTGTTTTATTTTTCAGTGATATAGATAATCTATTGTAAGCATAAAAAATACCAATATTATATATGCGGAAGGGGATTTATCACTTTAGTTGATGCATTTGAAATTAAAAGACATTTCTTTTAAAAAGGAAAAAGAGAATTTATCAGTTCTGCATTGAAAAAGTAAATAGAATTATTCTTTCATATATAATATTGAATGTTATTGAACTACACGTTTATTTTATTCTGTTATATATACATACATGTATGTGTGTGTATACTCGATGTTCTGTGCCTCCAAGGGTTGTCCAAGACCCTCGGATATTTTTCCATACTCTGTATAGAAAATGTTTCAACATATTGTAAAATTTTAAACAATGTAAAATGTAATGTTAAAAATTCCGTTACATGATTTGGATACACAGTTTTCTCAAAGCAGTTCAGCTTAAAAATGGCATATTCATTTATAGTTTATATATATAGATAAATAGATAAATGTGTATGTATTTAGGCTTGAGAAAATAAAACAGATATGTATGTCAGTAGAAGACAGGCAAATATTGTAATTTCTGAAACTTCTTTATGACTAGCTTGTGTCTTCATTTTTAATATTGAAAAGCTGTAATTTAAAACTTTTGAACTCATTAATCTATTCAAAAATATACTATGCAACATAAAAATATCCTTTAATTTTTTATTTAAAAACTCATGCTGTATTTGGTTATTAGTTATTAAAAGTAGTGAACAATCGTTCAGGAAAATAATTTTAATTGGGTGTTAACTTACCTGACCTATTTCTAGCCATTGATTTTATTACGTTCCTAATAAAGAAAACCAATTATTTTCAAAACCATTCATTCTTTTTTCCACATTTCTGATAAGAGTGTTTTGAAAATAAATAATGTGTTCACTTTAGTTAATTGTATGCCTAGCTAATTCAATCTTTTATGTTTGCCAGAATATACTTTCCGAAGCACGTCTTATCGAAACAATGATATATTAAAAAATTTATATTTCCAGTCCTTCAGTTGCTGGCACATAAAAAAGTGAGTATTTTAAATGTAGTCTGGAATAACAATCAATGATTTAAATTACAATCTCGATTCAGGTTTTATATCGATATTAGTAACATTGCAAGAAAAACAAAAAATTGTTCTTCTAGCATGGACGCTCTCAATATACTTACAAATGTCAAAAAGTAATGACTTTGCATTCCAGGCTCTTAAATAATACTAAGAAAAACATAATACATTTTTAAAAAATGTCATAAAGCTTATATTCATCTCACTAGATCAAAATTTAATTCGATGCAATAAAACATAAAAACAAAATAATAGCTGCAAGATTCTTTTTAAAAATGCTGTCTTGTTAAAGGTAATTTTTATGCAAAATTAATTAATTTTATTATAATTTCATCATTTTATGCAAGTTTTGTACTTATTTTTAAATGTTAATATATGATTCATTTTAGGAAGAGCAATCACTTCATTATTATAATACTAGCATATGGCCCGTCATATGACGGGATCAGTCAAATTTTAATTTTTCAGAATTGTAAAGTACCCAATGAGGAAGATTAAAAAAATGGTTTGTTTCTTGGCTGAGAATTATCTAGTAGACACTCAATAATTTTTTTTTATCTTCATACTCTTCTAAAGTCTCCCGATACTGTGAATGCAGTTTAGAATCACGTTGAATTCATTTAGAAAGATAATTCAAAGTTTTCTTAGCTACATCGAAATTATCGTTAAGTTTTTTTGCCACAGTAATTAATGGAAGTAAAGGAATGAAACTATCATTTACACTACACCCTGGAGGTAGATAGAATTTGTTGTTAATACCGGTGATAAAATTTTCATTGCAACAAAAAAATAATCGATGATTAAATTTAAAATTATTACATATGTACCTAATCTATTATTTAAATGAAATATAAAAGAAAATTATTTAAGTAATATCTAAGTTCAGTGATAAAACGTACGAAAATAATGCAGACGACATTTAAATAATTTAAAATTAAAAAAAAATAGTTAAATGGGATGGTTAAAGGAATGACGTCATAATGGTAGAGAAAAATGTTATTTTTTAAAGGGATGAATTTAGAAAGTTTTAAAGACGACAGTATTTTTCGATGTGAAATCATGCATATTTATATCAACTTAATTTAGAATCGGATAGTTTGGTTTAGTTTGGTTTAGTTTGGACTACAACAATCGGATAGATAAGAGAAGATAAAAACTTTACTAGCTTTGAATTTTGCTAACCCTAACTTATCAAAAATCCAATATGGAGACCTCTATTCATTCTAGATACAATTGCTTCATAAATTCAAGGACAGGTGGACAGATAACTTATGATATTATTATATAGGGGATGGATACGTTTGTATTTGTACATTTAAATTTCATTATTATTTTTATCACAGAAAATATATCCATTTCAATACTATTAATTCTTTTAATACCTTTAAGGAAAAAATGCTTTGAAAATAAAAAAAAATGAATTGAATTTTAGTTACATGTATTCTGTAGTTAATCAATTTCTCCGGGAAAAACTATGCATATTTTTCAAAAAATTTCCAAAACAATGCTTATGAAAACAGTTGATGATTAGAGGAAATTATATTTCTAGTTTTTCAGCTGCTGGCAAAAAGAGCGTTGAGAAAATAGTCTGCAATAAAAACGAAAAGATTTAAATTACAAACTGTATGCTAGTGTTAAATTGGTATCAATGGTATTTCAGGAAATCATTTATTTGTTGTAATAACACGGATACGATCACTAGTATATAAATTCAGAGTGTAGACTTTATAAACAAACTAGGATTAGGTAGATGCAGAGAAACAGAAAATATTTACTAAAAGATCTTAAATTCGTTATCCAGGGGAAAACTTAAATTTGATTCAATAAAAGGAAACTCAATGACTGTAATTCTTTTAAAATAAAAGAAGTTTTTATGCAAAGCAATAAATGCTGTTTGTTTTTTACAGTCTTTTATCTAATATAATTTTCTATTATGTGGCTATTTTGCATTTCCTTTTCAAGTGCTAACATTAGTTTTTATACAGTACTAACAATCATTTTCTCTAATAATACGGATACGTTTGTATGTTTGCGTTCAAATTTTGTTATCGTTTACATTAATGGAAAAAAACGTATTTTCCAAACCATTAATTCTTTTACCATCTTTTCAAGTGCTAACATTAGTTTTTATATAGTATCAACAATCATTTGCTCTAATAATATGGATACGTTTGTATGCTTGCATTTAATCCTCCGAGTGGAACACACCTACTAAAAAAAGTCTCCAAAAATGCGTTAAAGGTTTACTGTGTCAATGGCAAAAGCGTTCTATGATTTTTACTTCACCATTTGTCGACTAGAATGGAATACGGGAAACCCACCCTCGTTACTGACCCTTTACTTCCGGTTATAAATAGATATATAAATAGATATTATAGATTCTTAATTTTTAATACACATTAAGCTCGTTAAGTCTCGAAGATCATCCTATAAGAAATAATGGATTCTAAAAGTACAAATAAAAATATTCTGTAAGAAAATTATTTATATTTTTTTACGAAAGTTATCCAAGATATTTAAGTGGTGTAATTAGAGATACATCTGTTACCGCAAACAAAATACTTCGAAATAGATCTTTAAAAAGCTATCAGCGTCTTTGTGCCTCATAGAGTAGGGGTGCATCCCTGAATAAATGTCAGTCAAAGAGGGATGCAGTTTCTAAACAATCGACCTGACCCTCCTACCTCAAACACTGGCAGAAATGTACATTACATCCATTTTCGGAACGTTTTTGGAGGTCGAAAATTGTACGTGACAACCGCTTTGAAGATATCATCGGTTTGGCAGAATTGTACGTGAGAACCGCTTAGAGGGTTAAATTTTGTGATAATTTACATTAATGGAAAAAAACGTTTTTTCCAAACCATTAAGTCTTTTACCATCTTCAAGGAAACATTATTTTGAACAACATAAGTGTGTTGACTTTTAGTTACCTATATGTTGTAGTTATTATTTTATTTAGAAAAAAACTATAAAATACACTTTCCGAATCAATGCTTTAAAATAATTGGAGATTAGAAGTAGTAATATTTCTAGACTTTCACGAAAAAAAAATGTTTTTAAAATCTAGACTGGAGTAAAGACCAAAAATAATATAAAATACAACTTCTATTCAGGTATTAAATTGACATCAGGGGTATTGCAAGAAAAACAATTTTTTGCTGAAATGTTATGACTTTATGAATCCGCCTTTTTGGCACTGTTCATTCAACTTCATCTTCACTACTACTTAATTTATACTTCCCCTTGTTCTTAACACCTTGATTATCGCTCATCTTCTTATTCATAAACAGTGTTCTGCCTCATGCCTGAATTGGAATCCGTAGATTTTTTTTCTTTTATGGAAATAAAAAGAGAAAATCTAGAATGGATTCTTATTACGTCATATTTGACTGATCATACTTCCAAATTTCTTCATTCTCTTTCCGGTACATTTCCTATTTACACAACCTTTAAACTTCTTTACATAATTCTTTTATTCTAGTAATACTAAAAATAACTAAATTTGAGGAAAAATGAAACTTTTTATGAAATTTAAATAGCTTTTTAAAAATTTAAATACTATAACAAATCATAACCCAAAATCAAATTAAGAAACATTTTTAATAAAAATATCAATATCTTATTACGTCATATTGGACTAATCATACTTCCAAATTTGTTCATTCTCTCTCAGGTACATTTCCTATTTACACAACCTTTAAACTTCTTTACATAATTCTTTTATTCTAGTAATACTAAAAATAACTAAATTTGAGGAAAAATGAAACTTTTTATGAAATTTAAATAGCTTTAAGAATTGAAATTTAAATACTTTAACAAATCATAACCCAAAATCAAATTAAGAAACATTTTTAATAAAAATATCAATATCTTATTACGTCATATTGGACTAATCATACTTCCAAATTTCTTCATTCTCTTTCCGGTACATTTCCTATTTACACAACCTTTAAACCTCTTTACATAATTCTTTTATTCTAGTAATACTAAAAATAACTAAATTTGAGGAAAAATGAAACTTTTTATGAAATTTAAATAGCTTTAAGAATTGAAATTTAAATACTTTAACAAATCATAACCCAAAATCAAATTAAGAAAAATTTTTAATAAAAATATCAATATCTTATTACGTCATATTGGACTAATCATACTTCCAAATTTGTTCATTCTCTCTCAGGTAATTTCCTATTTACACAACCTTTAAACCTCTTTACATAATTCTTTTATTCTAATAATACTAAAAATAACTAAATTTGAGGAAAAATGAAATTTTTATGAAATTTAAATAGCTTTAAGAATTGAAAAATTTAAATACTTTAACAAATCATAACCCAAAATCAAATTAAGAAAAATTATTAATAAAAATATCAATATCTTATGACGTCATATTGGACTAATCATACTTCCAAATTTCTTCATTCTCTTTCCGGTACATTTCCTATTTACACAACCTTTAAACCTCTTTACATAATTCTTTTATTCTAGTAATACTAAAAATAACTAAATTTGAGGAAAAATGAAACTTTTTATGAAATTTAAATAGCTTTAAGAATTGAAATTTAAATACTTTAACAAATCATAACCCAAAATCAAATTAAGAAACATTTTTAATAAAAATATCAATATCTTATTACGTCATATTGGACTAATCATACTTCCAAATTTCTTCATTCTCTTTCCGGTACATTTCCTATTTACACAACCTTTAAACCTCTTTACATAATTCTTTTATTCTAGTAATACTAAAAATAACTAAATTTGAGGAAAAATGAAACTTTTTATGAAATTTAAATAGCTTTAAGAATTGAAATTTAAATACTTTAACAAATCATAACCCAAAATCAAATTAAGAAAAATTATTAATAAAAATATCAATATCTTATGACGTCATATTGGACTAATCATACTTCCAAATTTCTTCATTCTCTCTCAGGTACATTTTCCTATTTACACAACCTTTAAACCTCTTTACATAATTCTTTTATTCTAGTAATACTAAAAATAACTAAATTTGAGGAAAAATGAAACTTTTTATGAAATTTAAATAGCTTTAAGAATTGAAATTTAAATACTATAACAAATCATAACCCAAAATCAAATTAAGAAACATTTTTAATAAAAATATCAATATCTTATGACGTCATATTGGACTAATCATACTTCCAAATTTCTTCATTCTCTTTCCGGTACATTTCCTATTTACACAACCTTTAAACCTCTTTACATAATTCTTTTATTCTAGTAATACTAAAAATAACTAAATTTGAGGAAAAATGAAACTTTTTATGAAATTTAAGTAGCTTTAAGAAATGAAATATAAATACTTTAAAAAATCATGATCCAAAATCAAATTAAGAAATTTTTTTAATAAAAATATCAATACCTAAAAATATAAAAATAACTACAAATTTTTAAAAAACTATAAATAGTTTCTGTGGAAAAAGGAGAATTCTTTATCTTTTTATATGTATAGATTTATTTATTTTTAAGGGTTAACATTAGTCTAAACATGGAGAACATTTTTTTAATACTAGTTATGCGGATACATTCCAATGTGTACATTTATGGGAAAGTAATAAATTTAGAATAAATCCCCAAAACTAATTAAAATTAATATAAAAGGAATGCTTTAAAAAACATAAGTAATTAAAATCATAATTCAGAGTGAAATTTAAAGTTGATTCAGTAAAAATAATCAGCATTATTTAAAAAAATAAAAGTTCTTAACCTCAGATGAATAGATGGGAGGAAAAAGAATAGCAAAATGAAGGGAACAACCTGAAAATGACAACTTTTGTGACAGCTTGAACTTCCACTCTAAAATCATAAATCTACATTTGAAGAGCAAATGAGATTGAAAACCGTAGTTACTGAAATAGTTAAAATTGTGCTTCCATGCATCATTTATAATTTTTTATAGTTTTATGCAGCTTTCAATCTAAAAATAATGTGTCCACGGTAATTGATTTGTTCCGTAATGTCTGGTAAATCACCACACTTCACAGAACATTCAAGATTAACCCATATTTTGTTCAGTCAATCAAATCGGCGTTGATACAAATGAAGCATCCGACAATACATGCACCAGTTTTCAATTCATTTTTTATAATAGATTACCAGTATCTATTTTTATTGAAATCATAACTTCCATCAAACGCATCTCAATCAAATAAATTTTTTGAGTGTGTTCTTATTTATTGAGAGGGGGAAATGACTGGCAGACAGTTACTTTGGCTAGAACTTCTGCTGTCAACAAGTCGGTTCTCTTAAAAGCCATGGTGAAGGCTGACATCTTTCAATCGGGTACATTTTCATCTCTCTTTGTCGCCCTATCAAGTTGTTGATCATGTCACTTAAAATGCTGAAAACTTTAGGACCTTTCCCCTTATAACAACTTTTCCCAGAAGCAACACCAATGAATGAAATCCCTCTTCTCAGTTGATGATCTTATAAAAAACCAAGTCATTCAAACATCCCGAAGCATATAATGCATATGAAAACACTTTATTAAATTACAATACACTTTCCGTTGAGTTATACTGTTGTTGGGGTTTGGGGTACTTTTGATTTTTTAAAAATACTCTGAAGATATACATCTCAATAATTATTCTATATAAAACAGTTTTAAATCAATTTCATTCATAATTTAGAAATAATTCAAAATCGAATTAAAGTTTGATAAGAAGTTATTTAAAAAAGTTTATTTTCCAACGCATTAGCACTTTTCTGTGATCAATATTCGCCTGTATTATACTGCAATATTGCTGTCCATTTTTCTAAGAGAGCACCTTATAGGCAGCCAACACTGTTCCAGATGATGATACAACAGAAATTACATCCAATCCTTACTCGGAATCCGATGGTAACTAAGACAAACGGCAAAGTGTTAATTGCGGCATAAAATTTATTTTAAGACAATTATTTTATTTACGGTTATATTGAAATACCAATATCTTTACTCTGAATTAAAAGATATTTTACCAGATTGTATTATCACTTTATAAAGTAAATAAATAATTTTAGATACAAAATATAATATAAAAGTATATGTTAAATAAAAATTATATGTAAAGTATAATATAAAACTATATAATGTAAAAGTAATATAGCATTTTTAAAGCAAGACAGTTCAGTTATTTAATCAGATTTGTGCATTAGATCCTAAATAATATTCCGAATAAAGATTAAAAGATTATATCGTTTTTAATATACTTGAACGTATTATATAAAAACAATGGAAATATTTGATGCTGAAAAGAATTCTTGTTGTAAATACTTGTGATAAATGAAAAATAAATCAAGAAGATGTTTGAAAAGTATATCCTTGTGTTGTATAAAAGTAAAATAATTGAAGAAATAAAATATATACATACCTAAGGAATACAAATATTTATACATCACTGGAATTACAAATCGGATTTCTTTTTTTATATGATAGACACTGTAAATACAGAATAAGCTTGAAACTTATGTTTACGGAAGCATACATCTCAGATAATGCTTTAAATATCTTTCCTTAGCAAAAAAGATAAAAACCAGATAGAATATCTATATATAATTTAAAATAAAAATTAGAATATATAGTGGTTGAAACATTCAAGATTCAAAGTAAACTATGATCTCAGTTTCATTGTTAAGACCTAGAAATGTTTACATAAAAACGTCTTGAATGTATTATTCGCATCACAGAAGTTTTAATTTATCTCTAAAAATATAGTTTAAACACATATTATCTAAATCAGTAAAGCATGTATAATTCATAAAAAATGGTTAAAAAGAAAACATTCCTTATATATAAAGGATTTTATCGAACAGAAAATAATTCTGTTTCATGTTCTCTTTTAAAGATTTTTTAAGGGTATTCCCTATTTTTAATGAAATACCTCACTATTAATTATTTTTGAAAATAGAAAAAAAATATGTTTTAAATTTATTAAGAGACCTGTTAGTACATAATATTCAATATTTACTTTCTAATATTTTAAACTCTATTTTTCTTTTGGTAAAGAATAGATAAAGACTTCTCTTTATATATCCTCTTCAACATTACTGAGTAGTGTGTTCAAACTACTAAGTACTGATTTAGTTTAAATATAGTTGATTTCGATTAGTCGTATTATTAGTCTTATACATCAATAAATATAAGATTTTTAGTAAGATTACTAAGATCAAAGAATCTTTAAATCTAGAAGAAAATTAATGAATAAGCAGTGATTGATACTTTACTAGTTTATTCCGCTTCTATATAAGTATAAAAATAGTGGATTCAAGACCTTATATACCATTATCTTCAAAAATCAATTGCCCATCTAAAGGTAATAAGGAAGGTAGAAAAATTAAATTTGACTTCTTAAGTATTATTTCATGTACCTTAAATTAAGATAATTGAATTAGTAGGCTAATTTCAGGGGCTGTTTACTTTCTTTCGAGGGTGTGAGAGCATCTTATATCGTGTATCACGGTCGTCAAAATGTAATAACTGCTTCATGAATATGAAAATCGTTCACTCTAAACAGTCAAGAGTTCAATTCTCAATGACATCAGTTATTTAACCCCGGATTTCAATGAAGAAAAATGATCTGCACTGAAACTCGGTCTCATTCGCGTCATTGTACGGATAAAATAAACATTTAGCTCCATGGTCGGGGCTAGCATTCCTTTGCCTACGAAAGTATTGCATGTCAACTCTGGAGTCACGTAATAAACCCGAGTTGTTTAAATACGAAGCTGTGGTGAGGGCCTGAGGCAAAATCTTAAAGGTTATTCGCCAAGGAGCCCCGTATTGAGTGTTTCGCAAAAGAAAAATACATTTTTTATTTTATTTCAGCGACTGGCACACAGCAGCATGGATCTCTGTTATCAGATGCCGGCGTCACGTCGGTTTGTTGGAACTTGGAGTTAGGCACGTTGTTGGGGGGTTCATAGTTCAGGGGCTCGAAGCACGCTCGATGATAATAGAGCAGCTTTAGGCACGAAACCAGCATGGATGGGCCAGTTATGTGGCCAGTCCTGATCGATAGGGTCAGGGCTACTCATTCGCTAAGGCAGCGGATGCCAAAATAGGCTCTTGGAAAGTCATCACTACCTCATCCGACGAACGGTGGCAATTAATTTATAGCCAAGCCATGTTAACAGCTTTTGCGCTAAAATACCCTACAACAAATTGCTGTAATCACCTATCAAAACAATGAAATCTAATTCAGCAGCATTTTTTTTTCTCCTCGCGGGCGCATTGTGGTTGGTCATAAATGAAAGCGGAACACATGATAGCATCAGTTAGGCTTGAAAACAAGTTTCCTTTCCTAGTTGAAGAAAGAAAATCTATACTTTTGTCTAGACGCTAAAATTTATATTTGGAAGCAAATAATCGAATATACTATTCTAAGATAAAAGCATAAGATAACTACAAATACTTTAACTATTGCAAAGATATTGAACACATGAAAACAATATACATTGTTGATGGTTCAAATAACGTCTTTAAAACTGAAGAAAAAAAACAAAACATTTTTTACGGTTTTATTTGGATATTTCAACCAATAACCAAGGATAGACATTTGTAGAAGTTACTAAATCCGTATCCAAATTTACGTATTTTGCGACTCATGAAATATGTAAAAACTTTATAGTCCGTCTTTCTTATCTTTAAATTATTTATCAGTAAGTAAATTATTACTGATACAAATCTTATTTATGTCAGTTTTTGCTTACATATGATTTAATAGATAATTTACGATATAAATTTTGCAATCTATATTGTCAAATAATAGTTTATTACTTTTGTTATATTTAGCACGCTAAACCAATTTCTCGTATGAATTATCTTAGCCCATTTGGGAGCTAGAAATGCCATATGTTTAGTTAAAGGTTGCTATAACAGGGTTTAAAGTCGAAACGAGTCACTAAGATTTTATTAGAACTGTATTAAAAAAGATAAATACTCCCCTGAAACGAAAGTAAAGTGCTCTTTGGAATGATGTTCTATTTCATCATGATATGAAATTAAACTTAGAGAAATAGTTTAATACTTTGTTACTTGTTAGGATAAATCTTCAGTATATACATGTGTGTGTGTTTGTGTAGTGTATATATATATATATATATATATATATATATATATATATATATATATATATATATATATATATATATATATATATATATATATATATATATATATATATATATATATATATATATATATATATATATATATATATATAAACCGAACTAAACTCCTAGGTGCAACAGCCCCTAAGGGGACAAGGCCTAAGGTGACAATATCCGTTTTTGAGACCAAGAATCCTTGAGTGCGAAGCATATGTACCGGTTAGATGGTCAAACTTACTCGGAACTCCCAGTGCTTAGTTCCAAAGCATGCCTTGTCCTCAGTTTTTCTACCTACTGAAGGGATGAAAGGCTGAGTCAACCTCGCCCATCCCGGATATCGAACCTCGGACCTGTGTCGTAGGAGCGCGAGGCGCTATTCCAAATATATATATATATATATATATATATATATATATATATATATATATATATATATTATATATATATATATATATATATATATATATAGATATATATATATATATATATATATATATATATATATATATATATATATAATATATATATATATATATATATATATATATATATATATATATATATATTATATATATATATATATATATATATATATATATATTATATATATATTATTATATATATATTATATATATATATATATATATATATATATATATATATATATATATATATATATATATATATATATATATATATATATATATATATATGTGGGGGGGTACTATGTATGTATGTATGTATGTTCGTGAACAGGGATTGTTCTAGGCCATTGTCCGCTTGCGTGCACTGTAGTACTTGGCCGCCAGGTATGAATACAGCTTCACATTAGATACATTTCTTAATCTAATACATAGGCACTTACTATTATTTTTTATGGTTACTTCTTATATTTGACTAGGTATCAAACGAGTTAAAAAATTGCATACACCATATATGTAGTTTAAGTATATTAAAATAGATATCCTATCAAACAAAAGAAAAAATGCACTGAATTCTACTCTTCTTGCTGTCTTACATGTCAATCCACATTTTATTTGATAATTCTAAATAAGAATGCTGTCGAAAGAGATGGATAACCAGTACAATTTAGAATCAAAATCATGCATCATACCTTAAATTTTATTTCTCATTTCTGATATTTTATAAGCAAAAATTCTTTTTTAAAATGGTTTAATACTACAAATTAATCTCTTTTAAAATAATAAAATTTATAAAATGCATTCTTTAAACATTAATCTAGATGTATAAGAATAATATTTCTTATACTCGAAAAGGCAGAGGGAAAAAAAATTTTTTTTTAGATATGTTTAAACAAAATATTTTTTTAAAGATTCAGTTAGCATATTTTAATATTATTTTTCTATCGATCACCACAGAAATTTTATCACAAATGCTCTGCACAACTACCATTATATATATATATATATACACACACACACATTAGCCATTAGTTAGCACGTTCTCTTTAAACATGGGTATTTTTTATCACGTGATCAATTGTGCTTAGGGATTATTCGTAGTCTTTTTACCTGAGAAATCCCTACTTGAAAAGCCTGTGTGTGTCACGTTGTCTATGTGCACGACGTTGTAAAAGTGCTGCCTGTTGTGTGGATTTCATGTATCTCACAAGAAATAAAATGTGTTGTCCTTTTGAATGAATCTCGCCCATATTACACACACACACACACACACACACACATATGTATATATATATTTATATATATATATATATATATATATATATATATATATATATATATATATATATATATATATATATATATACATATATATATATATATATATATATGTATATATATATATATATATATATATATATATATATATATATATATATATATATATATATATATATATATATATATATATATATATATATATATATATATATATATATATATATATATATATATATATATATATATATATATATATATATATATATATATATATATATATATCAGTCTTTGCAGCCATATGGAGAGTCAAATATCCGATGATTTCATGATAATAAATTTTGCACAGTTTAACAGTGAACTATGAAGAATAGCAGATCGGGGCTAGAGTATACATTCGAACAAAGGAGCCTTAATAAGTGAGGGTTCATACAGCAACCCTTTCTCAAGACGCTCCCTCTGAACCCTTGCTTGTTAAATACTTTTATAATGAGTTATTAAAAATTTATGAGCCTGCATTCTAAGAGTGAGCTGCCTTTATATGCTCACGAACTTCTAAATTACTAATTTTACATTTTCAAACTTCACACACACACACACACATATATATATATATATATATATATATATATATATATATATATATATATATATATATATATATATATATATATATATATATATATATATTATATCATAATGTGATTCTGTAATTTGCTACTACTCATTCAACTCCAACAGTCCAAGTAAATTCAGAAAATTCAAATGGGAATACTACGTTTAGTCTGTTGGCCATTATGCGGCAAATGCATATTGATAAAACTAGCTACACGGGGCTGAAATAACTGATCAGAGAGATACAGTCAAAGAAATAATGAAGACATTATATAGTGGAGTGCAATTGAGGTCTCATATCTCTGACCTTATGCTCAAGTATTTGAACTCGAAAGGTCACAGGTTACGAGCAATTATTTTGCAACAACCTCAGTGAAGTCTCTGCCAAATGAGAAGTATGGTTACTGATAAAACCCACTTCATCCGAACTGTATACAATAGACATTTGTTAAGACTTGCGAGTCGTACAAAAGTATAAGCAAGTTTGAAGTTTGTCATATAGTGTTAATTATTAAATCGGAAATCTGAAAAACTATAAATAAAGACGAAATTGTTGGTCGTAATTTTATTTTATTGCCAAGAAAAGTAAGTTATATTATATAAAATACATATATTTTTTCTCCTTATATTTCTTTCTTTTTTATTATTTTTCAATTGTTAAAGAAATAAACCAGCGTATTTACCTAGTTAAAAATCCACACTTAAAAATACGTAAACATCCTCGTAAAAATACATATATCTACGTTTCTTACATTTATTGTAGATACTGCGTAAAAAATCAAACTTATTCGAATCGATGTCATAAAATTTCTTGAACGCAATTACTAAATTTCTATAATGTCTTAAATATAAGCAAATAATTGTATAACAAAAAATCTAAATTTTTAAAGTAATTTTCCAATTTTACTAATTTAATTTTTAATTTTTGAGCATAAATGCGTGGACAATCAAATTGCAGTTTGTTTTAGAATTAAATGTTACTATGCTTGCTAAATTATTGTACTAATCACTAGGATGTCAGAAAATCTTAAGTATTATAAAAATTGACTTATTAAAGAAAATGTTTCTTGAAAGAAAATGTTTCATTTATTAAAATGGAATTGAGATAAAATTATGTGCACTTTCGAGTATACATACATACATACATCATATATATTTATATCTATCTGTCTATCTATATGTATGTATGTATATAAATATATATATATATATATATATATATATGTGTGTGTGTGTGTGTGTGTGTGTGTGTATGTGTGTGTATGTGTAGCTCTATATATAAATACACACACACACACACACACACATATATATATATATATATATATATATATATATATATATATATATATATATATATATATATATATATATATATATATATATATATATAAGAATTTTTTAGAAATATTACAAATAAATATAAATAATTTAGACTAGAAAGAAAAGCACAAAGTGATAAATAACAAAGAAAATTGAAAAATATATTGAAAAATTTATTTGAATGGGCTTCTTCAGACCTTGCGGGTATATATTACAGATACGGTTTGTTTATATTCCTGCCTCCATTTTCGTTTTTCTTTTGCGTGCAACACATATTTTGTTTGACAACGAGCTAAAATGAGTGATATCTTTTGCCCATTATTTTTTTTCTACCAGTAGCAAGTTGGAAGGAATATTGATTTGATTATGCAACCTGTTTGCCATTTTAGTGATGCTCCTACAAAGTCCGTGTAGCAACTGAATACATATTTCTTGAAAACTTAGTACTCTAACCTACAGCCTTGTCGTTTATAGACAGTAAAATAAATTACATCGTTATATTTAGCGGCTCATAAATATATTTAAATATCCGGAATGTTACTACAATCTAATCAATTACTCTTTAAGCCACTGGGATACTTGGTCTGAAGTAAAAATATGAAACCTTGTTTAAAGTTAATGCTAGTATATATCAATATGATCGGGAGACTTCTAGAGTTTCAGTCTGTAGTATTTGTTTAAAGCATCCAGTAATGTTTGTAGCCTATCAGTATGTTTAGTTAAAAATGTGTAGTAAATTTCATATTTTAAATGTTACTATGATTTATTGATTTAGTACTAAGTCACTACTATATGTAGGCTAAAGTAATACTGTGAAACACTATTTAAACAAAAGACTAATATTTATCAGGCTTATCATGAGAATTTATTTGATTGAAGTATTTGATTAAAACATTCAGTAACATTTGTAGACTATAATAATGTTAGTATAAATATACACACAAATACAGTTGATATATTTAATAAAAAATAATTTTTGATGTAATAATCTGAACCGTGTGATTTTTTCCGATAACTGTGTACCGATAATTATGAAACAAAATGCAAAATAACTTGATATATTTTTAAAATTTAAAAACTATTTTAATTAAATTATATAAGCAATTACAAGTTCTCGCAACTATTTCTGTAAACTGTCAGATTTCATTTTTTAATCCAAATTTCATATTTTCAAGAAACATAAAATGTTACAGGAAAAAAATGTCAAAATACCTTGAAGATTTCCTTTTATTTTTTAAAAAAACAAAATTATATAAATAGAATAAGCAGCTATTATCGGATGGATGTGATCATACTGGGATGATATAGAAATTTTGTTTAATAAAGAAAGAAACTGAAAATCTTATTTCCTAGGCTAAGCAATAAGTAAAAGTGCTTGATTTGAGTAGCAAAGCTAGTTATCAGAACTAGTATTTTTAAGGTTAATTGGGAAATAAGAATACAGTTGAGAAATTATACAATTGATTACAATATCTACTAATAATTAAAATTTATTCTCCTTTTGAACATATTATACAACCGAATTATACTATACAACAGCAAAACGCACAGTTACTTATTCGTTCAATATTTATGAATATGCCGTACATGTGATTGAAACTCTAAAATTCTTTCTGTTTGAAGTTGGTTTGTCGTTATGAAGATTTTAGTTTTAGGGATTGCTTAATAATTGTCATTTCCTTTGTAGAAGAATTTTTATGTAGTTGTTATCGAATATTTAAGTCGAATACTATTTTGTGACTTGAAATAATTTTCATCAGTATGCTATGACTTTTCTGATTTAGGGACAACATTATACACAATGAAAAAAGTAAAATCTCTAAATAAAACTGTATTAGTCTCATAATTTAAACAGACATTCACTTACGTTCCTCACCGAATTACAGTCACCAATTCGTTACCTGGTTCTGAGAGAGAAATTTCTCAAATGATCAAAGTGTGTATTTTATCAGTCTATTACATTAATGAGTCTGATTAAATAAGTCTCATTAGTATCAGGTAATTGGCAGCGCGTGAAATCTTCCATGATCTTTCTGTGATCATTACCATCTACTGTAGTCAAAGTAGGTGGGATGTTCACACATGGCGAGCATGGATGTGTGAGGCGAAGATTAAAAGATCTCGCACGCCAAAATCATCCTTCAGAATTTGACCTTTAATGGTCTGAAAAAACACGTCCCAGGTACTCCCATACATCACGGTGAAGTTATTTACAGTGGTCCAGGCACTTGCTTCCGAACTTAAATAACCAGTTCTGCTTTAAATCGCTTATGCTTCTTACATTAGTGGCTAAGTGATTTTATTAAATCATTTAAGTTAAAAGGTTCGCAACAAGCGTCAAACCCATCCATTTAAACAAACCTGTTTTATTTTGTTTATATTCATTCAGAGAGTTTCAATGACTCTAAAAGTATCTTTTTATTAGAAATTCAATTACGAAAATTTAAAACTCTTATCTCTTTCAACGCCGTTCGTTGAAAAAAAATACTTTATAATCTGAAACTTATACACTAGTTTCGATTAAAGAATATTTTGTATTCAAATTCTAAATTATTTATGGAATCCTACTGTTGAAGCAAACACCTATTTCAAGAGGATTTTTTTCTATTTATATTTCTATATATACTAAAACATGAAATCGACAGTAATCTGTAGAGTTAGAATTTCTAGTGGATTTTAAATTTAAAAAATGAAAAATGAAAGGTTTTCAATTTAACAATTTGGACATATTTAGAAACGTTGAAAGCCTTGAAAATAATTACTTGATCAGAAAAGATATCATTCTACCAAAATAGATTATTCTAAGTTAAGAATAGTAAAAATATGTCCAAAAGTCATCATCAAAATCTTTTGAAAGGAAATTTTATTGACATTGGGTAGTTTATGACGTTCCTTAGATCATTATTTCTCAAAGTGCTATTTTTGAGAAGGATTTTTTTTCTGTCGTAAAAAATACTATTATTCTCCAAAATCATTTACTATTTTTTTTATTTTTCTTTTGTAGTACCTTTTACAAAGCAAAGAAAGACATTTCAGGGAATCAATCAAAACGAGTTTTTACGAGAGAGCAATAGAAGAATACTCTAAAATCTAAATTATGTTTTACATTTTATACCATTTTTCCAACACACATTCCAGATTTATTAATTATTATGTAACACGTATAATCTGAGTATGTAATACCAATATCTCTGCATTTTGTATCATACCAAGATGGGAATTGATATGCAAAAAATATTTTTCTTTAAACCTATAGGATTTTCACTAAATAAGTAACTACACTAACTGTTTCTATCCTCAATTGTTCCCCACTGTTCTGGGTAATTACCGAAATAAAGGATATTTATTATTTATTTTTAAATTCAAGTAACTTAAAAATAAATAATATTTATTTATTTTTAAGTTAAACGAGTGATGTAAACTGTGAAAATAAAACAAATCGTATTCATAAAACAAAGAAAATTATTATTTTTTTCATAATTTTAGGTAATAAAAGATAAAGGAATAAAATTTCTGTCTGTGGAGACTTTTGGTGATCTATCTTTGAACTCGACTAACGAAAAGTACACACGCTTTTTCGGATGTTTTATAAATATAGCCAAGTTACGTAAAAATTAAAAATAGTAAAAGAAGGGTCATAAATGAAATATTAATTACTTTGAACTTTAGAAATGATCTTGTCGTTACCCCTAGCAGTGTAATAGATTGGTGGTGTAAGATAATCACGAAATACTTAAAATGAAATTAAAAAGAAAGAAATACACCAAATAAAAATTAAATTAAATAAATTCTATAGAAAGTAAAATTAAATTAAATAAATACTACAGTAAGTAAAATTAAATTAAATAAATACTATAGTAAGTAAAATTAAATTAAATAAATACTATAGTAAATAAAATTAAATGCCTAAAGTGAAAATCAAAAAGCAGACATATTATTTCAAATCGCAATTGAAACACTTTCGAATGAATTAAGTTATTTAACTGATAGCAATTAAATAATTTATTTAAATAATTTAAATACTATATTAAAAAATAATTCATTTGGGGCCATACTACAGGGCCCCCATATCGAAGATGGAGGGAAAATGAATGTTATATTTCCACCATGATCTTAAACGCCGATTAATTTGATATGTCAAAGTCTTTCCTAGGGTTTACCTCTACCTATCACCGTATAAAATTTCATCACTTCTGGTTTCATGTTTTCGGAATGCATTTCGAACATACAGGCATCTATATTGATTATTTTGAGTATACAGAATCATATGGAAAAATAACTCATCTTGACCGATGTACCTTTCAGTTATATAGTCATTTATGGACAGTAAATATACTTATAAAAATATACAGTTGAAATAATAATCAGAAATTGTGCACAAATATATTAAATTTCTTGTATCAAAACCATTTATTCCTCGCCACCTTAAAATCAGATTACAATCAGATGATAGGCATGATTTCTGTATGAAAAAGTATGTTTCCATGCTTGAAAAATCTTTATTAACACATTATATGCGGGACACTTACTAGTACGTTTTCTGACGATTGGTAGTTGAGCTCGGGTCCCGTAATAGTACGGGTTAGTGCAACAACATGGTTTGTTTGTGGGTGCAAAAATAAAGGTATATACAGGAACACAAAGCCGAATGTTCTTGTCTACTACATAGATTTTGGGAAAATTTAGACAAATAAAAACTAGTTTTTACATCATTACTTTTATGATTGTTATTTTCATTTTTTGTAATATGAAAATGTTTATATATAATATAATTCTAAAAAATTAAAACTATATACTACTATTTCTATTTGATTTTTCATATTTACGATACTACTATAAATTTATCCACTAAAAAAAATATTTTTTGTTTACAAAAATCTTATGGTTGTTATTTATATATTTCTATTTATATATTTGATTATATATTTTAATAAAAAATACAAAAAGTTGACTAAAAATTATATAATTTTTGATTTATTTAAATTTACTGAATAACTAAATTTATGCGCAAAACGCCCGCTACGGGTACAATTCTGCTGCGAAATGTACCCGCGCACAATGTATTAATAAAAGTTTTATAATTTTAAATGCTAAATAGAATTAAAAGTAGTATAGAGTTAAAATATTAATCAGAAATTAAGTGTTGATCCTTTAACCATTTATAATAAAGCAATTCATTCCCTGTCGACCTAAAATTAGGTTACAATCTAATGATGGACATGTTCTTCTATATAACAAAATGTGTTTCCATGAATGAAAAACACTTGTTTTATTTATGAAGTTGAAAATCCAAAGGTAGACAAAGGAAACAAAACATGAATTGAAAACCGCTCAGCGACACCTATCTTTAAGAGTAACTCGCTACTCTACAGCAATTCACGCAGAGCATGAACCTTGAGAGTTTAAAAAGTAGAACACTAGAGATTTCACATTTCGCCTTTGAGTTAAGATGAAATACCGCAATCTGGAGGTCGAGAAGAAGTGTTCCGGTGCTTATACTTCAAATCCTTGTCCTTGACCTAATATTTCTTTTATTTCTAACCAGCCGTTGACGTATTAACCAACACGACGCACATTTCCGACAGCAGTAAATTAGAAATCCTACTTCTATTTGTTTTGACCAAGCCCTCTTCCAGTAAACAGAGTATGTCTGGAAAGAATCATCAAACAACAATTCCTATTTATGTTTTAATCGCCGTATTGATTGCGTTATCTTATTAATATGTGTATTAAAAACAAATTTATGATTAATTTAATGTATGACTTTTGTATAAAATGATTTAAATTACTATATAAATATATATCTATAAAATAGTGTATATCTATAGATACACACACACACATATATATATATATGTATGCATATATATATATATATATATAATATATATATATATATATATATATATATATATATATATATATATATATATATATATATATATATGTATATATGTATATATATATATATATATGTATATATTATATATATATATATATTATATATATATATATGTGTATGTATATATATATATATATATATATATATTATATATATATATATATATATTATATATATATATATATATATATATATATATATATATATATATATATATATATATATATGTATATATATGTATATATATATATGTATGTATGTATATATATGTATATATATATATATATATATATATATATATATATGTATATATATATGTATATATATATATATATATATATATATATATATATATATATATATATATATATATATATATATATATATATATATATATATGTATATATATATATATATATGTATATATATATATATATATATATATATATATATATATATATATATATATATATATATATATATATATATATATATATATACATATATATATATATATATATATATATATATATATATATATATATACATATATATATATATATATATATACATACATATATATATATATATATATATATATATATATATATATATATATATATATATATATATATATATATATATGTATGTATATATATATATATATATATATATTATATATATATATATATATATATATATACATAAATATATATATATACATACATATATATATATATATATATATATATATATATATATAATATATATATATATATATATATATATATATATATATATATATATATATATATATATATATATATATATATATATATACATACATAAATATATATATATATATATATATATATATATATATATATATATATATATATATACATAAATATATATGTATAGTTATATGCATGCATATATATGTATTAATGTTTTGCATATGAAGAAAAATATTACATATATTCCAAGAAATTTGTCATGCTCTGAGGGTGACGTAAAGTGGTGTAACTGAACTTTTAAATTAAAGACCTTATTTCTTTTGCTAAATTGGGAATATTGAAAGAAAAATCAAGACAAATGTAGCCACATCTGGCAGCAATGCCAGCGGTTATTCTAAACAGATTTGGGTCACTCTGTCGGTTGATGTCATCCTGCGGCCGATATCACAAGTAATTTCGTTGTCGCTCCAATTCATTTAAATTGCTTCAGAGGTCATATCATATGTTTTAGCATGTCCAGACAGATTATATATTTTATACGTACACACGCACATACATTAATAAATAATAATAATATTATTAAAGAATGATATAATTATTAATATAATTATTAATGTGATAAATAATATAATTATTATGTAAATTATCTATTTCATGCTTGCTTTGTGTTTTAAAGTAGCGGTTTAGTTTTAAAATGTAATATTCCTGTATTAGTACTTATTCTATTTAAATTGCTTTAGAGATCATATCATATGTTTTACCATTTCAAGCCAGATTATATATTGAATACACACACACACACACACTAATAAATAATAATAAAAATATTAAAGAATAATATAACTATTAATGTAATAAATAATATACTTATTATGTAACATATATTTCATACTTGCTTTGTGTTTTAAAATAGCGGTTTAGTTTTAAAATCTAATATTCTTGTGTTAGTACTTATCCTATTTAAATTGCTTCAGAGGTCATATCATACGTTTTAGCATGTCCAGATAAATTATATATTTAATACACATAATAATAAATAATTATAATATTAAAGAATAGTATAACTATTAATGTAATAAATAATATATTTATTATGTAATTTATCTATTTCATGCTTGCTTTGTGTTTTAAAATAGCAGTTTAGTTTTAAAATGTAATATTCCTGTATTAGTACTTAGCCTATTGATGTTGTTTCCCATATTTTACCGCCCTCCTTTTATTTTGCAGTCCATTTCCAGTACTGTCGGATATCTTTACTAACTCTTATATTGTCTGGAGTATCCTTACGTAGTATTGTAGCATGAGATGCTGCTATATTTTCTTTTTCTTATAAGGATTTACAGTACAAACATGTATTTATTCTGTAGATTATATCTTTCTGAAATAATTCTTAAGTTTAATGAGGATTGGAGATATAGCAAACTAGACACAAACTCATTCAGCCTTTGTCTTTTAAACAATATTTTGGTGCATATATATAAACCAGTATATATAAATATATATATGTACACTATAATATATAATAACTATCTGAATAATGTCTAATCTTTATTTACCAATTTTTTATTCTTATTCGTAATGCAAACTTAACAAATTTTATTTTGTGAGTGCAGGAAATAAACAGTCTCAGTTACAAAATCCCTCACTTATTTAATTCATTTACTCTTTCTGCCGATCTTGTGAAAACTTTATACACGAAGTTTCAACCTTTTATCAACTTGTTTTTTTGCAAATAAGAAGTTATAATTGTTCCAGAAAAGCAAACGAATATACAATTTTCCCTCATATTATTGGGATTGCTTTACGACAACGTCGAATAATCATTATTAGATTGCTTTGTACATGGACTGTAGATGTTCTTAGAAGGTCTTTTCGATTCCTAAATCGGGGAAAATAATTTTATATGCTCTTAAGAATTACAACCTATCTGTATATGTAGTTTAAAGTAGCAAAAGATAATAAAATACTTTTTCTCTGTTTTTTCTGTAGAAACATATGCACTGGAAGAACTGTATTAACTTAACTTTACTATTTTATTTAAGGTTTGGAAGTCCTCACTCTTGAAAGAGGATCGGACTATACACAAACACACACGAACACAGGCGCACTCACACACACACACACACACATATATATATGTATATGTATGTATATATATATCTATGTATATATATGTATATGTATGTATGTATATATGTATACTAGCAATATGCTTTATGAACTTAATATATACTTTTACAAAGATTTATTTTTCGTGAATAACTCTCTAAATTCGTTTATTCGAGTCATTATATATATTTTATCAACGTATTATAACATTATTCATTTTTTTATCGAATTTGTCTTATATTAAATTTGCTCAAACTTTTTTTATTGTAAAATATAAACTTATAAATTGCATTACTGTATTACTACTGTACGTTGATTAGCAAAGTTAACAGATCTTATATTACGTGATAGAATAGGAAGCACTTTTGACAACTGCTATTTTGTTTAGTAATAAATGTTTTCCAATTAAAGGAAATTTATGACAACCACATAGTTTTGTATGCAGAAACACACACATATCGACAACCACATGAATATAGATAACTATATTAAATATATTTTATTTATAATATATATTTGTTCTTTTGTACTTAAGATATTGTTATACTTTATATGTAACATAAAAATACAAGAATTAAATTTAAATTAGTTCTATATAAAAATGCTATAATGCGTCACATAGAAATGAAAGTGAATCCATATCTATTTCAGTTCAATCGAATAGATACTAAGCAGACGATTTTATAATATAAAATAAGAAATAATAAATGATATTTAAATGAATACTATAATGATAGAAAAAATATATTTTCTCTATTTATTTATGTAGAATTGACATTTTAATATGCTTTTACTGGAAAACTGTTTAAAACAATTACTTTATATATCTGCTAGAATATTGCTTCTTTCCCTTATATGATCGATAAATTAAATACTTAATCGTTTGTAAAAATATGCTTTAATATGACATGAATATATGCTCGAAAAAAAAATATTTATTGAAAATTTACAAATATTATATATATATAATACATTTAAATTTATAATATATATATATTTATAGTCTATTATATAGACAATATATATATATATATATATATATTATTTATATATATATATATATATATATATATATATATATATATATATATATATATATATATATATATACATATGATTGTGTGGATAGCACGATTTTGTGTGTAACTGTCTATGTGTGTACATGTGTGTGTGTATTTGCATACACAAAGACACAGCTGCAGGATTGGTCTTAAATATATTTGTTCATATGTAAACAAACTGCGATGACCTTGAGCTTCTAAACATCAGCGGTAAAAATGATAAAAACGAGGGATCATCTTGAATTAGTCTATAGATAGACCGTTTGAACGGTCTGGTAGTCAAGGTTGTTTTTTATCGTGTATAATTATTCCGATTACCATACGACTGTCTATGAACAACGATGTAACTCGCATTCGGAAGATTAATGATGATAGCACAATTTTTGAATAGGTCTACCTAAAAAAGTATGTGAGGAGCAGTATCTGCTATATTTTTCCAATTTATTTTTGGGGTAGAAAACACAGTGTTTGTGAGAGAATATTTATTTTAGAAGTATCGTACTTGTATTTTAACTTTTAAACAGTGCATATTTATCGAAAATTATAATCATTTTACGGATAAAATTAGTGTATAATTTTAACTTTTATATACATTTAGATAAATTATTTCTAGAAAATTATATTAAAATGCTGTTTTTTTTAAATCTGTAACATAAAGTCATAAGTAAACTTTTCATACTTATAGGCTTAATATAATTCAAGCATTTTTTGTGCATTTTACAGCAGATGTAGGGAAATTTTCAACATAGGATGGTCATTTCTTGTGATAATAGCGGTTAGCTTTTATTTCATGTAAAAATTAATAGTGCCAAATGCGGCTCTTTATGCAATATAGTGTGGCTATTGTACTTACTTTCTGACTCCATTTATTTGCGAAAATTACTGTAGACTGTTCACAAATTTGTGAAATAATACTTCTTTAAAATGATAAGTTTGTTTCGATATAAAGCTATATCCAAATGGTTTAAATTAGAGTGTTTTAAACTTAAAAACTTCTTTATTTTAACAACTCATAACAGAAATACGTAAAACAATATATATATATACATATATATATATATATATATATATATATATATATACATATATATATATATACATGCATACATATATATGTATATATTTAAATATACATATACATATATATATATATATATACATATATGTATATATATACATATATATATATATATATATATATATATATATATATATATATATTTCGGAGTAATTGAAAAATAGTATACTCTCTGATTCTTCCAATTCCGGTCGATTGTTTGTATTTCGTCCAGCCTAATTGTATGATTGAAGCCATATTTAAGGATATGTCTGTCCTTAAATGTTTTTTGATAACATTTGCCTCTCAATTTATTATTTTTAAAAACAAATGCAGCAAATATGATTGATAACTGTATTAAACTCCTTTATAAGAAGATAGTCATTATACAAAATATTCACTTATTGGCAAGAAAGAGGATGTCTACGAAAAATTTCAGGACGGTCTGTTGGTTAGAATCATGTTAAAAATCAAAGAGAAAAAGTTAAGCCTATTTGTGAAAAGTTGTAAAATGTTTTGCACAAAAAATAGATTATCAACAATCTGACAGTCGAGGACTCAGTAAAATTGCTTGGGTTGTATTTTTAAACAATTAATCTCCTCTACATTCAGGGGCCTATTGAGTATAAAACAATAAAACTCTAATAAAAAGGCAAAAAATATATGATTGTAGCCACCGAGAAATACATATTTGAAGCAATAGATTTATACTTTATCAACAGGAGCGACAATGAATGATACTGCATGCATGAGCCCGTCAGTCAAAATTTTAAAAGAAATGGATTTATGTGATTAATCAACCTTTGTGTAGATAAGTATTTTTAGACTTCTTTACTTATTTACATTTACACAGAAATGTTTAATTATCCCAACTGATAATACTTTACAGCGATGGAATATGAAATTTATTCAAATACTAATTCTAAAACTTATTTTATGCTTCGATGTCTTTATTTCTGCTTACATAAAATTTTTATAATTAATAGTATAGTTAATAAATTACAAAGAAATGTATTCTCTTTCAACATCAAATTTCCCTAAAATGTTAGAGCTGATGCATATTTCTCTGTCATTTATATTATTTTCTCCCGATATATACATTACGAAAATTAACTACAACAAAGTATAGAGATTCTACAGCTGTAAAAACTTCTTTTTATGTTTGTGTACATGAATAACGACTAATTTAATCTTATTTGTCTCACACGATATGACATTTGTCCACAAGTAAACACTCTTCTTCAATATGTAATCCCAGGATTATATTACACATTTATTTCATCACATCGAAAGGGATCTCCAAATTCTTTTTAAGTTCTGGGATTTTGGATGTAATTAACTTACAAATTTATTAGATTTCAAGGCAAACTGTCTTTGAATTAACAATAAATGTGATTAATTTTAACTTTTTAACTCCCATTCAAGAGCTCCTTTAGTATAATATATTGCAAAACTTATAACAATAACATTTTAATATTATTTTCGAAGTTTTGAATATTTTTTATTCGTGTTGTATGAATAATTTACCGTTATCTTAAATTTGTTGAACTGAAGGAGTTAAAATTAATAGGTTATTTTTTATATTATATACCGGTATATATATATATATAAATAAAATTGAAGGTAATTTGCAAAATAGACATTCTGAAAAATATATCAACTTTTGTAATCTTTCGTCTGCATGTTTTTTATTAATTGTAATTAATAGTCTCTTAAGAACATAGCATTGAATTATGTAGATAGAAAATTTTATTTTTAAAACAGCATTAAAATATCTATTACCATTTGTATATTTCGTTTGCAAGGCTTTGGTAGATATCAATAAATATAGCTCAAAAAGAAATTACCTGTTTGTGATTACGAGAGCTAAATATACTCCATTTGCATTTTTGTTATTTTGCTGAATCCTGAAATAAGTCTTTTTTTTAACCTTTAGATGACATAAATGCAACATAATTCACAAATGAGTGAGTGTAAGCAAATGCATCAGCTGTTATAAATTTTTATCAATATGCCTCATTTTAATTGCTATTAATGATTTCTCAAAAGCACAATATTAATTAATATTAATGAAAGTCTCAGTTTAAAAGAGGATTAAGAAAACTTTGATCCAGTTTATATAAATGGATCAGAAAGTTTGATAGATATTGATAAATCTAGTTAGAAAAAAAAGTATTATTTCATGTAAGAGAGCTAAATATATCTCCCTTTCTTGCTAATACAAAAGAATTTCTCTTTCCGTTCCTGGATTGGTGGCCAATTTCTGTATCCCACGTCGCTTGAAAGATTTTCATCGAGGTCTGACATATGCGTTTCAGTCAAAGTGCAAGAGGTCCAAGACTAAGTCATATTTACTTCTGCCTCGTTGCTTCAGCCGTGAAATAAGTAAAGTCGCCATGAAAAAGACGGAGCTCAAAGAGTTTGACAGACAGAGTATATCATCCTTTCTTTAAGTTCTACCAGCTTATTAATAAAAGCACAGCTAGAGTTTATGTAACTGGTAGGGCTTCTGGAGATGAAAGAACTGTCGGCAAAAAAAGGGTTGTTGCTTAAATCTCAAAAGATAATAGGTTATTTAAAAAAGATTAGCGCTTAATGCAATGATAACTTGTCGTCCATTCCTCTACAACTAAAGAAATGGTCTGACAGCTACATAGAAGATCACCATCATATTCTTTAAAATGAACTTTAGAAGTGACTGTCCCCGGAAGGTATTAACGCAGAATTATAGTATCAATTTCAATGGGAATGTCAAGTTTTTTTTGTGAAAAATATCATATTTTTGTATTTAAAGTAATTAAGTCCTCCCATTGTCCAGCACAAAAAAGACTTCCTGGACCCTGCAATAAAATACTGAATTAAAACAAACTCGAAACGAAAAGTTAGACGAGTGGTTGTTAAAATTACTTTTTATTTATTATATACTTATTATTATAAGGAAAAAGCAAGGTTTTAAGGTGGCAGTGGACTTAACATTGAACGAAATTTAATTGAAAACAGTTCGATAAAACTTGAAATATAAACTGGAAGTTTTTCTGTACTACTATCTCAATGCATTTTGTTTTTTATAATATTATAATAATTTCTACTATTATAAATACCAATAATACTTACAATTATTATTATTAATTGTTTTTATAATAATTACGTTTATAATAATTTTTTATAATTTATTATAATTTACAAAAGTTTTTTTTTATATAATATTTATCATTTTAACACAGACAATATATAGTAAGATTATTATTAAAATTTGCTTTGTTAAAAAATTATTATGCATTTTATGAATATTTAAAGCATTTAAAATATATTTCTAACTTTTTATCTTTACAAACTTTCGGGACAGCCAACTTTATGGTGTATAAAATAAAGTCAGTTAAAATTTATATTTTTAGAAACAAAAAATCTGATATTACTGCATTTACAAGAATTTTTGTCAAAATTTGTTAATAAAAATCAATAATTTTATTGTTATTTTTTATGTTTAATTTCCCGCAAATGCTTATATTTATAATTAAGTTTTATTTTTTTATGGCTAAAAGGAATCCTACAAATAAATAGGGCTATATTATGCACTTTAGAACTGTGCATGATGCATTTTTTATTGAAGTACTTTTACAACAATTAATAACTAATACATTTTAAAGTAATTCATATTTTACATATGCATTTTACCAATTTATATAAATATATTTCTAATGACATGTTACATTTTCAAATTTAAATACAAGCCAAATAAATAAATTTTGTAAATCAATTTTCAACATAATGTAGAAAAACAGTACATAAATAATTCCAGAGAGAAATATTAAAATCTAAGAGAAAATCATTACATACTTAATAATCCGATAATTTTATCCATTAATTTGTTTAGTTATACAAGTTTATGTTAATTAAAAGTATGATTATAGCATTATTTACCAATATATTCTGAAGTAAAATTATATTAAAGAGTTATTTGTAAAAGGTTGTACTGAAAAATATTTTATAATCTATGGATTTTTGTATCTTCCATTTTAAACCATGAACATTGAAACTTGTATTGTATGCGTGATCATAAAACTTTGAAATAAACTCCTTCATAAAATTTGAAACGCACATTTAGACATTTTATAAGTTTATATACGTTTATTTTTATTTACTGATATAAAACAGTAATTTTGGAAATCTGGAACTATAATATTTTTTCAAAATAATCATTTCTTTTTTATATTATATAACATGCATTAGACATGCACTATAATATAACATGCACTAGAATGAAATGACACTATATAAAACTCAAAATAATCGGTCACATTAAAATATTACAAATATTAAAAACTCATAAGTCATTCTTAACATTAGACCAAAAGTAATAATAAATCATTCATAATGTAATATTCTCTATATATAATGTAATAATATAATGTAATAAATATTCTCTATATAATGTAATATTCTCTAAAATAAATCATTTATAATGTAAATATCATTTATCATCTAATATTCTCTTTGAGTGTATTGAAAGTCTAACATTTTGGATATACAATAATAATAATCTAATATTTTTCATTTATAATGTAATTATTTATAATGTAAATGTCATTTATAAAGTAATATTCTCTTTGAATATATTGATGAGCTACAATTCATTTGGGATATACAATAATACAATATAGACAACATTATAAGTTCCTTACTATCAAATGTTTATAGGTCATACGAGAGATATAAAAGAATGGATAATAATATGGAAGCATTTTTAAAGTTTCCACTGTTACTCTTCCCAACCTTATATATTTAGGAATGAACTAAATAGGATGAATTTTTAAGCCCGAAAAGAAACGCTTATATATTAAATTTCTGTTTATACTTTAAAAACAAATTCTAGCTTTTCAGGTATCACAGAAATATTTCACATTTAAAAGTCAAAGGAAATTAAACATAAAAATTGCTAGTTCAAGTTCTCCGTCAAAAATATTTCACTGATATTAATTTCAAGCATTCGTGTTAAAATAAAAATTATAATATTTTTTTTCAAAAATTCATTAGATCTTTAATCAATTTTTCCATTCTTTTAGAATACTAAAAAAACAGTAAGATTATTAAAAAAATTATTTAAAAGATGGAAAGAAGAGATTTAAATTTCATATCCATGCTTTAGGAAGAATGATGCATTGAACAGATGACACACTAATAGTTCTTCATCCCTCCTCCCTTATGAGAGGAATGGGAGGAAAAGATAGGGGGGACAAATGGTACTGCAGGATTAGCCTGGAGGAGATAGAAAGCTCTACCAATAGATCTAAGAGTATGATACGAATTGCTTTCCTTTTAACTCACTTGTTTGAGTCATATTGGTCTAAAAGCATCGATTCTAGTAAAATCTCTCAAAATTAGCACTTTTGAAACCTCATTATTTATTTAGAGGAGTCTAAGACCTTTGATCTCATAAAAACGATCAATAAACATGGTTATATTCTAACTGCTATAAATTAAGTGACATGGAAGTCACATTCTAATTGTTGTAAATTAAGTGACATGGAATTCATACATATTTTAAAATTTAAAATAGCCACTCCTATTTATAATACATAGAAAGAAAAATTTAGGTATACGAAAATAATTAAAGGTTTTATGCATTCAAAAGCACATGGAAGGATAGAAATAACTAATGCTGCTCACCTTATAAAGTTAAAGCACATTATTATATATAGAAAGTTTCGGTCAAAATAAGTTTGAAATTTATTCATGGTCACTGTAAATCCAGTACACACACATATATATGTGTGTATGTGTGTGTAATACATTAAATTTATTTTTTCAATTTTAATTCCACTTTGTCATGAAAAAGAGTATTGATTCAGAGAAAGCAATAATTTAGCAGGAGACAAAATGATTAACTGACATTTCTTAACATAATCTTACAGTGGCTCTCATGAGAGTATGGTGACTCATCTTGATTCTAGCATCCCGTCTTTTATTTCTTGAAAGCTGGAGGTTCTTGCTGTTTTAAAAAGATTAGATAATTTGATTTCTCCTGAGAAAAGCGTGATTTAGCTTTTGGGAGATATAGTTTAGCGTTCATTTCAAGCTGTATGGAAGTGAGGCAGTGCCGTCCTAGGTTTCTGACATGATGAACGGGAATCCGAAGAAACTCTGATATACAACTACCTTCGTGAGTTTTGAATGAGAATTTGTTTGCTTGAAGGGATAAACTTTGTTGAATCCATCTGAAGCGAATTAAATAAGGTCTGGTTTATTCCTGAAAATGACTTGTGTAAAACTTATAAGACACATAATTTTGGGGTACACACACAAATATCACATTATAATATGTAATAACAGTTTTTTTTGCATAACGATCAATTTTATTTGTAAAGTGTTGGTGTACCTCAGGTTGGCAAAGCCTCAAGTATGCTTGCTAATTTATATCTCAATTCAGGGTTATAGGATATTGGTCTAAAAGATTATATGCGACTAGCCCTGCAATCCTGAGATTTCCTTCAGTGAGCATGTAATAGCAGCGAGAGAGAGAAAGTAGCAACTAAAAGATGTTAATTAAAATAATGTAATTAATTAATGTCACTAATTTTATGCGTGGATTTTTGAACAACCTTTTAGTGTAATAATATTTTTATAAGTATATGTCCTATAGGTGTAGTTTCTCTTATTTTAACTTTCTGGTTTTATTTTACTTATCCAATGTCAGTACTAGTGGTTACCTTCACTATGCATTATTTTATCAACCGAATCTTTACTTAGCGTTGTAGGTTGAGATGCTACAATTTTCTTATGTAGAATAATATAAATAGGTATAAGTCTAAAAATTGGGACAAACTTCGAAAATGTAGTAAAAATATATTTTCTTCATATTTTACAGTTGTAAAAATTTATAGAAAAAATATTCTTTTTTTAGCAGGTACAGAATAACGGGGGAATATTTGGTTAAATTTTAATTCTTATGAATGTAAGATATTTAGTCGTTTAATAATAGCGGTCACGAATTCTAAAACTTTGAGAAAATCTATTTTTAAAAATGATATATCAATCAGAGTGTCATATAAAATAGCTATATAAAAAGTATACTCAGCAAATATTATGAATTTTATAGTGCAGTTCCAGGATTAATGTTTAGAAGTTTTTAAATATTTGGAATATGTTAAAAACTTAATGTATTTTTTTTAGTTTTGATGCTCTTGTATTTAGGATAAAGCATATTTTAAGACATAGGATAAAAATATTAAATCAGAGGCTGAAATAGCTATATTTTAGACTTATACTGCGTGTTTTTTCGGTTCAAATAAGAGTCATGGATATAAATTTTGGTAGCTGGACATTTTATTATTTTCCGTTACATAAGGACGTATGATACATTTCCGCCATAATAATCCGCATATTTTCTTGAGTGATTAAGTGATTTAAATACCTGTGAGTACTCACGGAGAAATCCACACGACTTGAAAATTCATAAGGCGTGCGTAAGCTTGCTGAGGGTTGGGGGCAGAGCTCAGCCCCAGTATATTAAATCTGGCAGTGGAGGTTAAAATGGCATCGAAAAGAAAAAAGAAACTTCAGGGAAATTCGATCTTATCTGTTAGAATAATATTTCGTCAACGCATACCCGAGTCTGAACTATGGATCTGACCTCCTCTACTCTAAGTCAGGTTCATCACAGCTTTCTCTGCATCCCGCTCTTTACTTGATTTCGTACCTCAGCACTTTTTTTCATCCCAAGTCTCTTGACATGACCTGGGGGTTTACTAGGAATGCGCGACTTGACCTACCGCTCTTTGACATCTGACCTTGACCCAAGACTTCAATCGTCTTCTCACGAAAATCGACTCCAGACATGAAATCTTCAGCCTCGTGTTGGGTTAGGGATATTTATATTTTAATATTGAGGTTTTTTGGAATTTGTAACTTTTTTCAGGTATCAGTAAATGATTTGGTCACGTTTACGATTGAACAATTATTTTTGTTCAAAGCTAAAATTGTGACATGTCACAACAGCTTCTAACCTACCATAAATACCAGTGACCGTGCAAGGAAGTTGCTGGCTAACTTTCCACTTTTTAAAGTTCTCATTAGTTAAAAGGTACTTAAAATACTCTTAAAATACCAAGTTATTTACTTTTTATTACGTACTTAGCCTTTGGACTTTAGTAAATTATGCTGATGAAGACAAAATTAAAATGACCTTCGTGGGTACGTTCCGAATTATCTTTTAATAAACATTAAGTCAAGACTGGTTGGAACAGGCTATTAATCCCAAACTTTTGAATGTTACAAAAATAGTTATTCTTCAAGAAATTGTTTTTCGTCATTAGAATACACATGTGGGATTTCAGAAATTACAGTTTTCCCATCAAGACAAGAATAATTATTTAATGTTTATTCCAGTTAAAACAATTCGGTATGCATGATGAAATTATGGCTACAAAATTGTCAGAAATTTAAACTTTGAACCTCTTTCTGTCCAAATTCTTGCCCTGAACAATGCGTACTAACTACTTGAGCGATGCAATATAGACTTAACAATGCAACAAAGTTTGTTATTTTGATTCCACTATTCGTAAATTGTTTGATTAAAATATTAATTTACTAAACATTTTACATCATTCTGAAACAATTCATTCGACACTTATTTTACAATATATATATATATATATATATATATATATATATATATATATATAAATGAATTTTTTGTGTAAAAATGGAAATTCATAAATATAATGAAGAATAAAGAAATCATTATATTAAAATGCTAAAATAAAATAAATAACACAAAGAAAACTCCTCTTTCAAAGCTCAATAAACTTTTAAATTTAAGATAAAATATAAACATAAAACATTCTTTTAAATTATTTTAACAATATTCAGGAATCAAAAAATTAGATATGATTTAAGGATAAAAAAACCTTAATTTTTGAAAAATCACCAAACTGAATGCATTTCTTTTCTATTATAAGACAATAGGATTCTCGCCTAAGAATTTCAGAACAAAAAACAGTACTATTGTGCTGTTCAACAATTGAACAAACTATTTGACTTGAAAATAATCAATTTGAGGACAATAGTAATATCAAATGCATTTGTTTTCTTTAAGAAATGGAATTTCAAATAGGTGGTACTTTCTACTTGAAGTTATATAAGAAAAATATCCGACTGTTACAAAAAAATGGGTAAATATTTTCTCAAGAAAACCCTACTATTTGCACGACTATTACTTTACTGTAATTTAACCTTTAAAATTTGAGTGGAAATAAAAGAAATTCCTATTTTTCAAAGATATTCATATTTCAAAACTAAAGGAACGGTACCATAAATATACCTTAATATTTGACCAATTTAATTTAGTGAAGAAGGAAGATATAAAGAAGAAATATATGCAACACATTTTGACCTGGTCAGTTTTATGTGCGCGTATATGATATTTTCTATTCATAATTTAACAGCTAATTGTTAAGCTTTGAGTGCAAAGCAAACTATAGATGAATGCTGAACTGCAATATATTGTTGATATAATTTGATATAAAATAGAAGTTTAAACCCTTTTTTAAAGCTTTACTAGAAGTTTTTTAAATCCAGTTTCTTATGGATACCTCTCCACTCATTAGCTTTGTTATTTCTTTTACCCTGCTTTCAAGCGTGATTTCGGGATTTTATGTAGCCTGGTTGGTTTGGTGCGTGAAAGGATTCACTGAAATCCATTCTATTTGAAACCTTTTGAATTCTGCTGGTGTATATTCAGCCTAGTAGAATTTTGTGCCTGAAGAAGTTGAATGGAAATTATTCCATACTTAGTCTTTGTAAGTAAAATATATGAGGTCGAATAAACGAGTCGTAATGCTTGGTTCGTTGCCTGGTAATTTTTCATTAAAGAACGTCTTTCATAAAAGCACGTCTTAGTTCACCCAACTCTTTTCATAAAAAAAATATGATTTTTTTAATTGCCTAAAGTAATTGTTATTAAATTAAATATATAGTTTCCATATTTGTGCTGATATTTGAGGAGTTCACAACTAAAGGGAACCAAGTCCATTTTCCTTTTATAAAATGAAATTGTTTTCTAGGGAAAATAACTTATCATTTCATATGCATTTATACACACAAAAGGTAGAAAATGTTTTAGTTCTTAAGTATTTCTTAAAATTAATTTAAATCCTTTGCTTATTAATAAAGAGGTAGGAAATATACGACGTAATTTCTCTAGACTATTCTAATATATGAACTTGATTCACTTTGGATGTGAACCCTAATTATAATGTTTCAGTCATTCATCTTAACGAACTTTTGCCTTACTTTTGTCACATGCAATAAGGCCTTACTGTGTGCAACAAGAATAATAATTTCTATTCAGTTACAGTCAGAAAAGAAAATAATGTTTTATCTCATCCTTCTTTCAATGTACAGGATTAGCAAGAAATAAGTTTTCTACTTCTGAGGGCTCTAGAATACGTTTTATTGGTCCAAATGACATAGAGTTGGAACAACAGATAATTGAAATGATGCTCTTGACATTTATTACATAAAAAGTTTTAGTACAACAATCCGCCTATTGGTTATGCTGTGACACATATGGTATTTATTTAGTTTCGTTGAGTTAAGTCAGGCATTAGTTTCTTGTCGGCACATCATGCCTCCGTTGCAAGAAAAAGCGCTACTGGTAAGTCAATTCTCAGTCGCTGACCCATCCGAAGACATACAGCAGCAAAAACTGAAATCCAGTACGCCATGACAGCAAACACAACAGCTATAAAGCTACTACTGACCTACGAGAGTTCCATCAGGGTTTGATTTTAATTTAAAGGAACGATCTCGAGACTACCAGGAATAATTGAAGACCCATTGCACAAGGGCACCTCAGGCTCGTGACACCCGTATATACCTACAGGAGGTATACGCCTGAGACGTCTTTCATTTAGCACTACACAGAGGACATGCACTGCTTGAGCTCGTTCCCGGAGACGAGAGAGACTTTGCCCCCCCCCCCTACTGGTAAAACTGTTTTACCAGAACCAGGAGGACTCCGATGCAGTTCTAAAATAATTCCGTGGTGTGAAGCGGGTACGAAGAGGTCCAATATCTGCAGTCGCCTTATGCAAGATGATAGTTTTCCAGGTATTAAACCTTGCGACTCTTGGTTGTGGGGTTTCCTGAAGGACAAGATCTACCGTCAAATGCCAGAATCTGTGCTAGATCTAAAGAACAGCATTTGTCGCCATGTTCTTGATATTCCGGCAGACTCATTCCTGTCAGTTGTGGAAAATATTGTTCTTCGTTAACAGCATATTGTTGAACATAAAGGGGGACATATTGATCACTTTCATTGCAAATTTTTAATATAATTTAGCATCTATAAAGCATATTTAATGGGCTTATATGTATCACAGTGCCACCTATAAGTAGATTCTTGTACTAAAATTTTTATATAATAAATGTTAAGAGCATCATTTGAATTATCTGTATTTCCAAATGTATCGCATTTGGACCAATAGAACGGATTCTGAAGAGGGGAACTTATTTTTTGCTAACACTGTAGGTAAGGTTTACTGTAATCTGTATAAAAATGAACACATTAAAAATTTCTTGTGATTCTTATCTTATTGAAAATGTTCTATTATAATAAATCAAAAAAATGAGAATAAAGCTTAAAATTCATCGTAATAACAGAGAAACTGGAGTATTTACGAATTGATCGAAAATGGCCGAGTACCCACCCCAGTTATTGAACTTATTTTTGGAATGCGTAACCTTTATCAAATAAAAGAACGAAACAATTTGTTTTCAAAAACGGTGTGAAATAATTTAGGAGAAGAATACGTTTGATATCATTCACTATAAAAAGACTCGAAAATAAAATATATTTTGATCAAGGAAGTTTTAATATAAATAAAAGCATGTCTAAAATTATTGTGTTTAATGCATGACTGAATAACCGGACTTTCCAAAAATCATATATATTTTTTGCAATGTGATTTAAAGAAAATTTTACTTTACATCTATGATTGTAAAGTAAATAAGACTAAAATCTAATAATATAAACAATAATAAAAAGAGGATTTCAAGGAATGTTTATCAGGTATAAAAGGCTTATGACCTCGCTATTTCTTTCCATTTTTCCAATGAATATTTTTGGAATAAAATAATATTAAAGTGATACCCATGAGAAATATTAATGTAATTTTATGTTAGAAACATAATTTTTTTTATAAAATAGACAATGTGTGCTCCTGTTAAAAAGATTCAAAATTATTTTGCCCCTCTGAGAGTAGATTTTCAACAATACAAACCGAGTTTTGTTAATATTTTTGAATTTTTGGAAACTACAGGAGTTAGGTATAATTCTTCAATCATTTTGATTTTGAAAGATATCAACTTTTTCATTCTTTACTTTATTTAGTAATTATAGTATTTGAAATGGAATTTTTAAGCATTTTTCTAGCTTTTTAAAATCTTAAAAACTTTATGTAATATTTCAGATTTTTTTTAAATTAAAATAATTAAAGAATTATACCTATTAATTATTGTTTACAAAAGAAGCAAAAATTATTAATGAAACTCACTTTGTGTAGTTATAAGTCACACAGTGTGTTTTAAATAGCAAAAAAATTTAAATTTTTGAAAAAAGATTTCACTTTTCACATTATAGAAATAATATATAAATTCAACAAAAGTAATTAAATAAAAATAGAAAAAATGTCCATGTATCCCATGTATTTACGATAATATTTAAAAGAGATATAAGTGGAAGACTTTTAAAAAAATCTTCCATTTAAAGTTGCTTAAAAGAAATCAGTCCTCTTAAGAAATTTCACAAATTTCTGGAATTTTATGTCTTTTAGAGCCTATATGGTATTTTCTCGAAGTAAACCATTTTTATTCTTAAAAATATTTGTGTTCAAAATGCATACAAGATTTATACCACAAATTGCATTTGGAGTTTTTGGAGATTATATGGTATTTTCTCGAAGTAAACTATTTTTATTCTTAAAAAATGTTTGTGTTCAAAATGCATACCCAAAGAACAACTAGATTTATACCTCAAATTGCATTTAGAGTTTTTGGAGCTAATATGTTGTTTTCTCGGAGTAAACTATTTTTATTCATAAAAATATTTATGCTCAAAATGCATACCCAAAGCACAACCAGATTTATACCGCAAATTGCATTTGGATTTTTTGGAGCCAATATGGTATTTTCTCGAAGTAAACTATTTTTATTTTAAAAATATTTATGTTCAAAATGCATACCCAAAGCACAACCAGATTTATACCGCAAATTGCATTTGGAGTTTTTGGAGCCTATATAGTATTTTCTCGAAATAAACTATTTTTATTCATAAAAATATTTGTGTTCAAAATGCATACCCAAAGCACAACCAGATTTATACTTCGAATTATGGATATCTTCACCTTACTTTTACACTTTAACCCCTTCAGTTTTAAAAAATCTGATGTGAACAACATAGGACTTCCTCATACGCCTATTATTTCATATCTTTTTTTTATATTTTTATTATTCCGCATCATCAGAATTATCATTTGCCCATTCTTTTCTGCATTCAAAGTAGGTTTCGTTTCTCAAAGTAGCCCACCGTCCTATGAGTAGAACTTAAGTACTGCCATCTAGAAGAGACCTGAAGCAATTAAATTTGTGCTATTGAAATATTTCGTTCTAATCCGATTTCTATTCTCCGAATTTCGTTCTAATAATATTTTTATTCTCCGAATAAGGAAGTAATACACAGTAAAATTAAAAAAAAAATTCTTCAAAATTCGTAGATTTTAATTTTGCTTTTTGAAAATGAACAAAAGCATTGTTAACTGTTTCTAAATTGTTGTTACAAATGAATGTACACATATTTCGATATATTTGACTTGCATTGTGGTAGATCGGTAGAGATAATGACCGTTGAGATACTTTGTTACATAGGAATCGGATTGCAATCAAAATTTCACAACTAGATGTTATAATAGTCCATAACAAAAATTACATTTAGCGACTATCCGTTATCGAAATAGGCTCCACATAGTTAATATATGCTATACTGAAATTTTTCGTTATATAGAGGGCAGACTGCATTCAAAACAGGAGATGAACATCTAGACGTTATAGCAGTCCTAAATACAAAATTTCATCATTCTACGGTTAATCGTATTTATGTTATGACTAAAGCGTTAATATACGCTTGATTGCTATTTTGCATTATATATAGTGCTGACTGAAACCAAAAGAAGACTGAGACTGTTCAAACTAGACGTTATCACAGTCTTAAATACATAATTATGGCATTCTATGGC
>CM063502.1:58430553-58453053 GCA_032207245.1 Pardosa pseudoannulata | reverse complement strand
TTCAGTTTTAAAAACTTAATATTAGGCATTTTATTGCCATCAAGCATTGTTGTTATTGACTTATGCCACGTGGTGAAACCAAGTATGATTGAGCTGGAGGCTCCTCATTTTAAGGCAAAAGGATGTTTCGTTTATAACTAACACCACAAGGGTGAAAGTACGACTTATGTTCAAGTGGGTCCTCTTAATTTTGAAGCAGGGACCAAGCAGAAGACCCATAGACTTCACCTGCTACCCCCACAGGTATTAATTGAGAACTTGGAGGACACCGTGATCACGAACACATATTACGTACCTCAGTCACCTTTAACCCTTTAAAGGTCCCCAAAATAAATTCATGGAAATTTAATGTAATTTGTTTATAAATGTTATCTATAAGCCTTGTACATGTAAAATATATATAATTTTTTTAAAATTCCTGAGAAAGATTTGCCTTAGAGGATACCAAATTAGGGTTTGAGAAATGGTTTAACTGACTAACCCCTACTCTTATACATCTTGAACATTGTGCCTTTTTAAAAGTTTAACTATACTGGAAGAACAATAAATGATAATCCTTAAACTGGTATAATAAATAAATAGCTTAACAACTAAAAAGTGTTGTTTGTATAGATACTTTTATTTGAGGTCATAAGTAAGATAAATTGAATCTGACTTCTCAGGTACAGAAAGTTTGAATACATGTATTTCAATAGAAAAAAATCAATAAGTCAAACGTAGAACTATCATCTGTTATATATTTAAAATATCAAAAATATAATATGTATATATATATATATATACACACACACATATATATACATATATATATATATATACACATCTACATATATATATATATATATATATATGTATATATATATATGTATATATATGTATATATACATGTATATATGTATATATATATATATATATGTATATATATATATATATATGTATATATATATATATGTATATATATATGTATATATATACATGTATATATATGTATATATATGTATATATATGTATATATATGTATATATATATATATATATATATATATATATATATATATATATATATATACATATATATATATATATATATATATATATATATATATATATATATATATATATATATATATATATATATATATATATATATATATATATATATATATATATATATATATATATATATATATATATATATAATCGAAAACTCATCCATGTCCCCAAAAAGTTTTTTTTAATTGAAAAGTGTATGAGATTCGAGCCGTAAATAATTACAAAAAGATATAAAGTACTCCAAAAAATAAAGTTTAAAAAAAAGATGTTTAATAGGTGGTTTTGCTACGAAACCACTGCCCGTTAAAGGGTTAACGAACACGGTGGATCTTAGGCCGATTCGAACCCGCAACCTGTCAGATATGAAATCATTGCCTTTACAAACTGAACTACCGCGGCTACGACATCAAGCATTATCTTAGTAGTACATTATTTACTGAATATGATTAAAAAAGAATTATTAGAAACTCCCAACAATATTCAGTTTATCTTTCTTTTAAGTAAAGCCGTCGTGATATATGTAGGTTTTCTTTCTACAGAAAGCACTCTCCCTGATTGCTAATTCAGCTTTAAAATAAAAAGTAACTGATATTTTCGACACTGATAGACTCTATAACTCTGTCAAAATCCACGATGAATCTGTTTAGAGACTTGCCTAAAATATGAATCATACTCTGTTGATGAATAGAATAGTATATTGTTTCTACATTAGAGGGCAGAATTTAGTTTAATAAAACAGTATAAGGAAATTATTTTCATCAAATACTTGCACATTTACACATTATTTAAACAGAAAAGTAAAACTAAATCATTGCAAATGTAAATAAATAATAACAAAAAAAAACCTGTATTTTAAGTCATTTGTTTAGAGTTTTGCCTAAAACATAGATCATGAAAACTTTAAGGATAAATACAATAAAATTTTTCCAGAACCCATTTTGAACCAGTTGGTATAATTAAGTTTATAAATGTAGCATAAGGTAACGCATTGACAATAGTGTTTGTTATAAACTGATAACAAACCAGTTCATAAATTCATACCAGTTTATAAATTAAAGAAAACTAAAACATTAAAGAATAAATTAAATAATAAGAAATAAAATGAAATCCTTAAAACCAAGATGTCACATTTTCCTAAAAAATTAAATATTGGTTAATTCCAGTGATGTAGTAAAGGGCATGAGGAGAACGTTCTAATAATTTCGTATGAGTAGAGTTATGTGTTTAGTGTTAAGTTTTAGATATAAACTGAAGGTAAAAAACACCCCTCACCATTTAGTATTTTAATTAACAGACACACATATTAAGGGATACATTCAAAGCAATCAACGGGATAGCTAATCAGACAGCTGAAATATCCACTGCCTGAGATTTGAAAATATTTTTGATGCACATGGTGCCCCCTTTTTAACTCGAAAATAAATATTTATTTAACCTTTTCCAAACTCCTTTATCAAAATAATTATATAAATATATTTTCACCAAATTATTAAATCTTCAATAATATAACTATATATTCTTTTAACTTTAACCTTTTTTTTAAATACGAAAATTAATTTTAAAATTGTTTAAATATTCGTCTAAAGATGAAAGTTATAATATCTATTTTTAAACTAAGTATCAAGATTTAAATATTATTTATGTTATTTGTAATTGTATGGGATATTCTGTTTTTGATTCAGTCTAAGTTATTTATTAATTCCTCCAAATGTTGGATAAAGCAGCAAAGCTACTACGCCTGTCCTGGGATACTTTTACTTTATTGAGCTATTTAGCCGTTTTTGCATTTCATTTCAAAGGTTCCTTTTCAATACATTTTGAAATAAAAGAAGAGGAAGCTTTTACCTCCTTTACAAACTTTGGCTTTTTTAATTCTTTACTCACGCTTCTATATCTGGACAAGTATATTACCTTTTAGTTTTCAGAAGCCCTATTTCAATCACAATCTCTGTAACTAAAACCTTTATGGGTACAAAAACCTTTTAAAAGGGTTCATTTTATTAAAAAATTATGAGACTGAAAGGAAAGACATATATTATTTCTGACAAGAAAAACAAAGCACGCCAAAAGCAAACTTGACCACTGCCTCTGCCCGAGGTCTAACTGCAGAATACGATATCCTTCTCTAACAAGGTGTAGTATTCCCCTGCAATTTACCTGCCAAAATGAAGACAGTCTTTTTCCGTCTTTGAGAACTTAAAGAAAGAGGATTGTTTGTGCTGGAGTGTTTTATTGTTCCCGAAGAGCAAGCCTAGTCAGTTGGCCTCAAGGATTGAAGCAGCATCGTGGCGCATCTTACAAAGGGCGGTTCACTCTCAACATCAGAGGTCAAGAATAAGAACGAAGAGGTCAAAAAATGGGGTAGCTTTTACGTAGCGTAAGCAGAATTTTAATTAATGGGTGGTCTCTTCTCTTGAAAGGCGAGTATCAAAAAGTGAACTCGGGGATTCCAAGCAGTGCCAGTGGCATCTCATCCTACTACAGACTGTTATTTTTAGCTGAAAATTGCAGTTCTTTATTTTGCATGTCTTTAGCTTCTTAGACGTGATATACGACCGTCACGTGCGAGCATAATTATACGTTCGAAGCATTTTACTGATGCTTCTTGAAAAAGTGCAGAAATATCTTATTTTAATGTGTTGCTTTAGAAGAACGATATAGCTGAATATGTTTTAAAAGGCCATAATCGTTTAAGTAATCTTAAGTATTTGCCTACATAACTTGAAGCGTTAACGTGTAAGTTTATTTTTAAATTTTGCAAACATAAATTGCTTTTTTATCAACAATAAGAGTAGAGGCATTTTAATATTAAATTAGAATTATTACATATAAAAGGGCTTAAAAACATCCCTTTTGATTTTGAATGTGTTACCCATTTGAGCTGAATTATCACTTGCACATCTATTAATAAAAAAATACATCTATTCCTAAAGTAAATTTAAACAAATTTGAAATTATAATGTTTATTTATTAGAAAATAAATTTATTATAAAAGAGAGATTATAAAAATCTCTCTTTTTATCTGTAAAGTAAAAATTTACATTTCACATTTAAGGGATATTTATTCAATAAAATAAATAGCTTATTAAGAAGCAGATACAGTTTTTTGACAATGGCTTGCCTAACTTACAACATACTACTGTATTGTTTTAGATTTTCTATTAAAAATACACAAATAACCAAGTTTACAATTAGGATAGATTAAATAAGTAACATTTCTTCACCCAGATGTTAATAAATGAATTTTATATGTAACTCACCCAGTTGAATCTCTTTCTAACGCATTATTATGTATCACAATTAAAGAATGCAACAAGCCTAATTTATTAAAACAATATCTTTCTAAAGTCATTTATTCTTCTAACATGATGGGTACTGAACATCAATGTTACTATTCCATAATCATTTTTTGATTATAGAGATAAAGACCAGATCATCAATTTCAACTATGAATCCGTATTTCACTGTTTTAAAATTGATCTTGACTGGAAAGCTGGCTCTGTCTCATTTTTTAATATCGGAACTCCGAACCATTAAGCCATCGATGAGTCTTCTTTACCATGGGGGAGGAAGAGGATTTCGCGTTTCATCCCTACACCCCTGAGGCATGTGAGCATCATCCACTATATCCCCATTTTTCCTTTTTTTTTTACGCTTTATCATTTTCAGGGATTTTTTTTTCTTTTTCTCTCTCGTAGTATAATATCACTGTCATTCCCTGGCTCCATCGGTGCATGAAACACACACACACACACACAGTTTTTCAAAAAAGTCCTTTTTTACGAAGTGGAGGGGGGTAAAGTTCTTTTCACGTTGATGCCTGACAATAGAGGTCCTGCGGCTCTGACTGATGCAACCCTCTTCGGATCACCAATTGATATGATGGTAGCGGTGTGCCATCAAGTGTTACAAGAGGTTTTGCATTTCCCGGCCTCTTTTTGTTGGCGATCTTGGGTGAGGAAAGACTATTAATAGACCAAGGTAAAATACTGCTTCAACGAATCGTTAACCATATGGGCAGTTTTTTTCGTTGGGATATTCACATGCAATCTTGCAAATATATTGGCTGTTTATAAGCGTATGTAACTATACTTTACCAAACAAATATGCATTTTTAGACGAAAAGCATATTTTGTTTATCTGGTAATGTAATTGTCTCACAGTAGAAATTATTTTCTGTATAACATTCTTCCACTCTTCCTCTTTTTCTTACTTTGTGTATGCTTTCAGGAAAAGGGAAACAGTTTACATGTGTGTAAAATCCACTATTCTTATAGAAAAAGGTATATATGGATCCTTCAAGTGGGCAACTAATCCTTTACTGAATAAAAACACGTAGTTAAATTCCGATGATCAATTACTCAAATATATAAACTTGAAGAAGTAAATAGACAATACTGTAGGTGAATAGAAAATATTTTATGGAATAGAAACATTCAGTTGGATTTTACCAAACAAAGTTTAGTGATCTAATACTTAGTTATATATAATCAGAGAGACAAATAGATATGAATCCTTCAGTTGAATAGTCATTATTTCATAAAATAAAAATATTCAGTTAGATTTTTGTATCTAAATCGTAAATATTTACCATGTAATTCTCATTTACTTCGTAATATTTAAAAGAAAGCCTACTAAATAATAACTACTAATAATAACTACTAAAAAGAAAGATTTTATTTCTTTAAAAATTCTTCAGTTATTTTATTTCTAATTACATTTATAGAGTACTTATTTTCTTTAGTATATTCGGGCTACAGACTTGCAATAAATTATTTAATAGTCGAGTAGAAATAGTTTAAGTAATAATGATTTCAAGAAGCTAATTCAAACAATTACTAAAAAGAAAAGAAATATCCATAAAATGAAAACATCCTATTCTAATCTGATTTTTAAAAAAAATTCAAAAAATGATTTAGAAATATTTTATTTTATTGTATTTACGAAAAAATTTAACACTAGAGTTTTGGGATTAGGAGACGAAAAGTATATTTTGTTTATCTGGTAATACAATTGTCTCGCAATAGAAATTATTTTCTATGTAACATTTTTCCAATCCTCCTCTTTTTCTTGCTCTGTATATGCGTGCAGAAAAAGAGAGAGAGAGAGTTTACATATATGTTAAATCTACTATACTTAGAGTAACAGATATATATGGATCTTCGAGTAGATAGATAATCCTTTACAGAATAAAAGCATGTAGTTAAATTTCGATGATGAAATGCTCATATATGTAAACTTAAAGCAGAAAATAGGTAATACTGTAGGTAAATAGAAAATATTTTATAGAATAGAAAAATTCAGTTGGATTTTAGTGATTTAATAATAATAAGAAATATCCATAGCATGGGAATATTCTATTCTAATCTAATTTAAAAAAAAAAATTAAAAAATGAAGCAGAAATATTTTACTTTATTGTATTCGCGAAAAAAATTAAAACTAGAGTTTTAGGGTTATGAGACCTATTAACCTTTTAAAGCACAGTTTTTTTAAAGACCGGCCAAAAAAAACCAATTTTTTAATGTTAAACACAATTTAGAATGTTGTCATGCCAAAAAAATTACAAAAATACAAAAATAGTCAAAAGTTTTATTGCAATTTTGGATTTTGATAACATTTCAGAAAATAGACGAATACTGTAATATTACAAGCACATCGACTTTTTCTTTATCTTTCTTTTCGAATTCCCATTTCAGAATAAACATTATTATCAGTAAAAATACTTATTTATACTTTTAAAACATAAATAATAACAATACTAGTATTTATAAAATTAATCAAAATTTTCTTTTGTGTGATATATTTTGAAACAAGGTGCAGCACATAGCCCAACATTGCAACTATTACGCATGTAACGACTCTCTTTTCTTTTCCTTTTTCCTTTGCTATCTCTTTTAGCACAACACACAGTGCAAAATCTACAAAAGTACAACGCCACTCGAATTATCTCTAGTGTGCACAGTTTGGCCAGTTTAGCGCACTCAAGTTAACTTGAACGAGCACGTTAAGGAGTTAAAAGAATATTAATACTTAATAAAATCTAGTACGAAAGCTAAATATTGTAAACTATAAGGTGGCTTCTTAAATCGGAAATAAATTCATTTCAAAAGTTTATTAAACAAAATATGTCTATTGTTTAATATTTCCCATACAATAAAATCTTATTGCAGAAAGTGATTCTTTATACAAATCAGTTTTTATGTAAAACCAGTTTTTCTTTCTTTAAATGATATTAAAATTATATAGAAATTATAATATAGTTCATACGATTTCTTTCCTTAAAACAGGGCAATAAAAATTACATACATCTAAAAGTTATGCGAATAACTTTCTTTGCTGGTTCTAAATCATTTCTTTGTACCAATGTATGCAATATATATCTTGCTCCAAAACAAAAAAAAAAAGAACTAAAATCTATTATTCTTTAAAACTCTATATATCTTTAAGAACTAATATTTATTATTTTACCTTCCTCCATTTGTATGATAAAACTTTTTTTTTAAAAGAAGTTTACTTCAGGAAGTTGCTGGGAAAGTATAAAACGTTTTCAATTGGTAGACTTTAAAAAAAAATTTTCTCTTTTACATAGTTCACTTTCTGTAGACTAATCTGATTAGACTGATTCATAGTTTGCAAGCTTAAATCCTAAGTTAATTAAAAGTTTTGTAAGAAGAGAAGAGGCATTAGCCTTTTTGACTTTTGAATAGCAGTGGAAGGGAAAATAACAAATAATTTAAACGGGTTACAATACATTTTCCACTCTCTATGCTGGAAGCAGAAAAACGTGAACTCATAAACTACTCAAATGACATTTAAAACCTTGATATATAAGAAATCTTTTTTTTTTCAATAATGATGTTTTAAAGAGCTAATGAATGGAAATATGTTTATGTCTATTTACTTACATGATTTAGAAAAAAAGTTAAAAAGCAGTTAAGTACATTAATAACTTAGAATTAGGAAGAGGGATGGAGAGCTTTGTACTCATACCTAAATAAATCACATAAAAATGTAAAAATCTAATAAATTTTTCGAACTGAATTGAGAGGAAAATTTGAAATGTTCTTTTAAGTTTTAATTTTCAACTTTTTTCTCCTAATTTTGTCTTGCTGATATTTAAAAATAGGATTTATTAATATTAGGCAATACATTGACGATATATTGAATTGAAATTTAAATATTGTATTTTCTGAAAATAATCGGATTTTTTTACTTCAAACTAATTTTCAAACAGTTCTGGCAGCAGAAAAATTTGTGATAGACATTTAAATTGTTTTGAAAGTGTGGAATTACCTACAGCCTTATACTTTTACCTTCACCTCAATTTATTTTTAAATGTTTAAATTTTTTAAGGTATCGTTAATTATCTGGCTTACGATTACTTTCCCTTTCCAAGTTTGTGGTTTTTGAAATCTGTTTTACCTTAATTTAAATGAAATTGCATGTATTTATTTTTACGTCCAGTTTCTGTCAGTATGGACACATACAGGTAGTAACTTGTACATTCTATGAAGTTATATGTATGAAAATCTGTTATTTTTAAAACCTATCATTTCTAGTTTTGAAGATGTATATTCAAATGTCAACATACAAGGAATAATTAGAAAACAATTTAAAAATTCTTAATTGTAAGAACTTAACTGTGAATGAAGTCATTTGATCTGACACTTTTGCGTCAAAATATCAATAAAATATTAGAATAAATAATACAGTTTTTAATAACTTTTATATACTTACATAAAAATAGAAACTTGTATGTTAAATCATATCGTATATAATAGATTTAGAACCAAAAGTGTATTTATATTTCATTTGTTAAAGTAGAAAAGTAAAAGAAATTACATATTCAGTGATGCTTGTAGGAACTGTAAACATTGAGCACCCACTCTTCCAAAATTTAATGCCTTCGGCATAATAGGAATCACTGCATACCTATAAACACAGTCACACAGAGGAAGAAACAACAATAATTAAGATATATGACTGTACTCTTTTCATTTGGCTCTTCATTTACATTTATTCAAATTAATGAAGCAAAGCATAAGCTAACAAAAGTAATAAAAACAATCGAAAGCCAAGAATTGCTAAAAAGGAAATAGAGGAAGAGAAAAAGCGACAGACTTCGTCTAAGATCCGTGACTGTTCTGATGACGGCGGAGGAGTTAGTTAAAGAGAGGAAACTGATTAATCTCTTAGTACAGTTACCTCAGGTCAGATGGCATGCGGATTGGATATTAGATTAGCAAACACACTGCCCTTAAATACCTTGTTTCAAACGCCGAAAAGCAATTAATTCTCATTCTCCGAGCTTGCTTCACTCTTTTAACCCCAAGAATAACCCTTCAAGCACAAAAAAAGAAACTGACTCAGGAAAAGAGATCCGCTATAGAAGCGTGCTGCAGAGAAGATGCTCCACTTTAGATGCCAGCTGGTTTATTCTTTTTCCGAGCTCTTCCCTTCTGCGCAAATCCTGTATCTCAATGATGAAAGCCTTCAGTTTAAAATACTGTTCAACGAATGACACTTGCTAATAGTGTAGGAAAATTGGAACGGATTGTAAATATACTAGTCCGGAAAGATAATTTTTATAATTTTTGTGGCTTCCAGGAAGAAGTGGAAGCGATTGGTGAACTCTTGAAGCGTGGGTGGTTGCCAGTTTTGACCCATTCATCATGCGCGTAGTTGATGAATGACTTTTTGGGTTCGCTGACGCATTTTAATCAAACTTATTTCGCTTATTATTGCGGTCTGTTTGCGAAGGTCACTTTTTAACAGCATTAAATGCTCTTGACAGTCAAGTAGCAGCCAACCTCGATGAACCCTTTAAACTCAGGAATTGCCGCGCAAATCATATGAATGTATTATTATTCAGGCGCTAACACAAAAATAATTATTCTTTGCAAGCCTTATTAGTTCTTTTGTAAGAGGTCATTTGTCTACAGATAAATGTACTCTTGATGAAAAATTTCATTATCAAAGTCTTGAAAAGGATTTTCTTTTAGAACAGATTTTCTGCAGATGGGATGTCATTGTTAGGTCAAAATTAAATAACGCGCTTGAAATAAAGACATATGCAACACAAAGAAATAATATATAGGCCATTTTACAAAAGATTTATGTTTAACAACTCTTTAATTCTATTTTAGTAAAATTTTATTTTATTTGAAACCTATAAATCTGTCGTTTCGCGCATTAATCTTCTCTTACTGGTTTATATTTGCAATTTAAAATATGATAGTGCAACTACTAACTCGTTTGAATTTAAATATATCTTTTTACTACAATAAAACTAAACAATTGTTAAACTCATAATAATAAAATGCTATTTAATTTCCATATCATGTTATATTTCTATAAACATCAAATAATCTTAACATTTTATCGTAAACTACAGAACAGATGCAACGTGTATACCTTTAGAGTATGTTTTTAAGTAGGTTCTAATTACTGGAAATGATGGGAAATGCAGTTAAAACAAAAATATATATTGTTATAAACAGGAAATATGGCTATCATAGATACGCATTTAAGAAGAAAATTGTGGCATTAGTAAAAATCACAAGTGAATAAATATGAAGGTGTCATTCTCTATAATCTATTTCTCAAAAATTTATTTTGTTTTCTATGAAAACTATTTTAGTATTTTTTAGGAGAATGGTAACAGTTATAATGTATTTTTTTAAATATTACTGAAAATTATCACTTGTAAATTATTACTGAGTTAGGAATCTTTGAGTGCATATATATATTAATGTATAACTAAAGGAATCCTATTAAAAATTTAACCCATTAACGCCCGAATCATTTCTTATGAATAAATGTCCAATCTTTTTATTCCATTTCTCATTAATAAAAATAGAAAATTAATCTGTATTTCATATTTTAAGACTTTTCTTTATAGTCACTATCTAGAGTTGCCCTTTCAAGATCAGACATTATATAATCACACTGAGAGCTTCTATATTGTTAGTACTGCGAATTACTTCAATCTGCTGCTTAGTGAAACCAAATGGATTGATATTAATAGCTGTAAATTATAATATTATGTATATATGTATCAATAAATAGGCAAGACAAATTTTATTCGAAATTTTGAGTTATTGAAATAACTCAAGTTGGTATAATTGAAATTTTATGAAGGATGAAATTTTATGATGATTTTTGCTTTAGGAGGTATCTTATTTTGGGGTTAAAATATATGATAAATATTAACTTGTACAATAAAAGCAAATACCTTTATTTTAAAAATGAAACCATCTGTTGCATATAGTAGGAAAAGTATAGTATGAAATTAGATGACATTTGAAATATATATGATGTATATAATCTTAAATAATGAATGACAAGAATGAAGATATACTAAGTTAGAGGGGTCATAAGACTTAAATTGACAAAAAAAAAAAAAAAAAAAAAAAAAACTGGAGTTTTCAGAAAAAATATATATGTGCAAAAGAATTCAGTTCTGAAAATTTTAAAACAGTCTGCTTAATAAAATTTCAATATTGACAAGATTTATGATAAAAAATCTTTCAGCTATTTACTGTAAACAAATGTAAACTTAAAAAACTTTAACTTGATGTTTCTCAAATCGTGCTTTTTTTCCATGTAAAGCGTATGCCATCTCAAAAAGTTTTTAATATTTTTTCATGAAATTTTTACAGGTTGTGATCAATATAATTTTCATCGGATTGAACCTAAATTTCTTTTTATATTTCCCAAAATGTTTTGTTTTCTCTTGCAATGATAAATATTTAATTTTTAAGGAAAATATTTACCGTATTTAAGATATATTTAGCTTAAATACATACAAATTTAAGTTGAAAGTTGTTTTGAGATATTGTACTATGTTTTATAACAATAAGTTTGCTTTACACTTAATTATATTTTTAGTAATCATGTACGTTTGCATTGATATAATTTTTGTTAAACTTTCTAACAAAAATATTATTTATGTTTCAAAAATGAATGAAATATGTGTGTAAAAATAATAATTTCTTCTTACTATGTGAAAAAATTTATGTGTGTAAAACTGGTAGTTTTCAAGGTATGAAAAGTCGAAAAGAACTTTTTTTACTTATTTTCGACTTTTAAGAGTCGTATTACCGCTTAACACTCATGAAATCGGCTAAAAGCCGATACGTAGCTGATAATACACAAATACAGATTAATATTTGAACGAGGACGTGAAGATAAAAAAAACCACCAAATGAAAAGAAGACATTGAATATTTGGCAAAATACTGTATAAAATCGTTTAGAAATAGCATTTGGTCAAAACCTATGTGACTAAATCAATAAGGAAACTACACTAGAAATGTAAAGAATCAATTTGAATTAGCCAACTTCATTATTACACCATTAAAGGTATATTTATCAAGATGTACATGCGTTATTAAATATTTCGCACATTTAATTACAGTTATTATGAAAAATCTAATTGCATACATTTATAGAATAATTTAATATTATATGCTTTAAAAAGATTTTAATTTTTCATAGCTTTGTCAGCAATAATCTACTGAGTGAATTTAAGATAATCATTAACTTATACTGTAAATTTATACATTTTCTACATTTAATTCATGTCACTATAGGTATGTTTATCACTGATTTCATATGATATTCTATATTTCTGACATTATATTTCAGTTATAACAAATTATCGATAGCCTACATTTATAGAATAAGCAATTATTATCTTTTTTTACACTACACATCAAATTTTTTTTGTTAAATTCTGGTTATTATATTCTGACCATAAACTTTTTTTTCACAGGTCTGTCAACAACAGTCTGCAGAATGGGCTGCAAGTCAAAGTAGTTCCCGTGGCCATGTTAAAAGCAAACTAGAATTGGAGTCATCTGCAAACTTAAGCGAAATAAATAATAATGCCATTAAGCAACCTTCTCTGGAGATCTCCAACCAAGTTCCAAACAGCAAATTAAGTACTGAAGATTTCGCGGTGCAAAAGATGGAAGTTGGTCGCAAAGCGAGGTAAGCAATTCATATCCACCTCACACATGAAATAGTCTTAAAATTCTACATATTTGTATGAATTCCGGTAAAATTTCTGCATTTCAAATTTAATGAATGTTACACGATTTCTTTTTTACCGTTATAACAAGTTATTCATAATAATTTCTTATATTTGGAATTCTATGTAATTATCTTTATCTGGAAGTTGGTTAAGTAGCTTATAGTAGTTAGATACCGTTGTTGACAAGGATGTTTGTAACTAGTCATAATCAGATTTAAGGTTACCGCAAAATCGTAGATTTTGTAAAATATTGACTGCAGCTTTTAAAACTGGAACAAATATTATCTTGAAAATACTGCTAACCTTAGATCTATTAAAAGGGGTATTAAATCTTAACCTCTATAACAAAAAATTATTTTTTCCTTTTAAATAATAAAATTTTGAAATGATAGGCAAGAACATTTTGATAAATGTTAATTAGTTCCACAAAATTCCTTAAAAATTTTCACAGCACACTACACATCAATCAAGTGCTTTACTTATTTTATGGTATATTTTTCATGTATATCGAAATATAACTGGGTGCCGAAAGCTACTCACATTTAATTTAAATTAAGTAAAAAGTTTATTTAAGTTTTGAGGTAATTTAATAATTTCTTTCACTTAGTTGACACACTATACACTCTGTTGATCTACAAAACTGGAAAAAATAAATTGGAAAAAATATATTCAAAATGCTATTTTTCTGACAAGTTCTTTAACAGATAACGCCCTGAAAAATAGAAGAAATAAAGAAGAAAACAGCTTTGAAGAACATGATAATAATCATAGGGAAAACAATTTTGAAATTTAAACCAAGCATTTACAACAAAAAATCAGGTTTTATTAAAGTTAAATAAATTTTCAATTATAAAATTTTGTATGATTATCATTTCATATAAAACTATCATAAACTATTCCATACGGAATTTCCTTTGAAACTAAACATTGTCCAAACACAGAAGATACATTTCACATTTTTGGTCAAATTCTGTTTATTTGAAGATATATAGTTTAGAAAATTAAAAATTAGATGTTTTACAAATAGTAAGTTAATAATGTTGATGGAAATGTGTTGTATGTATACTCATGGTGTTCATCTGTGACTGTATATCTTTAAAAAATATAAGTAAAACAATACCTTAAATTGTTGGTAATTTTACTCATAGAATCAAAAGTTATTACAGTTTAAACAATACAATATTTTGAAAAATAACATTTATTGGGAGTATCTACCTTATTCTTTTTATTTTGAATTAAAATGCAGCTATAGAAATTGAATTTTACACCACTGATTTTTACATTAATTTTCATTTTAACATACATATTATGTATCATTAAATACTCAAAACACGTTAAAACTATATATTACAGTTATAGCTTGTATAGCAAGGTACTGTTAATAAATTTTCTGTTTACAATAAGATAAATTTAGGATATAATATCAGGTTTCTACATTATTTCTCAATATTTATTTTATCTGCAATAGTATACTGATAAATTTATAAAAATTGCACTCCTCTGAAAAAAAAAATTAATTTTTTGAGCAAATCTAAAATGTTATTTAATGCTTTCAAAACATTTTTAAATTGGTAAATACTCCCTTATATTTAATATCTAAGGAACTCAAACGCATCATATATTACATTAAACATGCAAACATATTTAAAGATATATATCATCTACAATGTTTAGCTAAAAAAAGGATAGGCATACATCTTTCTGAAGAAAGAGCTTCTATAAAAAATATGTGTAGTTACAAAACTGCACCCTTATTCATTTTATAATATTACCCTCGTAAATTTGTTGGTTTTCATAAATTATATTTCACCTGTCTGAAACCAATCATTTGAAAATTTGAGACATCCATTTACTTCAAATTCTTTACAGAAAGAAATAGCCGAAAAATGCTCTGATATTCATTAATGGTTAAAGAGAGAATGTGTTAATATTTCAATCAAGTTTTCTTCAATAGAATATTATTGAGAATAAAGAAACCTTATAGTAATAAACGTAATTTTTGCTTTCAGCGCCGCACCCGGAAAATACCAAACCTTTTGAAAAATAGGTTTCGTAAGAGCCGCACCTACGCGCAACTCTATTTAGTAAACAAATTACTTTAAGGTCCTAAATGCGGTTATTATATTCCTACACGAAGTGTATGCACAAAGAATTTTAATTCTGTGATTTTAGGTATATTTTAAAGATTTTTAAGGTTAGAAATAATAATTTTCCTTCCTTACATTCAAAATTGTTTATAGTGTAGCAATCATTTCATTCGTTTGCATTATATTTATTTTACTCTTACAAATATAATGACACTTATAACAGAGACAGTTTGAACAGTACCCTCATTGTAATTTGGCAATTTATATTCACTTCTTGCCTAACCTAAAGTTAAATTTACAAAATTGGTAAAGTTGGAATTGTATGTATATACGGACTCAAAACTAGTAATCCAAACTAATGACATGTCATTCAAACTGTTCGTGGTCTAGAAATATTGACCTCTGTCTCCGCGATTTCAAGTTTGAAATCTCTCTGCTAGTTTTGATTGTACTGTTCTTTTGGAATCTGTAGTAATTTATGGGATTGCAAAAATATTGAACACTTTAAAATAATTCTAATAAACATGAGACATTCAGTAAGATTTCAGATTGTGCAATGGCTGAAGAAAGTATTTTGTATAGATGATAGACACATTTGTCATATCGATAACCTCCAAGTGAAAATAAAGAAACAGTGACTGCTGCGAATTAAAAAATATTTTTTGTTCTTTCAAAAACTCTCTTTGCAGTGAGTGTCATGTAACTTGATCGTTCATAGGACGTTATTCAATTTATTTCTTACTGATGTCCACTGTTACAGTTCATTTTTATCTGTCAGCATTACAAAGGATTCTGTATGGATAAAAATAAAACACTAAATTATCATTCAAAAACGATAAGCTTCTAAACTTGACTCTTGCTGAATATCTCAATGAATATTGGTTACATCTCTATTGAATTCTATAAGAAAAATTTTCGAATGACATGCTCACTGACAGTAATTACGAAAAATATTTTGTAATTAATCCCAAACAAAGAAAGCAGCCAATTTTAAATCATTTTAAGCAAACAATTCATTTCCTTTCTATAAGTAAATCATCTGTATGGTTGGTTTTTCTGTTTCAGGAATGAAGTGTACTTAGTTAAATATTCAAGCAAGGAATGAAACACATAAACTTGAATTTTAGACTATCAATCATTACTACCCGATTTTAATAGTAATCATTTTCATGAATTCACTTTTGAAGGTCATACTGAAGTTTTCGATACTTTATTTATTTTAAAATATATTGAAATATTACCAGCCATTTATTGATGTCTTTAAAAGTTATAAAATAATTTGCTTTACATATGCCATTTTTTTTATTTTTCCTGCTTTAGTGATTAATTACTGTATGGAACGACAGCATATAAACTGGAAAAATTTACATGAAAATAGTTACTTCCATATATTTGACTGTGCTTATCTGTTATATCTAATTTTACACTATAGAGTACCACTCAAAATTTGGGGTAAAAAGTCTTTTGTCATCTTAATAATTAAATTATTAAAAGACAGAGCATAACTAATGGGTGCACTTTTCAGATCATCACAAGTAACTAATAACTATTCCTCTTCAGCAGGAGAAGAGTCAAACCCAAGCGTTTCATCAATTTTACTTATCCCGATTTTTAATCCATTTATCACACCATGCCAGCAGGGTACCTCATAATACCTAACCCTTTCACGATCTAAAGAATTAGCATTGATCATCTTTCAAACGAAACTTACACTTTTTTTTATTTTGTGTGTATTCTAGCAACAGCCCCGAACCACGGAAAGAAAGCCGATTGACCAGCATAATAGATCAACTCAGGATCAACAAAACAAAAGACGTCACTCAGTCCGATCAAAAAAGCAAATCAAATGAGAAGACTCGTTTGAACACCCCGTGGCAACAACAAACAGAAACTAACGGTAAGCATCACTTAGAAAATCTCTATTTACTGTTTTCATAAGTAGGAGGAAATCTTATTTTGGTTGGAAGAGAAAACGCTATATAATTACTGTGATCCTCAATCATAGTATTCCCAAATAACCGGTTACATACGTAGTTTTAGAAATAAAGAGATGACAGATGGAATACAATAATACATTATAAGTTTAAAACATTTCTTGCTGCATTTCTATTTCATTTCCATAGACGTCGAGGTCATTTCTTTTTTATTTCAACTCCAGAATGATAGTTATATCTATTTATCCAGTTATGGATAATCTCTATGCCAACTATTATAAAAGTCATACACTGACATCTGCAGAAATTTAATATAAAAAACGCTCTAAAATTAGTTTTAAAATACTAGTTTTAAAATTTAAACATAATAGTAGGACTGCTTACTAAGCCGGGTCATGGCCGGTTAGAGATAATCAGGGTATAATTCAAGTTTAGTTATATTGTATTTTTTTGTTAATTAGTTTTAAGCTACAATGATGAGAGATAGAATGGGGGAAAATAAAAAAGTTTGAAACATATAATTTATTAAATGCTTGTAGATGTAGTTGAATAAAAATATAACGTTTTACAAGGACATTACACAAATATACATTATTAAAAAACTGTAAAACTGATCCATATATTTAATTATTTCTATATTTTTTTTTATCAGAAATTTAATATTCTATATTTTTTCACAAAAACTGAATAATATTAGTTTAAGAAAATATATTGAAATGATCACGATACAGGTACACGTAGGCAGTGAGTTCATAACATTATCGTATGATGAATTATTCTAACTATTTCAGAACATTTCATTTTTTGGAAAAAAATTTTGAAATTTTGGAGATGAAATTTGGAAAACTTTTTGATAAGAATCTATTGAAATATTAAACAATTTTAAACAATGATTATATTATCTCTCAATAGAGATGCAGCAATTCCTTTTTCAATATAATCAAATATGTCTATTTAATTTATAGGATATAAATATTTGATAGTTCGCATTTCATCCAGCTGCTTCTTGTGAAATTAATAAATTCTTTCAACTTGACTGTATACATTCAAGCTGTCACCTTAACACACCTCTTCTGCCCATATTTGCATTTGAGCGTGAGAAAATGATGGGACTAATTTTCATTTACACCGGAAATTACTCAGACATCTACAAAAAACATAAGCATTCTACCACCGCCTACTAAGATTCCATCTTGATTCTATGTAGGTTTAATTCTCCGGATCATATTGCCTAGATTTCATTTTAGAAGGTCGCATTCTTGCCGGTGGGTGTTAAAGTTGAAAGGTGTAATCTCACGATTTTGAAGTCGATGACCAAAGTTTGCTTAGCTCGTCCAAATGCTAATACTAACTCTGGAGAAGCCTCTTGATAATGCCCACCCATGATCCGAAAGAATACAAAAGAAGCTGACTCTCACCCTCTTCTTTTTTGAAGACTGGGCTTCCGAAGGCTTCTGTTTACTCGGTTTTGGGAAAATACTCTACGCAGTTTGGCCACTTATTTGATCGTGGGTCTCAAGAGCCCTTATTGGGATTGTTTGTATCGCACTGAGTTGAACAACTCAGTGAGAACTTAAGTCCTTTTCGTAGCCATGTATCAGGTTGCATTTCGGATTAAAACGGATCTGGATCATAAACAAATAATCTTAGGCCTCGTGTTAGTAGTCTGTTGGCTTCAGAAATAAATCTTAACAATAAGATTATCTATTACGACTTCTTGTTTTCTAAATTAATATTTGATTCTTATATTGGTGCTTCTTATATTTGTATTTTTTGTTTGTCTGCGTTTATCGTATTTGAGTTTCTGTATGTTTTTAAAACAGTCAGCCGAACTTCTTTGAAGAAACAGAATGAACCAATTGTGATATTAATTTGAAAACTTTTTGAAAAAATTGGGGGTTTTATATTTGTATATATACATAAGAAAATATCAAGGGAAGGATATACTTATACAGTATGCATATATACACAAACACACACATATATACATATATACGTATGTGTATGTATGTATGAATGCCAGTATATATATATATATATATATATATATATATATATATATATATATATATATATATAATGTGTGTGTGAGTATGGTTATAGGAAAGACATTTGTTAATGAATATTCTTTTATATAGCAAAGTTACATTGTAAAAAGCCATAGGAATGAAACTTTTTTATCTCTATTTCTGTACAGGTAAAAAAAAACATTAATATGCCTTTAATGATTTTATATTTAATCGTCCAGACTTATTTCAGAATTAAGAAAACATATAAAAAATTGTAGAACTAATTATTAATTTATATTATGTTAAGAATATTTTATTACCTTACTTTAACATGGTAAAATAAAGCAATTAACTGAGTATTTTTTCTTTTAACTTCTTAGTTCACCGCGCTTCATAGTCACTGAAATTACGCGGTTATCATTTCCGAAATATCAGAGCATCTAGAAGGAAAATAAAGTAATAGCGATACATTTTTACTGAAAAAAGACCTAATAATTATTATTTTTGCCCAATATTTCGAGAACTTTTCTTCCTACCTCCAGACTGAATCTAAAGAATATATTAGTCAAGCACGGCTGCCAAGTGTAACATGTTGATGGCAGAGTACATGCTTCGATTTTGAGTTCTTATCAGTGTTCACTGGGATGTACAACTTTGATAACATTGAAAACGACGTGAAAGCATCTGTTTTAGTACTTAATGTCAAATGTTTATACCCACGAGGCAACAGGAAGTTATTTTGAAAATAGTTTGAATAACATTATTGTCGAACACTGGTGCACCAAAAAATACAACTTTGAAATTTTTTGAAATGTAAACGTGAGATTTTTTTTAAAGTAGACTTCGTACTTAATGGAAAAACTAAATTATTGTCTTAATTATTACATAGGCAATGGCTGTAAAAATTTATTAATAATTACAAGTATAATATTTTTAGGTGTAATGTAATGCTACATACTTACAATGTACGCAAATAAAATGCAGAATTTTTGAACACTAAAAGATTTATTTATTTATTTTTAATTCACAAGTTATTCTTAAGGATTACACGTTACCACACTATTTCTCTTCCTTGTAAATTTATGTAAAAATTAACTTACAATGAACCGTACATAAAAACTTAATGGCTAGTGTTGTCTTACATCATGATACAAATTTTCAGTTTTAGTATGTTTAATAATTTAAAATACTGTTTCTTATTGAAATTTTACATTTTAACCAAAAGATACTCATGTAATAGTATATATAATTTAATCTTGTATCTGATACGTACATTTGAAGTCTAGCTAGAATAAAATAAGAGAATAAAATACAAATTGAAAAATTGTAATACTGACCATTAAGTGTAGGCTCTACATCATTGTTTTATAGCTCTCTGGATAATTATACTTGCATTTTCTGTTTAAAATCAGTAACTGTTGCAAACATATTTATCTTTATCATTTAGCAGTAAATGCCAAGAAGAGATTTTTTTTTGCATTTTTATAATCATTAATAATAATCATAAATAATAATTATAATGAACATATTACATTGAATATAAAATTGATTACTCGTTAGTGACTTAATTGCATATCATTGAGATGTTTTCAAATTTCTCAATCAAATTGCCAGACAATTTATTATATTACGTTAGGTAATAATTACTTAATCAAGCATGTTTGTTCCATCGCAATACACTCTTCGTATTTTAAAGTTATGAAAATCACTGAAATTAATTGTTATTTATTTCAAATCTTTAACATATAGCCTACATATTAGGGATCATAATTATGTGAACTCTTTTATTTAACTTTTGAAATATCTCTTACTAAGCTATAACTGTACCATTCAGATGCTGAGCAATACTCTTTTTTTTTAGTTTTAAAATTATGAATGAACTGCTATGCGAGAATAAATGTCGTACCTTATTTCAAGTAGATCACTTCTTATGCATAACATAAAATAAAATTCGTTAGATTTCCAACTAAACGAGTTGTATATTCACTAATTATACAACTCTTTTAGTTGGAAACTAGATGTTACTATAAGCATCTAAAAAAATTTAGATGTATTAAAATATTATACTACACTTTTAATTTTATCGATCCTGTTTTTAAAGCGAGAAATCACTTTTCCTAACTCATAGCATCACTATTTTTTATTGTCATCGTCTGAAAATCTTTAACAAATATTCTATACATCAAGTGGCAAAGTTACACGGTTGATTTTAACTCTTTCTTCTAATCTTGCAGATTCTTTTGCAAAGATAAAACAGGAAATTCCTTAGCAAAGAATGTATTGCACTGAGTTTTAAAATTACGAATGAACTTCTCCACTCAAATAAATGTCATATCTGATTTCAAATATATACTCTCTTACACACAACACGAAATACAATTCGTTACCTTTCCACTTGAAAGAGTTTTTTAATCACTATTTTCCTGATATTTTATTAATATTGATCTTAAATTACCGAGACGCATCAGAAATCATTTGGAGAATTTTCTCCCGAGGGCCTGCAGAACAACAGCCATGCCTCTAACTTAAAGTCATTAATTAGCTGCCTAGATTGTCTTTGAATAGAATGTCGACGACCCCGAAATGTGAATAAAAAATACATCACTAGACAATAAATTTGGAACCGTTGCTAACAATTTCCATCACATATGTTTACAGTGCCAGCGTGACTCGTCAGTTATTTAGAAAATCGACCTGGCGGGGAAATGCAACCCCTTAAATCAAATCCTTTAAATATAATTGAAAACAAAACAAAAAAGGCAGCATTAAAGAGACATATAATGGGAGAGGGAATGATATATTTATGCGAAAAGGTGATGGGTGAGTGACTATAAGAAGCACGCTTTGGGGATATAAATCGTGTACCAACAGCAATTAGGTAAAACATTGCACACATATTGGAAGTCATGCTCTTAAGAGGTAACTTAATTGTTCTCAAGAACTTTTTCAATGATACAAACACGTTTCTAATTTTATACCATGCATTAAAAGTTTGAAAATTTCTTTTTTTTAATATATATATATTTTACACTGAAATACACAGGTGCAAATTAAATTATTAAAGATACATAAAAATATACATTTTTCTGAAAACTTCAATAAAATTTATAACGAAATTTGAACAAAAAACCTTTCTAATGCAATAATAATGATTGTTCTTGTACATTTGTAATTGCTAAAAAGAGTGGTAAAATATTTTTATCTTTACTTATTTCAAAAATAGTTTCTAATTTGAAATAAACAAATGAAAAACTTTACAGTTTTGCTGTAGTATTTATGAGGTATTAGGAAATACTTTAAAGGTATTGTGATTCTATTATAAGTAAAACAAAATTATCGTTATATCTCAATTACTTTTAGTGATTGACATTTAAACCGTAT
>CM063502.1:58368053-58425553 GCA_032207245.1 Pardosa pseudoannulata | reverse complement strand
AATAGTTTGGTTATCAATCCTTGTTTAAAATTTATCTACATTAGGTTGTATTTCCCTTCAATGTTTTAACGTAACAATAACTCAGAAATGAGTATGACCTGCATAATTTACATTTACTGATATAAAAAAGAAGTTTGTTTACCATCCAAGATAAAAATTGAAATGTAATCAACGTTACACTTACTTTTTAAGTTATATCGGATTAAATATCGTTTTAATATTAAATATTAACAATAGTTCTCAACAAGTATAATAATATTTGACGTTTCTTTCCAGAAATCTTTACTCAAATCATAAATAATAAATCGTCATGCCTGAGAAATTTTAAAAAATGCTTTATTTCACATGTAAAGCTAGTACCGTGTCACCTTAACAGAAAATGGGAATTTTCTTACCAACAAGCAAATTTAAATACAAAATGAAATGCAGTGGACTTCGCTTAATGTGATCAGTTTGGGACACCATGATTTTGACAACAACAAACGATATGCAAAATTAGATACATCCCCCCCTTTTAATTCACACCAAACCAAAGTCTTATAGCCTTTTCAACTTGCTCATCTTTACCAGCTCTATTCCATTTGCAGTCCGTATTTTCATTTTGTTTATGTTTTCTAGTAAGTTCATCACGATTTTTCTAAATTTTGCACAATAAAGGCTGTGAAATATTTAATTGCGCTGACTCATTTTTGATAACCTGTTATAACGATTTAAAATTTCCATCTTTTTTTTTCATGCTTTATTTGGCATGTAAAGCTATTTGTACCGTGTCACCTTAACAGAAAATGGGAATTTTCTTACCAACAAGCAAATTTAAATACTAAATGAAATACAGTGGACTCCGCTTAATGTGATCAGTTTGGGACAAAATGATTTTGATAACAATAAACGATATGCAAAATTAGATATATCCCCCCTTTTAATTCACACCAAACCAAAGTCTTATAGCCTTTTCAACTTGCTCATCTTTACCATCTCTATTACGTTTGCAGTCCGTATTTTCATTTTGTTTATGTTTTCTAGTAAGTTCATCACGATTTTTCTAAATTTTGCACAATAAAGGCTGTGAAATGTTTAATTGCGCTGACTCATTTTTGATAACCTGTTATAACGATTTAAAATTTCCATCTTTTTTTTTCATGCTTTATTTGGCGTGTAAAGCTATTTGTACCGTGTCACCTTAACAGGAAATGGGAATTTTCTTACCAACAAGCAAATTTAAATACTAAATGAAATACAGTGGACTCCGCTTAATGTGATCAGTTTGGGACACCATTATTTTGATAACAGTAAACGATATGCAAAATTAGATACATATACCCCCCCTTTAATTCACAACAAAGTCTTATAGCCTTTTCAACTTGCTCATCTTTACCATCTCTATTACGTTTTCACTCCGTATTTTCATTTTGTTTATATTTTCTAGTAAGTTCATCACGATTTTTTCAAATTTTGCACAATAAATGCTGTGAAATGTTTAATTGCGCTGACTCATTTTTGATAACCTGTTATAACGATTTAAAATTTCCATCTTTTTTTTTCATGCTTTATTTGGCGTGTAAAGCTATTTGTACCGTGTCACCTTAACAGGAAATGGGAATTTTCTTATCAACAAGCAAATTTAAATACTAAATGAAATACAGTGGACTCCGCTTAATGTGATCAGTTTGGGACACCATTATTTTGATAACAATAAACGATATGCAAAATTAGATACATTTACCCCCCCCCTCTTTTAATTCACACCAAACCAAAGTCTTAGAGCCTTTTCAACTTTCTCATCTTTACCATCTCTATTACGTTTTCACTCCGTATTTTCATTTTGTTTATATTTTCTAGTAAGTTCATCACGATTTTTTCAAATTTTGCACAATAAATGCTGTGAAATGTTTAATTTCGCTGACTCATTTTTGATAACCTGTTATAACGATTTAAAATTTCCATCTTTTTTTTCATGCTTTATTTGGCATGTAAAGCTATTTGTACCGTGTACTTAACAGGAAATGGGAATTTTCTTACCAACAAGCAAATTTAAATACTAAATGAAATACAGTGGACTCCGCTTAATGTGATCAGTTTGGGACACCATTATTTTGATAACAGTAAACGATATGCAAAATTAGATACATTTACCCCCCCCCTCTTTTAATTCACAACAAAATCTTAAAGCCTTTCCAACTTGCTCATCTTTACCATCTCTATTACGTTTGCACTCCGTATTTTCATTTTGTTTATGTTTTCTAGTAAGTTCATCACGATTTTTCTAAATTTTGCACAATAAAGGCTGTGAAATATTTAATTGCGCTGACTCATTTTTGATAACCTGTCATAACGATTTAAATTTTCCATTTTTTGTTTTAATGTTTATTTCGCTATTTGGTTACATAAAATATGTAAACAATAAAATAATATTTTCTGCTATTCCATAAAAATTTTTTTTTATTACAACCATTAACAGTAATATCGTATTTTAAAAATTAGATACATATTTTTTTATTATTTAAATATAAAGAGAAAATCAAAATTCAAACACATATGAACAATATTTTCATACATTTTATATTCGATTAAAATCATTAAAATATACATTAACCATGTAACTCACATAACGATAAATTTCTAAATGAATGATAAATCACAAGTGATTTCGATAACAATCATTATTCATTAGCATAAAAGGCCACTGACATAAACAATTAATATATTACATTTATTATTAGTATATAATTGCACTCTTTTTACTTCCCATATTACCTTCATTTAGTTGTTGTAAAGATAAAAAATTTCCACTTTAATATAACTTTGTCATTTGAAAATATGTCTTCAAAGCAGTTGTCCATAAATTTTCAACTCAAAAATACAATGGATGTAATGTATTTCTCCCAGTTTGAGGTAAATTAGTCGATTTTAGAAATTGTGTTTCCACATTTATTGAGGAGATACTCCCTGAGGCACAAAGACGCTGATATTTTAAGTTTGTAAATCTCATCGAAGTATTTCGTTTGCGGTAACAGATATTCTCAATTTCACCACTTAAAAATAATAACTTTTAAAAAATATAATAATTTTCTTAAAGAATATTTTTTATGTATTTTAGAAGCATTATTTCTTAGGAGAATGATCTTCAAACTTAACATTATGTGTATTAAAATTAACAATCTATAATATCTATTTATACATTTATAACCAAGTAAAGGGACAGTAACGAGATTATACCATTCAATGCATAAGTAAAAAATTATAATTTTCCATTGACACTATAATTAGCGTATTTTTTAGACTTTTTTTTTAATTTATGTTCCACTCGGAGGGTTAATATAACTTAATGAAATATATTAGGTTTACACTCAGCATTAGATTGTCAGATAAAACTATACATGCATCATGTTACATACACTGGTCGAATTTTGTTATTAATAAGAAAACAGTGAAATAATAAAAATTGTATTCTCAGTTAGTGTAGTATTCAATTTTTGTACACTGTTTACTTATCAAATAATCAATCTTCATTCTTATTGACATATCCGTTATATAGACTTAAAACAAATGATTGCCAAATATTAGGTTTACACAGGATTTAGAGTCAAAATAAATAGTCGATTTCAAAATCTTTCGGATTCAAAAGAAATATGACTTTATTTCCCTCCTCTTTCTTCCGGATACGTCAAAGGTCCTTTGGTACAAACGCAGGCACAAATCCTCTTCATTTCTTTAAACAGGATAAATCAAAACTTTTGGCAGTTACGTTTGCGAGGACAGAATTTATTTAATTTGAAGTAAAGTTTGAACTTTTTGGAGACCTCTCCTTGACCTTTGATGATGTGGAAGATTATTACTCAAAGCTGTCAGCCCGTATAAAACTCTTAAATCCAATAATTCGACCTCCAGCTGTCGTGCGGTCACATTTCAAATCTGACGAAAGCTGTTTCAGCAAGGTTCTTCCGCTTCCAAACATTTATATAGACCCATTTGGGAAAATTATTTTAGCCTTTATTTATACCCAGGAAACTGCATCATTTAGGGAGGGGGTGTTCATATTCAACAGATTATTGTTATCGAAAATAATACTTTTAAAATAACTTATAATTATGAATTTAAGAGGTAACTTTTGATGTAATATTAAATAAACTAGCAGATAGCCTGTCATATGGCAGGATTAGTAAACTTTAATCTTCCAGAATTGTAAAGTACTCTATGAGGCAGGTAAAAAATGGTTTGTTTTTTAGCTGAGAATTATCTGGTACACGCTCTATAATTTGCTTATTTTCATACTCTTCTAAAGTCTCCCTATTCTATGAATGCAGTTTAGAATCACGTGGAATTCATTTAGTCAAATCGTGTGGTTATGTATCAAAAGCAATTACACAAACGAACAAACTTCTTAATTTTTAAAGATATATAACATAAACGCTAGATATTCATTAGTCACCGAAATATACTCCTAGACTTTTATGAAAAGAAATTGTTGTTAACACGGGTGATAAAATGCTCATTGCAACAAAAAAAAATCGATGAGTAAATTTAAAATTATCATATATGTACCTAATCTATTATTTAAGCCAAATATAAAAGAAAATTATTTACGTAATATCTAAGATCAGTGATAAAACGTATGAAAATAATGCAGACGGTATTTAAATAATTTAAAATAAGAAATGATTAAATGAGATGGTTAAAGGAATGACGTCATAATGCTATAAAAATGTTATTTTTACCAATTTATTATGTGATCAATTGGTAAATTTAATCACCTCTTCTTAACTGGTAAAAATAGGGCTAGAAATAATGGCATTAAATGCTCGAAAAGGAGGGGAAGGGGTAGATTTCGAACGTTTTAAATTTTGCTTACCCTAACTCATCAAGAATCCTATATGATTGCCCATATCCATTCCAGGTCCAACCGCTTCATTAAATTCGAGGACAGACAGACAGATAATTTAGGCTATTATTATATAGGGGATATTTATATTTATTTATTATCATTTATTAGGAAGAACTTTTATATTATTTTTATCTGAAAAATATTCAAGATATACATGTGAAGTATATACAATGAGTAAAAGTCTACACAAATAATGCTGTTCACCTTAAACAATCATCTATTGCAGTCCCTGATAAATAAGCATTCAGTGATTTATTACTTTCTGTGTCTTTCCCGTCAAATTTTTATTAGTTCTTCGGGATTTCACTGAGAGGGTTCTTTTTCATGCCCCAGTTACCGACATCCCGCATTTCCCTGATTACGGTGGACATTCATTCCACATTTTTAGCATTTTTGTAGTCATGCGTGTTTGATGAATAGATTTTAATAAAGAAATATAAATAGCTTGATAACTGTCCATATATAAACGAGAGATAAGGTTTGAAATGTATAAAATGAGTCATGAGCTAATTTTAGAATTTATGTTCTATTTAATTGCACTTTATTTGTAAGGATCATTAAAGAATTCCACAAGACCTCCTTATTCGACAACCAACAAAATTACTCATTTTTCACATCATGATTCATATTTTTTATTCTCAAATATGGAGTTCCGTATGAACTGGTTACATGTCAGTTGATCGAACAGAGATATCAAAAAGAAAAAATACCCATTTTCAAGAAAGAATTTTTTTTATACATTTAGTACGCTATTGGCTGAAGAATGTCATAGTATAACAAGCTAAATATATTTTTTTTATTCAGATCATTCAAATTGATATTTTGCGAGTTAAAAATTTCAATTAACCTCTATTAAAAGTACTCATTAGTGAAATACATTTAAATTTTCTGCTGGTGATTTTCTAATATGTTGTTTACATATTTAGCTAAATGGTACAAATAGCCTTATTTTATAAAGCCATCATCTCATTTTTAACAGATATGTTAAGTAGGATATTTATAAATTGTAGTCCCTTAACAATACTTCCTTTATAAAATAGTTTAAATTTTTTTTAAATAAACTGTGGATTTAATTTAAGATGAAATTAATTAAAAGGACCACATACAAAGAATTTTATAAAATATATGCTTAAATTTCTAAATTCTCATTTTTAAAAAAAATTCCGATAATTATGCTATTCCAATTCTATATTTTACTTCAAAAATATTTATTAAACATCATTAAATATTAAATATTTTATACTTATTATATATATGAAATTTATTTTAAAAAATGTCTCATATATATATATTTTATCCATAGTACATAATTTCGTTATTTATTAGCAAATTCAGTCATAATAATTCTCAGTATATGTACCACATTTCAATGATTTCAAATAAATGTAAAATAATGTGTATATTTTAACTTTTGAAAGAAGTAAGCAGAAACAAAATAATTTATTTTTTTGCGTTTATTTTGATTATCTATGATTTTTAGTTGATTTTTTTACACCGCATAAAATTGAAAATTTTTATCGAGATTTTTATGTTATTCGAAGTATTAATTAGCTGAAATCCTTGCTCTTAATCTTCTTCTTTTCCTAATAATTACTTCGATAAATGTCTATTCCTGATATTAAAAAGTTTTAAATAAAAAATTACCTTCTTAGAAATTATTTGATTTAAAAACAAATGTATAAAAGTAAGTTAGTTTACACTTTAAAAAATTCAGTTGAAATGTGGAGTACTTAAAAATAGTAACTTCAACTCAGCAATTTAATTCTCAAATTTGATTAGAAGAGTAATTTTAATTTTATTCAAGTAATTCTATATTACTGTTTAAACCTGGTATTTTCAAACCAAAAAATTCAGAATTATGAACAGCAGTTAAATACTTAATATTTTTAAATGAATGTAAGAGATTTCATTTCATAAATTAGAGTAAGCAGTATAAAATATCATTATTACTACTTCTTTAGATAATGCGTAAGTATTCGTGTCCCTGCACCGATATATCTGTTTAAGAATAAAAAAAGCTATATTACTATTACACTGAACTTTAAGTACCATGTAAAGAAAGCAAACAATCAAAATGAAATTAATTTCTTATTGGCTCTAATATATCCACGATATTCATTATTATCTTTCTAGAACTTATTAAATTTGAGAATAAATGTATAAAACTGAGGTAGATTAATATTAAAAAGCTCTTTACTGAAATGACGGGAAGTGTTTAAAAATTATATCTCTAACTCAACAAGTGTGTAATGATGTTTTATTAGGAAATTTTAATCTTTCATCAAAATGTAAAGAATATATTACTTTCTCAATCTTATCATAACTAAATGCATTTTGATAAACTTTTGAAAATTATTGTCAAATTTTCGTCTCATTTTATATAAACACGACAGAATTTCTTTATTCTAGGAATGATTTAATTTAAGAGAAAATACATACAACTAAGAAGTTTAATTTTTAAATGTAACCGACTAAAATGACGGAAAGTAGTTAAAATTAATAAATATATTTTAAGGATGTAGTTATGAAGTGCGATTTGGGGCAATAATTATAATTTTTCTTAGCTTTAGAGATTATACAATATTGCATGTTAAATCTGTTATTATCAAATTCTAAATTTAGCATTATTAAAATCGATTTAATATTTATTATTTTTAAACTATCGTAAAAAGTTTCATCTCATATTCGCCATAAAATAATCAACATAATCATGATAAAATACTCTTACTACTATTTGTTTGGATGATAATTAATAATTTTTCATCACTGTTCTCAACATGTATGTAAAAAACCTATAATAAATATATATTAATATCTTACTCATTAAAGATTTTAAAAAGAATACAAAATAAAATAAATTGATTTTCCTCCTGGTTTTAATATGTCTACGAAAATAATAACTATATTTTATCAATTTATTTATGAAGTGTGATTTGGGGCAATAATTATAATTTTTCTTGATGTTAGAGATTATACAATATTGCGTGAACAATCTATTATTTTCGAATTCTAACTTTAGCATTATGAAAATGGATTTAATATTTATTGTTTTTAAAATATCGTAAAAAGTTTCATCTCATATTCGTCATAAAATAATCACCATAATCATGATAAAATACTCTTACTACTATTTGTTTGGATGATAATTAATAATTTTTCATCACTGCACTCAACATGTATGTAAAAAACCCATAATAAATATATCTTAATATCTTACTCATTAAAGATTTTAAAAAGATTGCAAAATAAAATAAATTGATTTTCCTCCTGGTTTTAATATATCCACGATATTTGTTACTTATTTTTTCCTTAGCTTTTTCTATTTATGTTGTATTAATTTTATATCAGAAGCAAATATTCAAATGGATGTTCCTGTTAAATTGCAATTCTAATGCATTTTCAGTCTTATACCACATTAAAATATCTCTTACTGCTTAATCTTTTTCAACTTAATGCACTTTCATGTTAGTAAGTGTTTCTTTCACATGCATGCAATACAAAATTGCTTTGACATTAGAATCGTTAAAAGAGGATTTAACGCTATAAATATCAAGATCTGACTTTGCCTCACATAGAAGCTTCGTTTGACAAGGAGCCACCATTTCACCAGTTATTTTTCAGACAAAACTGTCAAACTCTAATCCTTGGTATCTTCAGATGCCTTAGTTTCAGGACGAACGCCACATTATTTCAATAGTGTCGTATTTCTCGATTAAGAGCTGTCACAATAACCCGACATTTCGGAACGGTTGTAAAGATCATATGCTTTTCAAGTCGGGAACTAAAAGATATACCTAATTCGTGACTCCATCTGACAGAAGTAATAAAATTTCAAATATTGTAATATGACAATGCCATAGGCCACGAATATCTTAACTTGAGTTTATTAATAAGGGAACATAGTATCTTCTGACCCAAAATGACTTTATCATAACAGTGACTATTTTCAATTCACCATGAAGTATGATGTAATCTTACAAGCCTGAAATTTTTTTAGTGTCTTATTTAAATAACTGGAAAAATTTCATTCTAAAAAGACAAGAGTTTCAGTTTCTGTAATGAATTAAAAAATAATTTTAACAACGATGCTCTATTAGAAACTTACAATGTCCCCTTAACAAAGAATATTGCTCTAAAATTTTATTTTCTTAGCAGGTTGTGTTTCTTTGTGCTGCAGGTTTTTAACGCATAACAAAAGATTAAATACAGATATAGATTTCTAAACATATAAAGATTCCCTTTTTACTATTCATTTCTTTCTATACTGCTGTCTGAAGCTTCCGATTGATGCTTAAAATTTAAAATTTATCACTAGAAATTCAGTTTCTGTAAGAAATAAGATTTTTTTCATACTAATTCAAGTATTTATGCTTCAAAAATTGCTTTTAAAAATTACAGATTGTCCACGTTTTTATTATCCAAAGTTCATCACAGTGGTAGAAAACTGATGTAAGTATAAAGCAATTTATGAATCACATAAATTAATGGCGTTCTATTTAGTTTACATAAATCAGTATATTTTTCTAATTTTTGATATTTTTATTTTCACCTATTTTTGTGATGCTTCTCAAACGATGTGTGATTTTGAACAGCCATTGTTTAACTAAGCGTAAGATCTTGTCAATCACAGACCTTCAATGCCCTTAAAACATAGGTCACACGAACACTGAGCTTCCAAGTTGTATAGACATTCTAATGCACATTCCACAGCAAAACATGTTGCTAATAAAGCTTCACTAATCATCTAACTACATTACACTCAATTTAATATTTTTTCATCTTTCTGTTTTTGTTTAAATAAGTTTATTTATTTCTGTATACGTATATCTATATGTAAATATATACGGATATACATGTATGCCATGCCAAATGAAAGAGGGGGATACATGATAACATTTGTAGCATAAAATTGAAAAGCAATCCTGCCTAATATTAATTTTTTTTTAGCTTTAGAGCAGAAAAAATAGTCAAATACTGATATTTCCATAGAGATAAATAGAGAACTTTTGAAGTTTTTGAGTCCAAACGGGCTTTTTTATTGCTCCTTTCATTTAAAATATTATATAAAATATATCCTATATATAAGATCTAGATAGATTCCGCTGGGACAGAGTTTCAACACTTACACCCTCTCTCTCTCTCTCTCTCTCTCTCTCTCTATATATATATATATATATATATATATATATATATATATATATATATATATATATATATATATATATATATATATATATATATATATATATAAATATATATATATATATATATATATATATATATATATATATATATATATATATATATATATATATATGTATATATATATATATATATATATATATATATATATATATATATATATATATATATATATATATATATATATATATATATATATATATATATATATATATATATATATATATATAAGTGTGTGTGTGTGTGTGAATGTTAGCATATATATGAAAATATACCAAGTATAGCACAAATGCAGTCTTAATTTCAATCAATAACTTTTTTAATTTAAATTCAAAACCCAAGGTAAGTCTAATTTATGTAACGGAATGAAGTATTTATGTAATTGTGAAATGAAGCCACTATATATATTTCCTACAACCAGATTTAATTAAAAGTTAAATTTTCTTACCCATTTTTATTAAGTTTATGTAACAGTTTAAAATATGAATTATTCATTGATTTAACGTGACTCACAGTAATAATTCTTTCAATTTCAAGAACAAAAAAAATTTTTTTTTTATTTCTTTTATTTTTTCTCTCTTATATCCTTAATTTTCAAAGGTATAATAGTTTACTAGTCGATAAATTGAACAATCTTGAGATTTTCTCTTCAGTTTGAAAAGAATAGAAAACTTTCTCCACTAATAAATATACCTTTCCCTACTTCCATATTTTTTATTTCACAGATTGTATTGCAAGATATACATTTGAAATATAGCTTTGAGTTTATTAAAAATAAAAATGCTATTTGCAGAGAAATTTTTTGTAATTTCATTACTTTTTTCTCTTAGGGACGGAGTAAAGAGAGTATTGTAAAAGCAAAAAATTTCAATTTATAATGATATATATGTGTAGCGAAAATATCGGAACAGATATAACGCTGTCAGTTACTGCTCGATGACAGTAATTCAGGTCTACCCAAATAATACCATTATTATGTGAAAGGAATATAACTTTGAACTATTAAGGGATTGCGCAAATAATAATTTTGAGGCCGCATTACCCAATTATAATAAAAGAGTATGTATAATTTAATATGCATACAAGGAAGTCTTATGGTGTCCTCATTATATTTTTTAAAATTAAAGTATAAAAACTAAAGTAATTGTACTTTAAAAATTGAATTGATACGTCTATTTACTTTTTATGCCAATGCGACTTATCATCTGAAGTTTTCTATCACTGTAATTTAATGTAAGTAGCAGCTGGAAGCTTGACTTATATCAGAAAATTATGTTTCTGTCAAGATATAAGCAAATAAACACCATTCCCTCTAAAATGAGCTGAACACGTTTTTAGTTGTACAAATGTAATAAATCATGACAGGGATTACGATCTCACTTGACCCCAGTAATAATTCTTTCAATTACAAACACTTGAAAAAAATATTCTTTCTATTTACTTTTTTGCAATTTATCAACTTAATTTGACAGTTATAACAATTAATTAGTTTCTAAAATAAAAACTACATATTTCAGTCTTGGGATATTCTCTTCGATAGAAAAGTATTTTTCTTTACTGTAATCCAATAAGCATGTATGTACGTATGTATATATATATATATATATATATATATATATATATATATATATATATATAGATACATATATACATACATACATATATATACATACATACATATATATACATACGTATATACATGTATGCCATGTATACGTACAAAACATTAAAAACAGTCAGTTTTTGGAATTTTTATTCTGAGTTCTTTCTAAATTTAAAAATATTTATGTTTGATAAGTATAAAATATCTGTGAGAAAAACAAAATAATTCTTAAATTTTTCTAAATAAATGACTAAAACATATATAATTCTTAATAAAAATTCCAATACAAGTCTAAAACAATATTTTTTTTTTATTTTTACACTTTCGTAAATTATATAAATTTAAGTATAAATTCTACGAAACAATTAATTAGTTTTACTTTTAGGTTAAAACAATGGATGGTTCAGGGTACAGCACACTTACTTTTCGGTTATTTATAGATCGTCATAGGTTAGTTTTTGTCTTATAGAAAAATGTCAATCAATACCTTAAATATTTTCTAAATACTTTACGAATATAAGTATGTAAAACACAAGTTTATAAGTATGTGGATTATGAAAAACGTAGTCACGTAGTATAAAATATATTAATAACTAAGACTATATTAATAATCAAAAGTACGTATTAAAATTACGTGTGCATCTTAATGTAAAATGGCCAATAATAATAATTTTAAGCATAAAATAAGTAAATTTTACATTTTAAAACATATTAAGTTTAAATAGAGGATTAATAAAGCTGAACAGTCAATAGTTATTTAATGATTGCGGCTATTGGAACCGGAGATCGTGGGTTCGTATCCCCCAGTGGCATGGATGTTCGTACCTGTTTGAAATCGGCTTTAAGCTGTAGGTCCCGGTCTCATTAACCCTCCTGTTGCAAAAAAGTAAACCATAACCCTCCAAACCAAACCAAAAGTAATACGTTATTTACATACTTATTATATATATATATATATATATATATATATATATATATATATATATATATATATATATATATATATATATATATATATATATATACATATACATATACATATATACATACATACATATATATACATACATATAAACATGTATGCCATGTATACGTACGAAACATTAAAATCAGTCAGTTTTTGAAATTTTTATTCTAAGTTCTTTCTAAATTTAGGAAGATATAAGTTTGATAAGTATAAAATATCTGTGGGAAAAACAAAATAATTCTTACAACAGTTTTTCTAAATAAATGACTGAAACATATATAATTCTTAATAAAAATTCCAATACAAGTCTAAAACAATATTTTTTTATTTTTACATTTTCTTAAATTATATAGATTTAAGTACAAATTTTACGAAACAATTAAATAATTTTACTTTTAGGTTAAAACAATGGAGGGTTCAGGGTACAGCACACTTACTTTTCGGTTATTTATAGATCGTCATAGGTTAGTTTTTGTCTTATAGAAAGATGTCAATCAATTCCTTAAATATTTTCTAAATACATTACGAATATTTATAAGTATGTAAAACACAAGTTTATAAGTATGTGGATTATGAAAAACGTAGTCACGTCCAGGTATACTTGTAACAAAAGAGTAACCTCTATGGAGCGAAAATTTTACAACACTTGCTTTAAGATCAGAAATTGGAAAAATGCTGCTCTCCTTCCACCTATGGATCGATTGAAAATTATGTCTAGACTGCAGCAAATTAAAATATATATATACCATGTAATAAATTACGATACGTAAAAGGATTTTATACAGTTCAAGTGTAGTGTTAATCACTTAATCACTTTACACCTTAATTTAATTTAATACATCTTGGTAGTTTAATTTGATATCGGAAAACTGAAATATAGGGGGACATTTTTATCGTCAAATAAAAAAAAAAAAAATGCAGATGAATAGTTGCAGTTGCAATTGAGAGAATGTTCATTTAAAATTTTGCCCAGTGCCTTTCTCTTCAGTCACAAATTCTAATATCACTTATTTCTTAACATTACTGATTACGAATAAAGAGGAATTTATTAAAAAATTAAAGTGTTACTAACAAAAATTTGGATTAATTTGGATATTTGTAACGTAGTTCAAGTCCAAAATTTCTAAAACAAAAAGTAAGGTTGATTCAGAGTTTCTTACATACAAAGATGAATAGACATGGATTTTTTTTACAGTTGCTAAAATTTTATAACTGTGTCTATTATCCCACTACTGTTTAAATCTTACATTTTGGTCCGTTCGTAAGAAGTTTGGCATCCCAGTTTTAGATCATAGAATAAAACTTTTAACGTAAGCATTCAAGACAATATATTATTAATCAATATATTAATATTTAATAATATAAAATATATTAATAACAAAGACTATATTAATAATCAAAAGTACGTATTAAAATTACGTGTGCATCTTAATGTAAAATGGCCAATAATAATAATTTTAAGCATAAAATAAATACATTTTACATTTTAAAACATATTAAGTTTAAACAGAGGATTAATAAAGCTGAATAGTTAATAGTTATTTATTGATTGCGGCTATTAGGATTTCTCCTAAATGTTTTAAATATTCATAAAGTATATATTTTCTCTTTCGAAAAAACAGTTTCTTACAATTAGTATTGGTAGCAAGTACTTTTCCTTTTGTGGTAATAATTGCATTCCAGTACAGAATTAGGAATATATATATATATATATATATATATATATATATATATATATATATATATATATATATATATATATATATATATATATATATATATATATAACCACGAGTTTGGCACGTGAAGCACTTTAGAGATTAGTTTACTCTAGATCACTCCACGTCATAAACGAGTACGTTGTATTTATTTAAACTTTACCTTGAATATAATTTTATGTTTTAAAACCTCACACAAGCATACACACACACACACACACACACACACACACACATATATATATATATATATATATATATATATATATATATATATATATATATATATAACACTTTGCTTTTATTCTCTGCTACATTTTAAGTAAATCTAATGAGACAGAAATCTAATTTTCAACCCATTTAAGTTCAAATAAAATTTACTGGTCACAGTAAGCAATGGTAGTTTAAATATAACCATATTAGGTCGACTTTTTAACCCTATGAGGACTAATTAAACTGTGATTCGAATCAGGGTAGGATTTACTTCATTCTGATTTATTTTTCCTTTCATTATAAAACAAATTGTATAACATTTCGCAATTTACATTATCAGAACAACATATTTTTATTAATACTTATTGTTTACATGTTTGCTACAGATAAATGCATTTTATAAAAAATATTTTGTTGGGAAAACACTTAAATATCCATAGCAAAATGAGTTGAAAATTTTATTTTTTATAATAGTCAAATAAATATGGAAATGATATATACAAGGAAATAAATCTCCATTTTAAAGTTGTTTAAAAAGGATAAATCCTTTCAAAATATTGTGGAATGATAACGAATTACCTCCTATCTCATACAATCGAATACAAAAAATACGAAAAAAGTCTCTAATGTGTTAGTATGGATTATATTGAATTTTTTTTGCATAGAATGGACATATAAATTATTTTTATAATTCATAAAAAAGTTAATTTTATGTATGCTTTGTAAATTATTCTTCCATAATGTGGTGCAAAGTTTTATATTCAAACGCTGAAAACTGAAAATTAATGATGAATGTTGCCGAGATGTAAACTCATTTGCAGTTACTCACAAAGGGTCTTCAGGGAAAATTATTTGTGCCACGTAGAAATATGAGGATAAATTTATACCCGTCAAAATAAGACAAGGCACGAGTATAGCATGTATTTCAATGGCATTTTTTAGAATGACAGTAAAAAACTCTTTCGATGATTCTCATGTGGAGTTTACGTTCAGTAAAAACCAGAAAGCAATAAAAACCCAACTTGACATGCATTCTAAATGCATCCCCGTCTTCCCCTTTGTAATTACGGAACTGATGCGTTTATCTATTTGAACCCGAAAGAGCTGAGTTAATGGTTATTTTGTCACTCCCGGTTCCAAATCTCTTTTAACACTTTTTTCTTACCCCGTCTCACACGTTTCCAGACATAATTTACTTTAACGTTGTGGTCCATAATTTGGGGAGAGAAAAAAAATCCTGCTTTTCGCTCCCATGGATATTTCTGACGTTTTCTTAGATTAAGATAGCAAGAAAAAAGTAGCCAAGTTCAAAAGGTCCAGTGAAAATCCTTTGTTCGCCGATGACCCTTTCAGAGAATGCTTATAAGTATAACCCGTTCCTTGCTTCTGTCGTGAAGTCCACAACCCATTTTATTGACATTCTGGTAAGGTCGCTAATGCGAGTTAAACGTTCCTTGTCCCATTCTCTTAGCCCCTATTAAGAGTTACCAATGCCTGAAGCTGAAGAGATACAATCAGCTCGTTTTGCTTATAAGCACTGAGACGAAACACGTGTCATTTTCTTGCCATTATTTAGCTGTTAGAAAAAACTGACTTTTTAAAGCCTTCTATGAGCTTAAATATCATGAAGCTTAATGCATGAAAATATTTGCGATTCTCACTGAAGTCTGTCGAATATTGAAATTACATGAATGCAACATTTGTAGCTTTTTTATTTCAATCCATATCCCTTATTTTAGTGATTTAGTTTAATAATATATATTTTAATAAAAAGAAAATAACTTTATATTCATGAAGAATCACTTATTCACAGTTTTTTTTAACATTTCGCTTCCATAAGTTTGAAAGTGATGTTCACCGAACAGCAAATTTCTATTTTTAGTTCTTCTAAATGTATTCACGAACTTTAAAATTAATATTCATTGAATAGTAAATTTCTAATTTTATCGTTTCAAGGCGTATCCACAAATTTTAAAATATTGTTCCTCGAATAGCAATCTATATTTAGAGCTTGTTAGAGAGTAAAAAATGATTATTAATAACTAATTTATTAATTTCATGCTTAATAATTTTATTATGGGTAGACTTATACTTAAATGGATACTTCTGTCTTTTAATATTTCTAATTACCATCCCTCAATAAAGACTCCGTAAAGTTATGAGTATTAATTTTTTTTATATTACTCTAAGGCAATTCTTAGTAAAGTAAAGGTGAACTTTGTCTTTCAGTTACATCTATAAACATTAAATAAACTGAAGCTTCAAATGAATTTAACATTAACTACTGTTCACCCTATACTTGCGGTTTAAAAATAAATTTCATACGGTTTTTTTTAATCCAAGTCAACAAATTATATCCTAATTAAAGCAAATTTAATACCTGGTATCTGTATGAAGAGGAAATTTAATTGAAGCTGATGCAATTATATAACCGCTATCTTTATAAACTCAATAAAATGTAGATATAGAAATATTTTATTTTGCGATTTACCCTTAAACAAAATACTAATATTAAATAAAATGGTAATATTTTTATTTGGCAAGCTATCCACCGTTACTCCGAGAAACGGAATAGATTGGCATAAAAATTGGCAAAAATGAATTTAAAAAATAAAAAGAATTAAGGGAAATTGATCAGATAAAATTAAGTAATTAAAAAGAGTTTAGAAAAAAACCAGCAAAATTTATTGTGTGTTAAAACGCATTTTAAATACTTTTGGATGAATTAAGTTAAGGAAAAGTTATAACAATTTTAGTCCTTTATTAAAAAGGAAAATATATCCAATCACGCTTTATTTTATGATAACCAGAATGAAAAAGTTAAGGTATAAATGTAATGTAAAAATGGATTTTAACTCCATATTGACCTGAACCACGCAAATATTTGCCTGCCTAAAACTTTTGGTTCACCTGTGTCACCGAGCAAATAATCAGGAAGATTCAGCCTTTATGGAATGCATAGCTACCATACATGCATATGACTTTGTACATACAAATAATTTTAAATTATAGAGTATAAATGTTATATTTAGCGATTTACAGATATTAAAATATATAAAAGGATTACAAAGGATTTATAGAGGATTGTAGATGTATTAAAGATAAACTGAAACGTTTAAATGCTATATTTAGCTATTTAGACTAAAAACTAAAATAAAATTTTATGTTTGACCATTTACAGATGATTTTAAATATATAAGTTAAAATAAACTAAAATTAAAATGTTATATTTGGGGAATTACAGATGATTTTAAATGTATAGAAGATGAACCAAAAAATTAAAAAAATGGTCTACTTGGTGATTTATAGATGATTTTAAATATATAAAGGAAAATCTAAAAGTAAAAGTTATATATTTGATAATTTACAGGCATTTTAATTATATTGAAGATAAATTTCTATATTTAGTGATTGACAGATAATCTTAAATAAAAGAAGATAAACTAATAAAAACTATATTTACTGATTTACAGATAATTTTAGATATATTAAGGATAAACTAAAAAGTTTAAATGTTATATTTAGCGATTTAGAACTGTATGAAAACAAATAAGGGAATTCATTTAATTTTTCAGTAACAAAATAGCTATTCTCGTATTTCCAAAATGGAGGGTGACGAAGGATTGAAAAGTGTTATATATTCCCCACCTTGACCTAGAATCAGTTTGACTTATCTAAAATCCTACACAATGTGTTCTTGAGACACCTAACAAAATTCCATGAAGTCCCATTTCTTTCGGAATGATTGGAACATGCATATATACGAAGCATTATATAGAGGGATAAAATATAAAATGAAGAAATAAGATGTTATATTTTACAATTTTTGATGATATAGCCAGTTTTCAAAAGAAAAACAGAACTAATTTAAATTTTTTTGAGATAGAATACCTATTCTAATATTTATAAAATGAAGGGCAAGGAAAGGTTTAAAACGTTACTTATCCGTTCTACCTTGACCTAAATTCAACTTGACTCACCTAAAACATTTCTAATGTTTACCTGAATCCCCATTCAGAATTTCGTCAGAATCCATCCATCCATTGCAAAATGCATAGTGATCAGACACACACACACACACACACACACACACACATATATATATATATATATATATATATATATATATATATATATATATATATATATATATATATATATATATAATATTAAAATCCCTTATTTACGTATTTTAATATTAATTTAATAACTTTTGTTCATAAAGTGAGTTCGGGGTTTGCGCGGTAATTCTGATTTTTCCCTCCAGACACGATATAGACTTAGTGCAGCCTCTGTCTGGAATACTTTAGCCAATAGTTAGCGAGTTCTCTTTAAACATGGGTATTTTGTATCACATGATCAATTGTGCTTAGGGATTATTCGTAGTCTTTTACCTTAGGAATCCCTACTTGAAAAGAGTATGTGCGGGATCACATTGTCTGTGTGCACGAAGTTGTAAAGCTGTCTGCCTGTTGTACGGATTTCATGTTTATTACCAGAAATAAACTGTATTGTAATTTTGAATGAGTCTTGGCAATATTTCATATACACATATATATATATATATATATATATATATATATATATATATATATATATATATATATATATATATATATATATATATATATATATATATATATATATATATATATATATATATATATATATTATATATATATATATATATATATATATATATATATATATATATATATATATATACATATATATACATATATATATAATATATATATATATATATATATATATATATATATATATATATATATATATGTGTGTGTGTGTGTGTGTGTGTGTGTGTGTGTCTGTGTGTGTGTCTGTGTGTGTGTGTGTGTACTTTCATATACCACTATACGTTTTTATCTCTCATTATCGTACGAAGTAGATAATGAGAAAATTAAAACATGAAAACAAAGAACTAAAAAACAACGGTTTTCTTCTGTTGTTTCATCAACAGTTCCCATAAACATCATTAAACAAAGTGGATTGGAAACATAAATAAATGAAATACGAGGAAAAACGTACATAATAACCAAATATTTAAGTATTTTGCTACGATATTAAATCGCTATTCTAAAACACAAGCATAAATTAAGACAAATTTCTAAATTACGTTATTTAAATACATTTTAATGATATTATTATTTATTATTACATAATTTAATTGATATTTTATAAATTTAAAATGTATGTTCATTATTTAATTATTAATAAATTATTTATGAAATCTAAACTTACCAATTATGTATTTTGTAAAACTAACAGGATAATTATTTATCTGTGTCACCACACATAAATTGTAAACATGCTTACCACGAGTAATTATATCAGAAATATATACAAAGAATTATATTATGCTATATATATAAATAGATAAATAGATATAGATAGATTGCTAGATAGATATATATATATAGATATATGTAACTTCATAGATAAATAAATATAGCTATAGGTAAATAGATAGATAATGGATTTTCCCATTCAGAATGATTTTCAAATCCATCAACTATTTTCATTTTGAATTCGGGTATCACAGAGGTTTCGTTTGCTTTTTTGCAGTATATTTTAATGTTAAACTTAACGGGGCGTATAATGCTAAAGTAGTGTGAAAAAGTAAGCAGACGGATTTTCAGGTCAATTTAGTAAAGGGATAACATAGTAGTAATGCATCATTATATGAGATTTAAACCAGACTAGATTTACTTTAATCCACTAACAGCACGCTAAGTCATTTATAAGCCTTAGGGTGGCGTCGCAAAGTCAACAAGCGTGTTGAAACGACCATAGTTTTGCAAAAGTATAACGTCTCATTCTACCTGTTCAATGTAACTACCTGCTGAAGCAGAAAATTTAAAGAGGCTATCGGTAAACAACTTAAGTCTTAAAGAATATATATATGATGGGAGTTAATAGTGTTGTTTCTTTCGTATTTGTTCATAATAGTATCGACTTTCTCACAATTTTAAATCACATATCTGGCGGTATTTTGCTTTTGATGATTGGGCATACATTCTTTAAATGATGGGGATTCCTGTTCTGCTTACTATGAAAGAGTGAAAGCTTTTTGGAAAGAAAAGATGTCTTCACATGTTCATGAAATGCAAGCAATTTATGATTTTTATAAGTAATCAATGTTTATTTAAACATCATTATCGATATGACATATATGCATTTTCAGTTGTTTGAGAACTTCTAAACATTTACCCCTCACACTAGTCAAGTATATTTCTAGTACGTTAGATCTTGGGTATCGGTCAATTTGATAACAGTTGTTAGAGAAAACTAGTTAGTTTTGTCAAGTGGATCAAAGAATTTTCTATCATATATATTGATAACTAATCCCTTGGAAGTATATAAGATTTCCTTACTATGATTTCTTCGGAAATCGGGGGAGAAAATAGTAAACTTATCTACTCAAAACTCGATTGAAGAAATCGATTTCTTAAGTAAACGGCAATAAAATACTGAAAAATATTTTGCAACAATAGTGAATAAGAGGTGAAGTTTTCCAAGAAAATAGTAAGAAATACTATTTTTTAACATTAAGAGTGGTGTGTTCGTGTAATATAAGAAAAAGACGAGGAGTCAACCTATGCATGAGTACTCCGATTCATGAATATAATTTGAAATCAAAGAAAATATTCGAGAAAACAAATTTCTCAAACATAGCTTGTAGCTTAAATTACAAAGAAATGTATGCAATAGCAGTAGATGTATGTCATATCTCTACCATATTTTCATTCTGCACGTAATATTTTAGAAAATTTAAATAAATCTACTATCTATCATGTAACTAAAAACTGAAATTTATAATTTGGAAGATGTAGAGGAAATGGGGAATTTTATTTTGACAACTACCCAAGTTAAAAAAAAGTCTCGATGTCTTCTAAAAACTGTTGAGCATGCAAGATGTGTCTCGACTTGAGCTAAAGAAAAGAGGACTTCCACATTCTGACACACACTATAAAGCCTCATTTGTTCTACATTTTTCGATCTTAATTGGCTTAGACGGCATTCGTTGATCCTTAAATAACCTGAACTTGGGAAGGATTGACCTTCCGCACCTCTATTTTGCACAGCATTATAGTGAGTCGTAAGGACCATCAATCTCGCCAACCTCCTGGACATGTCTTTTTTGCAGCAAAGAAGGGTTCATCTCAGCAGGGGACAAATAATATGACGGAGCGTGGGTTATGTTATGAAGCAGTTTGGGTTTTAGTCCTAAGAACTTACAACTTCTGTTAAGTCCTAAGATGTTATAACTCCTACAGATTGTCTGTAATAGAAGTTAGAATTAAAACAGGCCACACTGAGGAATTCTTTGTACCGTTTTTGAATATTATTCAACGATTAAGATAGGTGTGGCGGTAGACATAGATGGATTGTATACGCCATGTACGGAATGAAATTGTATAAAAATGTCCGTAAATGAAACCTTTATATGGTAATTGTAAAGGATAACGTGCCCTTTTTATTTTAGTTTGCAGAAGAAACCATTATATGATGAAGCTGTGAAAACATTATGCTTACGCTCGGTGTATCCAGAGGGTTTTTCCCCTTGTTTGTAATAACGTTAAGAATTACACTTAACTAGCGTGCCTCACCCATTAGGTGACTAGCGGGCGTAAATAAAAGTAGTAATTAAAAAAGCAGAGAACTTCTTAGAAACCAAATAAAACTTATCTGACCTACTAATGCATTTACCTTACCTACACTACTAATGCATTTTTATATTTTTATATTTTAGGAATATAAATATATATATGTAGTAATATATTTATAGAATTAGGAAATATAATTAGGAATTTTATTTTAGGATTTATTTTAGGAATATATAGAAATATATTTGGGAATATATTTATAGAATTAGGAAATATAATTAGGAATATAAAAAGGAATATTTTATATTTTAGGAAATATTTAGTGAAAATTTTAATCAAAATCTTTCTGATTTTGATTAAAATTCTCACTAAATATTTCATTCATTGTACCGTCCTGTAAAATAAATACTAAATCATTCTAATCTACTAACTCAATTAAAAATGAGCGAGGTGATTACAAAGAAATTAAGTAATTGTTAATTATATATTTTATAATGGATAACAGATTATTTACAAAAAAAACCATTTCTGGTTCATCTGGAAAATCACTTTTATTTTTTTGTTACATATGGGCTAATTAGGTCAGAAACTACTAATTAACATCAATTCTGAATGGCTAGAAACATTCCTTCGAAATGTAGAGTTTGGACCTAAGGACTCTAGGTCTGTAGAGTAGTACCGTAAAAGATAACTCATTTGATCACTGACTGACCAAAAATGGACCAAAAAGATATATTTTTAATTTCTTTGCTAATAATCAATTTAAAATCTGAACAAAAATAGGTATGTAGAATAAAACCCTGCGCAAAGTACTCGAAACATTAAATAACTTGCATTAATCATGTTATAAATATAAGTTTCATATTTAAATGAAAATGTTCTTATCTAAGAAAATTCTAATGAAGAGATGTTTCACTTTAACGCCGAGCAATAAAATTAAACTCATATATTTCAATCATAAAGAAGTATCAAATCTTACATTGTACACAGAGTATTACGTTTCTATAATATCACCCATTTATTAATGTGATTGTATGGCAGTTTGACCAGAACAGCTGACTGAGGACACATTTTGATGAATAGGATTGAATAAAATTTCACTTTTTATTAAAATAATAAATTTCCTATTACAGTGTATATAAAGTGCCACGTATTCATTCCAGTCAAATTTATGACACGTTTCATTTACGGTTTTTCCTATAAAAATGTCTCATACCTTTTAAAAGAGTCTTGGTGCATGAGAAAACGAATATGTTAAAACAATAAAATTATTTAAAAATTTGTAAATCATTTAAGAGCTGCTCCAACATTTATAAAATCATGAAATATTTTGTCTTTAAGCACTTGAGTGAAAAATGTAAAAATATTAATCAATAAAATTTTTGAAAAAAGTCAATGTGCTACATTACGCACCCCTCCTACTCTCTTCGAATCATAACTTCATTTAAACGATAGGTATTAACCTGCAGTTTAAATTACATTGATAGAAATGTGCATTCTAAAAAATGAATTAATAATACCGAGTTATATATATATATATATATATATATATATATATATATATATATATATATATATATATATATATATATATATATATATATATATATATATATATATATATATATATATATATATATATATATATATATATATATATATATATATATATATATATATATATATATATATATATATATATATATATATACATATATATATATATATATATATATATATATATATATATATATATATATATATATATACATATATATATATATACATATATATATATATATATATATATATATATATATATATATATATATATATATATATATATATATATATATATATATATATATATATATATATATATATATATATATATATATATATATATATATATATATATATATATATATATATATATATATATATATATATATATATATATATATATATATATGTATATATATATATATATATATATATATATATATATATATATATATATATATATATATATATATATATATATATATATATATATATATATATATATATATATATATATATATATATATATATATATATATATATATATATATATATATATATATATATATATATATATATATATATATATATATATATATATATATATATATATATATATATATATATATATATATATATATATATATATATATATATATCAATGTCAAAAACGGAAGAAGTAGAATGAAATTAAAACTAATTCGTCCTTAAAAATTACCCAACTGTTTAATTATTGAATGATATGATATTAATAATACTGTACACAATATAAACATTTACTCACAGAAGAAAATTAAAGTGACCATTAAAAGTTGAAAATATGTAAAAATTCCTCAATTTATTTCTATCTTTTCTTTGGGTAGATAATAATATGTTTTTAAAATCCCAAAAACATCAATTTCTTAATGCTACATACATAAAATATTGATAGGACAGTATTAAAAATTAATAATTCTAGAAGGCTTTCTTTTAAAATTTTTATATTTATTTTAAGGCAAAATTTATTGGATACGTAATCAATGTTATCATTACTAAAATATATAAAAGGAGTAATTATATTAAATATGTAAAAAAAATGTGGGGTTTCAGTCAATCCACGAATAAGTATCAGTCTTTAGAATCTTTTTTACAAGATGATGTAATTTAAATTAAGATATCAACCAATTTTAAAAATTAAAGAAATAAAACTGCTTGAATAATATACCTACTTATGTTTAGTTCAATAGGAATTACTGTAACATTTTCAGTGTAATTTTAAAGCTATCATTAAATATTATCATGCATTGAGAAACCAGGAGACTCGATCTTACTTAAAACTGCACCTTATTGTCTGTTTTAATGCATATTTGTTGTCAAAATGTCACTTAAAACGTGTTAACTTACTTTATAAGCAATATATGTGAAACATTTCACATTGCATATTACGTAACAGGTCCAAAAGAAAAGTATGTTGTGGGCATAAGTAATAAGTAATTTTTTAGTCTGTGTAGCAATAACTTTCTTAAATTTGTCTAAAACTATTTATCAAAAAATATTTCGTACACAAAATGCATATATCGAGAGTGAGAGATAATGGAGGAGCAAAATTGATGATTTAAAAACGAGGTTAAAACAAATTTTTTATTCCGTAAAAATCAAGTGTATTTTATTTATACTTATATTTTTATTCATAGATATATTTAATCGTAAATGGGATGTTCTAACTTACAATATGAAAACTATGATTGATCCGACTTAAATAAGATAAACAATTGTTCCTCCTAATCGAGGATACCCATCTAATCAGATAGTTTGCTCTATAACCAAAAGTGTTCCTTCTTTAGAGGGTACATACTTAAAAAATGTGATTTAATTAGACATTCAGGCTCTATCAAAACTTGCCTAAATGAAACATAAATAAGTGGCATAGTCATATGTATATATATGACTTCGAAGTTAAGGAAAAAATTACTTCACTAAAGTTTAATTATTACACAAAAGTAAGAAACAAACAGTTCAGGTTTGTACTTACAGAAATTTATTCAAAATAATGAGTTATAAAGCCTTGTTTAAAAGTCTGTGTATTGTAAGTATTTTTTCCATATGGATATGAAAATCGTTAACGATCTCGAATCCTTCATTATCGCCAACAGAACTGTAACAAAAATAGCTATGTTTTGAACTCCATGGATCTTAAATAGTTTTTTGATTGAAACACAACTCGCTTTTCCCGAACGATTGTTCCCTTTTCCGCACTGAAAAGCATTTTTCAAAACAGATGAATAAATTTTTCATTTTATTGTTCCCTTGTCAGAAACTTATCTTTCAGTAAGCACAAACGTGCCTTCGAAACCTCAAAAGAATATTAACAAATACTATTTCTATATTCATTTTTTTCTATAACTCTAGTAACTCTTTTCAGTGCTTCTTAAATAGAGTGTTTCTTAATGAGAGGTAAATACATTAAACTTGGGGAGACAGGGACCAACAAAATTGTCCCTCAAACAGATATGTCCCTTATTCAGAGAGGTCCCTTACAGGAAGGGCTAATGTAATGTATTTCGTTTCCTTATAGCTTATTAGGGCGCAATTCAGTCACATAAGCATTTTCCAGCAATTGATAGTCAATGATGTCTTTAAAAGAAATTTTGGCTTAAAATATCCTTCTTACTAAAATACGCTACAATTTTTAACTCTCAAATGTGTTTATTTTAAGTATGTAATAAAATATACATACTTTGTTGGAAAATATTTTAGTTTTTAAGAAATTAGAAATCAGAGGTTTAATTCCGTTTTATCGAATTCCCTTCCATAAATTGCATCCATTGTAGTATCCTCATTTGCTGTATTATCTTATTTATCGTCCCATGATAACAAATAAGATTTTGTATTTTGAAAAACTCGAGTATTAGCGTAGTTTCTGGCAGCAGAATGTTAAAATTAAAATCTCCAGTAATAATAAATGGTTCTTTGAAATAATAATTTACGTGCTTTTCAAGAACTTAGAGCTATAGAACCTGGTCTAGATAATGATAATAAGGTTATTTTAAAAAATCATTTGATAGCCTGTATTGCTTTATTTGATATATTTCTCATTTGCTTTCACAAAATCATGGTAATTCCGGGTTAAAACTACTTTCTGCTAAAACACAACACCAATACACTATAAAGTTTAAAGTAATCAATCCCATGCCCACAAAGTTACCCGCAATGCAATATCGGCTTGTAATTGGTGGTATATAAAAGGCTATTAAAACAAATTTCGTGGGAGAATTAAATATTTAGTACACACATTGAATGCTGTAAAATCTTATAACGAGTTTCGCTTTGTAAAAAAATAGACTGTTATAATACAAAGTTAAAAAATGACAAGCTGCAAAAAAAAAAAAAAATTAAATATTTCGATTTTTTTCATCGTCCAGTATAAATATATATCCTTTGAATCGCTGAATAAATGATCTTCCAAGCTATTTTATCTCCCTTGAAAATTTCTTGTCTTTTATCTCTATCTGGAATAGTAGTTTTTCTCGACTATCAAGTTTCCATTTCAATGCTTTTAGTACAATAGATGAACTGAAGACACACTTGACTTGCTATTGGACTTTGGATATAAAATCAATACAAGACTGAAGATGCATGTGTTCATCAACGCTTTTTTTTTCCCTGAAAAATATATGATAAGAGATGACATCTAGTAATATTTCATTTTTATCTAAAAACACATTCCAAAGAGACTCTTCATTTCTGTTCCGTTCAGTGACCTTTGGAATCCAAATTTTTTTGTCACACGGCCAGTATTCAAAAGGGTAAACCTGTAATGAAGGTTGTTGCTTCATCATATCGAAGGGAAAAAACCTGTCATTTTTCACCGAATGTCAGTAAATCAGATTCCTTCGTTACATTTCATATCATTTATTATAAACTTACGAGGAAAACGAAGATTTTTTTTAACATTAATAACAACTTTGGTTTGAGTATATAAGTATGAAATTTAGAATGAATAAAAATACATTTGTATTTCACAAAATAAATTATTAATGAAATTTCATCTTTGACGTTTAAAGCAAACAACATCAATTGAATTTTGATAGCTGTATATTCCATAGTGTCAAAATGTCAAATTTGATTTTTGTTTCAATAAATTTTCTGTATATATATATATATATATATATATATACATATATATATATATACATAGACACATACACACATATATATATGTATTATATATATATATAAATATATGCATACATATATACATATACACATACATATATATATATATATATATATATATATATATATATATATATATATATATATTATACAGTACCTATACTTATTCCAGTTTATATATGTACATACGAAAATTTTGAGCTAGTTAACCAATAGTTAGCTAGTCAATTTCGACGTTTTCTCTCTCTCTCTCTCTCTCTCTCTCTCTCTATATATATATATATATATATATATATATATATATATATATATATATATATATATATATATATATATATATATATATATATATATATATATATATATATATATATATATATACATATATATATATAATTTTTGTACAATAAATGTTTTTCTCTGCTTAACAAAAGAATTTGTTTTGTAACTGAGGCTTTTGTAAGAACAATTAACTAGTATTAGCTGGTATTTGAACGGTGCATTAACTGGTACTACTATTGATATAGTTTCTCACAGATCTCTTCAACAAGATCTAGCATTTTTTTAATGCTCACAAAAATTTATGGTAATTTAAGTAACAAATTTTAAACCTTTAAATTTCAAATTTCAATAACCTTTAAATTTAAGTTTTATAGTTATAACACGTGTATTTACAAAAAAACTATAAAATCAAGGACAGCGTTTTGATATCATTTAATCTCACTTAAATTAGCAGTAAAAATAACGCTTCATTATACATATTTTGTCTTAGTAGAGAATTTTCTGTGCATACATTAATAGCGTTTATAAACTGGTTTAGTGTTTTTACTCAACTATATGCACATTAGTTCGAAACTCATTTACACCTTTTTTATACACGTCTAATCTGCCGTACTTAATTAAATTATTTTTCGAGCACATTTGACCTTGGAATTTGCAATTGTTATATTAGAGAAAAACTTGCTTTGAAAACCTTCAAATTTACAATGTAGGAATAATTATGCAAAATAGTTTCTCACTAAAGAAGTCATAGATAATAAAACATATCATTTATCTTGAAAAATGAGAAATGATTCCACTTTACAAATTATGATTTAAAAAGAATGTGCTGCTTTAAAAATAAAACCTTTATTGATACTTTAAAAGCTCATGTAGTGAAATGCTTAGATTTACTTCTGAAAAAAAGCCTTTAACAAAAATTGAAAGAATGACAATCTTTCCAAAAATTACTCTACAAAGCAGTTCTTTCTCTCCAGGTAAAATCTACTTTCGAACAGAGATGATTGCAATGTCTAAAGATGTATTATTTAATGCTAGAAAAGGATTTTTGATTTGTATATAGGTTGAACCCTTTTTTTTTCATTCAAGAACATCAGGATCAGGCAAAAGGCGCATAATTTGCTCTCATTGGCGACGCCTCTGGCTTTACTCCATTCACTTGTAGCAACCCTGGGGTGCAAATGCTCTGCAACTGGTTCATCGCCAGCGGCAAGGGCCGAGCCTGATGGATGCAAAATGCGGCAGTTTTTTCCTCGTTCAGCCCAGAGCCTTGGCCCCAGCAGATCACAGGTCGGCCAGCGACGAAGGTCGAATACCCCCTCCCCACTCCACGCGGTAGCACGAGCGAAGGCTGCATCGGAACCTGACCGGAATGAACGACGAGATCACACCTGCGATTCATTAGCAGCTTTGGCAAAAACGATATATGCGTCCCGCCATTCATTCGCCGTTTTCAGCTTCCTGATTTATTTTCTTCATCGGTGTCTGTGTCTGGGTATCACCACTTTCGAAAAACACAAATACTTTAATATCAGAGCGAGGGGAAATAAACACTTTATAAATTCCGCCTACAAGTAGAACATTCAGCCACCTCATTAATCTTAGTAAGTTAACCATATTTTACTGTACATTAAAGATAACAATGCGTCTATTCGATGTGCATACATTTTGTGTTGTATATTAAAATATATTTATGTAAGCAATAATGCATCACTATAAATGTCTTAGTCTTTAGGATAAATGATAGACATTAAGGTTTATTTGTATTTTGATTACGTAAACACTTAAAATAACAAAAATAGTTGTTTCTTACTTTACAAAACTAGCAAATACTGAGATCACTTCTTCAGTCTTTCCTGCATTTGATGCAGGTTATCTCTGTAAGGTTAAGGAAATTGTAGAATGATGGGGTTTGGGTTTGGTTTGGTTTGGAACGCTACGGTATACTTTTTTGCAACACGAGGGTTAACGAGACCAGGACTTGCTGCTTAAAGCCGATTACGAACGTCTACAAACTTTCATGCCATAGATGGATTCAGACTCACGAACTCTGGTACTCTAGATCAGTGCCGTAACCATTTGGCCCTCGTTTAGCGTATTGGGGTTTTAATAATATTTTATAGCTCACTAAAGATAACCATGCATCAATCCGAGGAGTAAATATTTTGTACTGTGTATTAATAATGTGTTTATGTGAGGGGTAACATCAGACTCCAAATGTATGTGTCTTAATACTGAAACGTGTCTTATTACTGAAAGACATAAAGGTTCATTTGTATTTTTTATATAAAACGCTTAAAATCCCCCCAAAATATATTTTTCACTTTACAAAGCTCTAAACATTGAGTTCACTTAAGACTTACGTCGATTCGATGCTGGTTATCTCTGGAGTTGAGCGATTTATCCAGTGTTAGGGTTTTTAATAAACTTCAAATAAAAATTTAAACGCTGAGACACGTTTAAAATCCTCATCAGTAAATCATAAAGTAAATCGAAAAGTAAATGACCAGTTAGGAAAAATTTCAGCCAAATAAAATTGAAATTTGGTAATTCAGTGTGGGCTATATATCCAAAATGTTAACTAAAATATTTTTGCAAATACTGTATTGTAAACATCATTATTTTTAAAGTATTTATTTGTTCTCCTTACACTATACACAACATCAGCTAATCATCTATTAATTACCATTTATTTTGATGGAAGTTACATGAAAATTACCTTTAGCTGACTTAAAGGGCAGAAGAACTTCGCTTCTTACGATGTTAAATTAAAGTTATTTATCACTTCACCACATTATTATTTAGTACTTAAACGATAGTTACTTTAATCCAAACAATTATGAATTGTCAGTTTGAAGATCTCGAGGGTAAAAAAAAAGAATAAGGCACAATAAATTATTCAGTGCCATAACTGAAATAAATTTTGATTTTATTACTTTTATTACAATTTTGACATTTTTAAGGAGGGTATTATATACAGAAAATGTTTAGCAATAAGATCTCAATTTGAAATAGATAATTACAAATATTTCATAAAAATATAAATTTGATTATTTCTAAACTGCAATTATATGGGTTATCACTTTTATCTGGGAGACTTCTTTTATTTCTCACAAATTTTGAAAATATATTACCTATAGCAAATAACATTCAGAAGTATCATACATTCATAAGTCGTTTGCAGGATATATAAAAAATGCTTTTAAAGATCTACATCCTAGTTCAGGTTATATGATATATACAATCACACAAATACGACAGATGATGAAACCTTTCTTTATGTAAGATCTCCTAAAATAGGCTGTTCAGTTAATGGAGATATGACTTGACAGAAGCCTGAAATCTAAAATTATGTTGAAGTATTGTATTAAAAAGCTGATATATTTAGCAATGTTTAGATCAAACTTAAAATGCTAACTTTAATTTAAAATACGTTAAAAATTTAGATTTTGATAAGTTACAACATGTATTAAATTTATTATTAGTACTAGTATTAAATTTATTGGTCATTATTTATTTGATCTTCAGGTGTAGCTAACTGATATAATTTAATGCGTTGGATAATAGCATGACAAATTTTTTTATATAGTTTCCCGTGTCATTAATATAAATATTTATTTAATCATTATCCTAAATTTTGTACTTTCAATTAAATAATTCCTGATGGTGTATTATCAGAGAAATCTCCAAATATATATAAAGTTGTAAAATAATACATGACTTTGAAAAAATAATTCATTTTTTATTGCCATAATTATATCTGTGAGTAGTCCTATCGCTATCAATTTCTACAAATCAAGAACTTTGAGAAAATGTAACTTTATTCATATATTGATACTTTAAATTGACGTGCTCATCAGAGATGAGTTATTGGCCATTTTTACAAGAAAGAAAATCTGTATTATTGGAAGTTTTATCGCTTTTCCCTCTGATATCATTTTGCCATCTTAAAACAATCAATCTCCAGTATCAATCATTTATCCCTGAAAAACAAATAAAAGCAAACTTCCTACTAAGTCGATTTACAAACTCCAGTTGGCAGCTGCGTAGTGCCCTATGCAAATTCTCCCGAGCTGCATATTTGTTTAATTTATAGCTTGACCAATTTCTCCTAGCCTACGGCACGTACCTATCTTATTTCCAGATACCAAAACGTACCACACCTTTCTCTCTCTCTTCCTTACTTATGATGTGGAAGGGGAAAAAATCTAGACCTTGGCACAAGTTCCCAGCGGTAGCGAAAGCTCTGGTCAAGGCCATAATATGATGAAGACAGTTGAATGCGGGTTTTATACGTATTTATTCTAATTTTATGGAGCCACTGCAAACACCGAGAGCAAAGAGCAGACTTGCGTGAACTGATTCATTTAAAGCTTTATATATTATTAGCAGTAAGTGTAAAAAATAAAGAGCAAAGTATGACAGAAAATGTAGTCAAAATGTTCAATTATTGTAAAATGCATTAAAAAATGAACCGGGTAAATAAACAGAAAAAAATATGTCTGCTTGCTTCTTATTGATTGCTGATTGTAATTTATAATATTCTAATATATAACACCATCAGGGGTTTTAAAAAGATTTATTTAAACTTATAATAAAAATAGAAGGTTTAGGAAACGGAGGCCGTTTGAAAGCGTTTTTGTTAATTATTGACCTGGAATTAGGAATCTTTGTACATATATAACTTGAAGTAGATAAAATTTAATTAAATTAATTTTTTATTCCTTTTATTGAAAGTTGTAATTTTTCAAAATGCTTCTAACAACTTGTTTTCGACGCTATTATATTATTCATGTTGTTACTATTTCCTCTTATGTTATATTTATTGCGTATTATTAAGTATATATATATATATATATATATATATATTATTAAAATTATTATAATTATTTATAATTTATATTGTTAAAACTGGCAGATTCATGAATATCCAGGAAACTAGATAATTTTACCTTTAAAACGTCGTTAAGATTTTCAAATCACATAACTTAAATACATCACATTTTACATTCATAAAAATAAAAATATGATTCTTTTTATTGCTGGAAGGAAAATACTATATGCTGACTAGGTTAAAGTCATGCAGTTAATTTCAGTAATGTAAGGGAAATTACTGAATCCCGATCCAGAGGAAGCCATACATTTTTAGTACTTTAAAAGACATATAAAAATATTTTCGTGAAAATGTGTTGTCATTGTTGAGTTCTTGACTATACCGACAACAAAACACTTTATTTTGTTTGCAATTATTTTTTTCTCTCTTTTGCATCTAAGCAAATGTGTCAGTTTAAAGTTTCAAACTATATCTCCAACTTTGAATAAAAAATAACGATTCTGCTACTTTCAATCTATAAATCTATCTATCTGTATGCCTCTCTCTCTCTCTCACTCTCTGTCTCTCTCTCCCTCTCTCTCACTCTCTGTCTCTCTCTCCCTTCTCTCTCTCTCTCTCTATCTCTCTCTCTCTCTCTCTCTCTCTCTCTCTCTCTCTGTATATATATATATATATATATATATATATATATATATATATACATACATATATATATATATATATATATATATATATATATATATATATATATATATATATATATATATATATATATATGTATGTATATATATATATGTATATATATGTATATATATATGTATATATATGTATATATATGTATATATATATATATATATATATATATGTATATATATATATGTATATATATATGTATATATATGTATATATATATATATATATATATATATATATATGTATATATATATATATATGTATATATATATATATATATATATATATATATATATATATATATATATATATATATATATATATATATATATACATGCATATATGTTTATCTCTTCAAGTAATTCCTTCAGAAAACGTGTATATATATATATACACACACTCATAAACCACTTTTGCAAATGAAAGCGTTATCACAAGTAATATATTTGATTATTTTTCTTACATTTATTTCCCTAGTAATTACTTTAAACACCTTAGTTATTCTTGGAACTGAATATGGTGGAACGATCAAAATACCAACAGTTTTCTTTAATCAACGTCACGAAAAATTATTTTTGCCGTTTGCAACCTCAATTTGTCTTCTGCCTCCACGTATCATCCAGCCAAGAGCAAGTCATGATCGACATCCGACTTTTTTTTAATTAACTTCTAACACTAGAATTAATATCTTTTCAAGTAATCCCTTCAGAAAGCGTCCCCAAGAGCCAACGCCCTGACAGAGGATTTGAAAGGAATTTGCTAACTCTTCAATTCTAGTCACATTTTGTGCCACCAGATGCGGAGCATGCGCTAATTGTAAGTCCAAAAAATATGAAAAAAAAAGTTCTTGGCGACCAGCTTTTGGCAACTTACATAAGTCTTTACTAGCTGCTGCTGTTCGACAACAGACTGACATTAAGTGGCTTATCTAGCATTGATAAACCAGACGATCGTGGGCTGAATGTCGAGTTATTGAAATTAGCTTTTCGTCATGTGTCACTTTGGTTGATTTTGTTTGCTCAGAAGCTCTTCGAGCATCTTATATTTTAATCCGAGATAAAGATATCTTGGAATAGATGTGCCGTCAGAGAACCTCATAACTGCGTTTTCATTAGTTTGACATGACATTCTGGATGCTTCAGAAAGTACGTGTGGGAATTCCGATATGTTAAGGGTCAAGTGTCTGGAACGTAAACCTTTGATCAACACACTTTCGACTTCAAGTAGCCAATTTAACCAATTTAAGGCAATGGAAATATTATTTCTTTAAACAAATGTTTAAAGTGTTTATTTATTTTTTTATAGCTAGATTCAATTTTTATAGCTAGGTACAGATTATGTAAATAAATATACACAGATTTATGCCTTTCAAGCGAAACGAAATCAAAGTAATTTTTACAAGCTTCAAAGAAATCATAAAACCACTTAGTTTCAGATACTTTACAAGTTCCAACTTCATATCTACATTTCAACTACATAATTTCATTTGGATTTTTTTTTGAAATAAACATAAATTTTCAATTTTAATACATTTATAAAAGAAGTTGAATATTGGAACATTTCTTAACATGTCATAATTCCAAAATTCGTTTCTCGTCCGTGAGCATAAAAAAATGGTATAACAGTAGTAACTTTATATGTATTTTACTAAGTTTTTTAAGGCTTTATATCATCTCTCCCTTATTTTATGTAACTATATGAAGCCAGAACATAAATCCAATATCCTCATAATTCAGATAATCAATAAAGTTTTATATAATTAAAAAAATTAATTTAATTAAATAATATTTTAAATACTTTGTGCATTGGCCTTCTTTAATAAATCTTCTTGTTTGGTCAAGAGGTTTTAAATTTTAATGAGTCTCAAAGTACAACAGATTTTTATATGAAAGAATTCAATCAATTTCAGATATTTTTCCCTGAAAAGTCAAGTTAGAAATGAACTTCTTAATCTGATTAAATTTTTGCTGATGAAAAATTATTTTGTTGTATTAAAATATCATTTTGCTGCCAATATTTATTTTAAAACTTTAAAATTGTTTTCCACAATTTTGCTACTTTGATTTTTTTTTTATTACTTACTTTCAAACGTGCCGGGTCTCTGGACGTGGTAAGCCAAGCCTGGAGGGGGGGGGGTCTCCTTCTTGGACCCTTCTTGTAAATTTTGAGGACCCACTTATAGAAGCCCAACCTCTCGAGATAATGGTAACCATTTTTCCATGAGAGATCTTATGATTTCAAAATGAATACGACTCCAATTACCCATCCATACATGCCAAGTGTATTGCATACTACTAAATATCTCATAAATTATTGCATAACTGGATATACTTTTTTTTAAATTTGTCAAGGAGCAAAAATGTATCATAGTGTGAACTAATGAAAATAAAATTTCAGCAATTTTATATTTTATAAAAATTTAATAGTGTAATCGATAAATTTACGTAAGCTGTATTTAATATAATAAAAACTCAATTACCAGTTTTCTTTCTATATAAATCTTCAATATACATAAAAAACTTAAAACTTATCGGCTAACATAGGAATATATTCAACAAATGCTGTTGTATTATTCCATTTTTATGAAAATGTTTTGTGTTTTAGTAAAAAATTCGTATATCTTTTGTAGAAATGAGCATCATATATTTTAACAAATATTATCAATACACTTGAAAATAATTTTGTCAGTCTGAAATTGGAGATTTAATGTCTTTGTCCCCTTGATCGATAAAGAAATATTAAAAAATATGTCGAAATATTTTTCTGTGATATGATGTCAACATATGCAAAAATGCACTGAAAAATCACTTGCAAAACACATATTATAAACCGAGTAAAATATATGAGTCACTTTCAAGGTCTTTTATTTTTCTAAATATGTTTTCATCTCTATCCGTAAAATTAAAAAAAAAATCTAATAACTATATCTGTTTAAAATTTTCCTTACTTGAATATACTCATGAAGAATGCATTAACTATAAAACAAATATAACATTCTAAGAAAATAAACGTTACTCAAAATTAAAAAAAAAAATAAGTTAAGTATCTCTTAATTTGATTGTAACTAAAAAATTTGAAATTATTAAAGCAATTTCATTACATTGATTCTTTCTATAGATAACAAGTATCTATTCAAAAATGAAAAATTAAAACACAAATAAACTTTTTTATTCAATTTTTTAAAATTTTACATATGGTGGTTAAGATTATATTTTACGGGAATTCCGTACAATTAAATAACTTATAATTCGTTCTACTACTTTTATATTACAAGGGATTTTTTTATAAAATATTTTAATTTTTTGAAAATTAATTCTACAAAAATAATTCGTTATGATTTTTACAAGTTATTTTAATGCTTACAACATAAGAAGACACTTAGAATATTTCTTTGTTTAAATTTTGTTTTCATGATAATATTTTAACATTAGTTTGATTTCCATTAGATGATTTCTGTTTTATTGCAAATTTAAGGACTCGTAACAATGTGTACACATTGTTACGAGTATGGTTTAATTCTCTTGATATATAGTATGTTATAGTATATTAGTATGGTTTAATTTTCTTGATATTTAATTTCTTTTCTTAATTTATGCATGTATTTCTTATTGATTACTAAAATTTATCCCAACTTCATTCGTAGGTTAAATTTTAAATGTGGTTATGCATCCTTGCGTTTCATACAAAAATACTTCCATGCAATGTAAACTTTATTTTTTTAGTCAAGCCTGAAATTCATCATTGTCAAATAAAAATACAATTAAAGTGTAAGCAGAATAGAAAGAATAAAGAGTACGTAAGACCACACTGCTCTTTATCGGCTTTTATTATGTGAAATGAGTTTACGCTAATTTAGGTCACGTTTCACAAACTCACAACTTTTCTTAACCCGAAAAAAATTTGAATAAAAAGTAGAGGACATTTAGAAACCGTGAAAATGTTTTTCTGTACTTGAGGAAATAGAAAAAAACTACTAATTGCACAAATTAAAAAGAATACTTCGAATTCTGAAATAACCAAACTACGCAAGTCCTTGACATATGCATGATTAAACGCACCTTGTTGTTATGCTTAAAAATAAATTTCTTGCAAGGTGAATAATTGGCAGCAATGTAAACTGTTATGCCGTTAATTATTTAGACTCATTTAGCTATCTTTTTTTCACATTTACATAGAAGTACAATTTAAAAGCCATTAAATGTTATACCAAACTGCTGAGAGAGTGTTTAGTTCTTTAAGGATGTAGTCTGATTGTGTACTAAAACAATATCCATACATATGTATTGCTTTCTATAAAAATTAGTATATTAGGGGTATCATGTGTCACTTACTAAGTTTTAATTATTACTACAATAGCAAGATATGAACTTAATTTCTATTTTATACAAATTATGTCATGAGTATCTCAGTCACAAAGTTGTAGTAACTGATTACTTAGGAGCCAACTGGTCAATAACTTATGATTCAAGTATATGTTATCAAGTATTCAAGTTCTCAATCAATAACTTATGGTAAGCCAAGTCTATGGGTATTCTGCGGTTCTGCTCAAAGCAGAGCAAGTAAAATAGTATTGAAGTGCTCGTTAAAACAAAGTTAATCTTAATACGATATTTGATGTTTGACTAATACGAGTTCTATGTCAGTGTGCTTGGTTCAAGTAGCATAAGACAGTAAAACTTTGGGGATGGTAACTTAAGCATTAATAAGTCACTGAGTTTAAATTAAAAAACTTTTGAGCAAGAAATGCTTACAACAAGAAACCGTTAAATTTCGAAACTTAATGATAATATTTGACGACAGTTTGACATAAGATGACGATTGCTTTATGACTCGTAACGACATAAGAACAGCAAAAATTACTAAATTTATTTACGACTTATGATTATGCAAATATTATCTTTTTTTTTTTTGTGTTTCTTTCGTTTATGACCCTATTGCGACATCTTATGAATGAAGTTAAGTATCATGGTTTAGTAAACATATTTATTTGTAAAGAGTTTTCTAACCACTACAAACTTAGAATCATGTCCATGACAAACAAAGAACAGTCGTTATGCCTTGAAAGAAAACAGCAAAATTTGAAAATAAAAATATGAAAGCTTACTGAGCCCATCCGTTTTTGTCGCTCTGCTCAAAAACTTTGTACATTCACTGATATAGTTTCATGAGAACGCAAGGGAACCTTCCAATCAGAGGTGCTAGAATATACCATCTGAGGGACGCTAACAATAGAAACTATGTTATGTGAAGTAGTTATACAAGATCAGTTGAACTATGAAGATTAAGTTGGTGTTCTTGTGGTCAAAGATTAACAGATTTAAAAGAAAAACAATTATTTAAATTAAGGTATAGACTTTTCCGAAATTTATTTTAGAATATAATTATAGTTAAATTGGTTAGTTTAGTTAAAATATCAGTGCATATACATATATATTATAATCACATTTAAATCCCATGATATTTCAAATCCCATGAATACAAAGTTAAACATCAAGAATGTGTGAAAGTGCTCCACATACAGAGTAACAAAACTTTATCATCTTAACTTCCACTTTGGCAGTTGGTTTGGTGGAATTTTCCTTCTATCAATATATAAAGAGGAATGCTTTATTCAACTTTATATACATTTTAAAATGAAGAACATTCATCAGCACAATGTGAGCAATTTTGTCTGATGATAAATTACCGTTTTCAAGTTATAAATTTATTTAAGTTATAGATTTCAAGATTAACTAATATTTTTTATGACCACCGTAAAATAAAAAAAACCTCATTCACTGCTATCTGAGATTGACCGATGTTACTATTTTTTATTTTCTCATATCACGTGAGAAGAGGCTACAGAAGGTATTTTGATATCGATATTTTTCATTTGCTTATTAAAAAACAATGTACAAAATTTTGTGGATGTACGACAAATTGTATGTAGCTGTATAAAAACAAAAGGCGTGCATATAATAAATATTAATAGAGGTTTAAATTTGTAAGTGGTACAAAATGTGTTGTTGAGCTATGATTCGCGGCATATACAGAATACAAATAACTGAGGAATATTTTGATTTCAGGAAAAGTGAATTAAAAAATTCAGATGATATTTAGATATTGTGATACGTGAAGTGTAATTGAAATTTTTAAGAAAAAGATGTTATAGTGATAGAAAAAAATTCAGCTAAATTAGGGTGTCATAATTTGACGAATATATCTCTTGCGAAGTACTTGTAATATTTCAAATAGAGGCATGAAGCATTCAAAAAATGAAGAAAGAATATCATGTAAAGATTATCCATATGAAGCTTAAATGGATATAAGAAATTTAGTCAAGTACTATTTTTCCACGTGTATGAAAAAACGTGTATTTTTTCCCTTTCGAGAATTTACCTGATAGAAAAGAAAATTTCCAGTTGCAGAGTCTGCCGCCCTTTTCCTTTTTTATCAATCAGAGCAGTTCGTAGGCCAAACTGTTGAAGGAAGTCAGCATGCAACTTAATTGCGGTCCCCACTTTTATCTGGATGTAAGTGTTTCTTCCTCATCATCAATCAGAGATGCTCTGTTACACACTGGACTGTCTACCCCTCTTAAAAAGGCCTCTAAGTTCCACCCCTCGACGGGTCACAATTCGAAATTGAAAAACTGAACTTTTTTTTTTCTTTTTTGAAGATCCATGAGTGGTTTCGCCCCACATTTTTTGGAAAAGCCACTATAGAAATACAAACTTTCAAACACCTATCTTTAGATAGTCCCCAAAATAATGCTTTTTCGTAAGACTGAATCAGATTAAATTGCCTTTTAATTGCGTTTTAAATTATCTATAACGTGAACATCAATTAATAAAAGTATAATTGCAATTATCGGTATAGCGTTGTGCATATTCTTCTTTCTAAGTGACACACTTGACTCTCTACCCCTTTTCAAAAGTCCTTAAAGTATCACCTCCAGACTGTTCATTTTTCGAAATTGAAAAATTAAACTTCTTTTTTCGACAAAAAAAATCTATAAGTGGTTTCGACCCAAATAATTTGGAGAGGCCACTATATAAATGCAAACTTTTAAACACTTATCTTTACAGAGACAATATTTTTTTCTGAAGTGGGTGTGACTTAAAGTTTTTTATCTTTTAGTAAGTACTTTAAACTATCTTCACAGTGGATGTTAAATAATTATAGGATAATTGGAATTATAGTAATAGCTTTTTGTATTTTATTGCGAAAGAAATAATGACAAAAATTGTGCAAATTTATTATTAAGGTGGAAACTGGTAAAGCAAAAAGTGATTAAAGGACATGCAATATTTAAAATCTAAAATTAATGAATATAATATAAATATATAGAAGTCATTCCCAAGAAAGTTGATTTGTCTCTTGATTTCGTGTCTCTCTCTAGGTAGAAGAATTTTTTATAATCAGTTTTTTCTTGCTCTTTTTCTGTTTATGTAGGACCGTAGATAAATTTACGGTATTTGAATTTATGAATAACAAATATTACTGGAAGGATTTAACCACTAAATATTCAGTAGTTTCGTCTAACTTTGCTAGAGCAAATCATCACTTGGTATTGCGATGCAATAAATAATTCAAAGATACATATTACGGTAATAAAACTTATTTGAAATGCGTTCTCCGTTCAAACAGGATTACAAAATAATTTGTGACTGTTATTTTTATGTCATTTGAAATAACAAATACGTTGAAACCTTTTTGTCCTGTGTAAAAAAAAATAAACTGACACAGTTTAGCCAACATGATATTTCTGTTTGGGAACATTAAATTTTCGAAAAATATTATTTTATCCTTTGATCAGTTTCGTAGTATAGCGGGTAGCAAACGGAGTTCCCCTCTCAAATCAGCACTTTGCTAAAAACGGTAAAATCCCTACATTTAGTTAATAAAGAGATATGCCACTGCCAAGAGTATTCAATAGCTCTGTCTATTTATACATTAGACTGCATATTTACTTCATATTTAAAAAATATTAATAATTTAAGAATATGATTTATAATAATCTGAATACGATAATATAAATTAGTTAAAACTTCAATTTAAAACTCTCCATAATAATGATTTATACAGTTTAGCCAGCATGATATTTCTGTTTAGGAACAATAAGTTTTCGAAAAATATTATTTTATCAATTGATCAGTGTCGTGGTATAACGGGTAACAAAGGGAGTAGCCGCCAAAGTCAGCACTTTACTAAGAACTGTAAAATACCTACATTCAATTAATAAAGATACATGTCACTGCCAGGGGTATTCAATAGTTCTGTCTATTTATACATTAAACTGCATCTTTACTTCGTATTTAAAAAATATTAATAATTTAAAAATATGATTTTTAATAGCCCGAGATTATATGATTTTTAATAGCCGTAATAATAATAAAATATAAATTAGTTAAAGCTTTAATTTAAATAATTTATAATATAAATAATTAAATAATTTTAATAATAAATAATTTTAATTTAAATAATTAATAATATAAATAATTTAAAACACGATCTCTGTCTATACGTGACCCCCCCTCCCCCTAAAAATTGTCATTTTATAGTATTTGAGGTAATTATTAGATTAAAATCTATGTCATAATTATGATTGACAATAATGAATAGTGACAGTTAAAGTATACATAATTACGTAAATTATAGTATTTGCATCTTTGAATAATACATATTTCTAAAAAGATCTTTTTAGTGATCATTGATAACATTTACCTATCTCTGTAAAGATAAATTTCCACTTCATATAGAGATAATATACGTAATTTAAAGAGAGGTTTATAAAAATTGAACTTTTAATCTGTTAAAACATCAAAAATTTCTGGTGAACAAAAGAAAATACTTTCAATAGTTATCCCTAAACAAATTAACTTTTGGATAATCCTCAAATTGTTTTACGACTTTAATTCTCTTTATTCTCTGTAATAACCCCCATAAAATATTACCTAATTTTCACCTCTATGGATTAAATCGCAATATATAAAATATATTTTTAATATGCATCTCTAAATTGAATGATTACTATATTAATCTTCGTAGGTCATCATTAAAATAAAGTGACTATCATTACTCATAGCAATATGTTTCTTTCATTAATCAATTCTATTGCATCCCATGCAATTCTACATTTATTTTCATTTATGACGGTTTTTCATTTATATCAAGTCATCATTAATAATCATTTACAGAAATGAATTTTTTATTGACAGGCATACGGAGACTTGAAGATGACCGTAACGTTACAAAAGGCTTACGTTTAATTTAATCTGTAATAAGTGTAATAACACCCTTGCTATGGTTTAATACTATGATTTTATTCAGCGTGTTAGTCGTTTATACATATTTGTACAATTACTTTGTTATTTTGAAGGCTATTCAGTATAGATGCAAGTTAGGATGTTTTATAAGCATTATGGAAGATAATACACCCTATAAAAAAGGAATTACTTTTTCTTATATAAAAGGTAATTTTGAAATTTAATTTCTTTGTTTTGTTATGGAGCTATTTGCTTAAAATCCTAAATTTAAGCTAGTTTAATATCTTACAAAACTTAAAACTACTGGTAAAATAAACGGTAAAAATACTTACATTCAATTAATAAAGATACATATCACTGCCAAGAGGATTCAATAGCTCTGTCGATTTATACATTAGAGTGCATCTTTACTTCATATTTCAAAAATATTAATAATTTAAAAATATGATTTTTAATAACCTGAATAGAATAATATATATTAGTTAATACTTCAATTTAAAATTCTACTTAATAATGATATAAATAATTTAAAACACGATCTCCGTCTATATGTGAATGCCCCCCACCCTTAAAAATGCAATTTTATAGTATTTGAAGTAATTATTAGGTTAAAATCTCATAATTATGATTGACAATAATGAATAGTGACAGTTAAATTATACATAATTACATAAATTATAGTAGTTGCATCTTTGAATAACACATACAAAACTTTGAATAACATATAAAAACTTCATTATAACAACCTTTTCACGATTTACCATAAAACAGGACATTCTATTCATTTTTGAATTAATTCTTTATAAGTTCTTTAACTGTAAACTTTCTTAAATAAATATTTAATTTGTCATTTCAAGTAATATATTTTTAGTAAAATAAAAATTATACATTAAGGGGGAAACGGGAAAATTTCTTACCCGCAAGATAACTTTTGAATTGCATATATTAGAATCTAAAGTCTTGTATCTAATTAAAGCAAAATATCTGTTTTGTTGCGTAAACCAGAATTTTAGAGGTAATCAATATTGTAAAATGAAAATTTAATTATAAATTTAATAATAAATTTTAAAAAAACTACTTTTATCTTGCTATAGAATGAAATATAATGCGAGAATTATTAATTACTATATTTGAAGTTCATAGATAGTTCATAGAAACAGAGATAATTGGATGTTATTATAACTGATATAAAATCTAACTTCTAGTTTATAAATTTTAAGTGTTGTCTTGAGTGTATTTGGTTTGGTCTACTTTTTTGCAACCCAAGGGTTAAAGAGACTGGGATCTACTGTTTAAAGACGATTTCGAATGACTACTAGCAACCCTGTCCCAGTGAGATTCGAATCCACAAACTCCTGTAAGTCAGCACCCTAACTATATGGCCATCGTTTGGCTATATGCTCTGTGGGTTAGTGGGTTTCTATTTTTTTTTCATTTGGTGTACATATATTATATATTATGTTCTTTAAAGGATGTCTTATTTCACACAGCAAAAATAAAACTTTTTTGTTAAGTTATACCTTAAAGTTGAAGAAACAATATTATTCTGAACAGTGCAGAACTTTACATTTTATAATGGAACAAAAATAGATTGATTTAATGAAGAATATTTAGCTCGTAATGATTTTTAAAATTCAAATATCCCTTTAATTAAAAACCAAACCGTATTGCAATTTTATTGTAGCTTCGAAATGAAGTTGGGTTGTTTTTTTTTTCAGAAATAAATCTAATCACAGAATCTTGAACTGTTTTAGTGTGGGTTGAAAATTGGGTTATGAAGCTACTTATCTGAAGAAAAACTAATGAAATCTATATTATTTTTAGAAGTTCAAATACTTAAATAAACTATGTCAGTTGAGAAAATGTTTTGTTAAATTAAGATTCTTCCAATATACTTCATATAAAGCATTTTACAATATTATTACACTCATTTTGTTTGCTAATTTTTGCAGTGAGTAAATATTTGTTCCTTTATTAGAAATAGTTCAAAATTATAAGTAGACAAAATAGAACCAAATCAGTGAATTATTACTTATATTTTGTCATAAAGTCTTTTGAACTCATAAATTTAAACCTTTTGAGAATTTTATGGAAAATCAGGAATTTTTCTTTGATGAGTTAGAATTACATGACATAAAATTCTAGGTACTAAAATCCAATTTGATCTTTCCAGAGGTCTTTGAACTTAAGTAATTTTGACCCCCGTAATAATAAGTCAACCTCCTTTAGACTTTTAATGTCCCATTTGTCCTTTGGATTACAACAGGCGTCGTCCACTCTCAGCCAAAGACCTAACTGATAGAGAAAGGTCAAAGGATTTGGCGGATGATTCAAAAAACGTCGCCTGAGGCAAAAACAAGTAACTTAGAACACTCGAACTTATGAATTAGCTATGTTGCCCATTAAGGTTGACAATGACTTAAAAAACTTGAACGACCGTAGTAGACTTCAAAATATTAAACAAACAATAAGGAAAATATACAATGACATTTTTATCTTGATAACATTCAGATTTTATATCCCGTCGTTGTTCTAATTAATCATCTTATTTGGCCGAAACAATTACTTCATTCTTCGACTCCTATCAAGTGTAAGCACTCTTTACTAAAGAAAATATAAATGAACTCTGAGTTAGGCGGAGTAGAATGTGCCTTTGTGCCTCCGACAAATATTCATATTAGTAAATTTTCAATGGTTTTCTAAAGAGTAAGACAATGTATATGTATTAGTAGCTTCGTGATACTTTAGAAATAATATTTTCTAAATATATTTACAATTTTCATCACTTGTTTCACAACTCGAAAATATTTCAATACGTTTAATATTAGTTTTTGCACACAGCTGAAGAAATATTTTTTGAATCTAGTAACAATTAAATAAAATATTAGCATTAATCTCAAATATGTTATTTTTTTCTATTTTTTCCCTTAAACATACCATCTTAATTAATCTTCAAAATGTTTTAAATTTTGTTAAAAATATTTCAAGTTTTATTAAGTTTTATTAAATTATCTATTTTTTAAAGAATCGTTAATATTTGTAATTAATATTCATTAATAATAGTTCTACAATGGTATTAATGTTTGTTCCTTTCAATATCTATACTTAAATTCGAGTAAAAAAAAAGAACTTCTTTTAGATTTTATATAAAAATACCTTTTATAGTAAAATAATTTATAACTGTTTTCCTATATAATACATCGTAAATATTTAACATTAATTAATCTAATATTTCACATAAAATTAATCTATTATTAATAAATTTTATTAAATTATTTTAATCTAATTTTATTAATCTAATATTTGTTTTAAAGGACCTAAATGAAATGGTTTCGAAATGGACCTAAAAAATAAGGAAATTAGTGAAAAAATTGCTTAAAGATTAATATTGATATTTAATATTGATAATTTCATTAAAATTATATAAAATATAATATATCTATCTAAAAAACTATTCACAGTCTTGAGTAATATGGTACAGTAAATGATCAAAATAGTTTGTAATAAAAACAATTGAAAATAAAAAGAAGTAAATTGAAGTAAATGAAGAAAAAATTGAAATTTTGTTTAAAAATTAAATTTTGATTAGGTATGCAGTAAAAAAAATTATACTTGAAAACCTGTTTTTTATTTTAATGTTAGAATACAATAGAGAAAATTTCAGAATTTCAGAGCCCACACTTCTCTCTGGCCATGACTCTATATCACATTAATTAAGAATCATTAAAAGTATTTTTTAATTATAAATTTCTTAAAAATACATTAAACAGAATATCTTCATATTGAGGCATTCCTTTAACATGTCTTACAATAAAGACTCCTTATTCTCCAATAATTCATATATTCAGATCTTTATAACTGTCGTAATGTGTGTAAGAAAATAAAATTCAAAGGGATTTCCGACATAAAATTCCTTTCGTAAAGTTGAACTTCAGATAACGAATGATACATGAATAACTTCAAGTCTCAAATTAGAATAAATTGCAAAAAGTGAAATTAGAAGAATCCCTAATTAGAATAAATGCTTACACTTTTTCATACGTCTACTACACCAAAGAGACAGTTTAAAAATATTTTACATCATCTAAGATTTCTCCGATGCAAAATTTCTTTTTACACAAGGTTGAAGTTCAAATAACCACTGAAGTATGAATAATTTGAAATATATAATTAGAATGTATCGCTAAAAGATAAATTAGAATAAACTTTAATTAGAATAAATGCTAACACATTTTTCCATGTTCAACTACGCCATAAACGCAGTTTAAAAATATTTTACATCACCTCGGATTTCTCCGATACAAAATTTCTTTCTATACAAGGTTGAAGTTCAAAAGGAAGTACTTAGTTACGCTTATGGAGGAAAACTGCTACACTCATACTTTCCCCCCACTCTTTCATTAAAACGTTTCCTTGTTCATAGTATCTCAAGAAGTAAATAGAAGGTAAAAAGAAAGATCAATCTCTCCCAACTGGTTACATAACATTTTATGTTTATTATTTTAGTAAAAACAACAATGACTATATTTCTTTAAGCACAATTTTCATGGTGGAATTTCACTGTCATAACATTATTTTTATGCGTTCTTAAGAGTTTAAAAGTATGTTCTTAATATGCCATCCGCTATCAAGTTTTACAATTCGAACCCCCTAAAGTCTGACCTGATCACTGCTGATTTTTCTTACAATTTGCTATCGAACAATAGCCAAATGTGTAAAGAACTACTGTCCACTGCAGGCGTTTGTGGGTTTGATTCCTAATGCAGGTGTAAATGTCCCTGATCATTCGGAATTTGTTTAAGAAGTTGGTCCTAGTCTAGTTAGCCGTCGAGTAGCAATAGGTAGTAAAAATCGAGAGCAGTCACCTCTAGATTTCCTATAATACTCATAGAAATGAAAAATAACTATATTTAAAAGTCATTTTTTGTGCTTGCTTTTACACAAGATAGGAATGCTATTATATAAATAGTGTCTGTCATTTATTTACGCTGCGAGTTATTTCGTGAATCAAAATGAAATTTCACATTGCCCGGGAATCGCAACAGAAGATAGCAAGTAAAGCAGAAGAATCCCACATTTTAATAATAATAATAAATCGCAATAGATTTTCTGTAATGTACGTATTTAAATTGGTTTTTCTCTGTCAAAATGTATTGTGTTCACTTGTAGATACACTGATACGTATGTGCGCACAGACATAATTCTAATTGTTGCAAGATACTTACAACACATACACTAGTGTTCGTTCTCAAAGGGGAAACACAGTAAAATATACGCTATAGAATTAAAAGTAAATGCTTTGTCTTTAAACTAAAACATTTATTATATACATTATTTACAGATTAATATATAACTTGATTAATATATGACATGGCATTCATTATTTTGTTTTGATATTCATCAATATTTTTAAAATGGCATTCTTTAATCAAAATGTTATGAGACCCAGGTAACAATCATGAATATCAAGTTGGTTTACCTCCAGGCATTCACAGGTAAGCGACGTGGTTCTCTAGGCTGGCTGAAAGTCGATGCTGGAGTAAAGGTCGTCACTTTGCTGGACGTTGGTGCTGGCGTTTCGGTCGTCACTTTGTCGGATGTGAGATTGGGCAAATATTGCTGGCCCGGGCTTTCTGACTTGCTCACGGGATCTGGATGCACCCGTTCCCCCTGTCTGCCGACCTCGACTTCTTTTCCAATTTTTTTTTACAACTTTACATCTCGGTTCAAAGCCCCCTTTTTTTCTCTTTTCCAATCACTTGTTAGTGAAATTTTTTCACATCTGCACCCCCCTCGGGTGTGCAGGTGGGCTCATTAAAATGGCCCCTTTGGTGCAAATGGCCATTATTGCCTAGCCCCTGCCCCCATACTTCACGGGTGCATCCCTGCCTGGGCTTGACCGTTACACTTGTGCCACTCCATCAGCTATAACTCCTCCGCATGGGGCCCCATTAAAACAGTCAAAGCTGAGTCAACAACTGAGTCTACATTCTTCTTAATAATTTAGTTTAAAGCTGTGTATGCGCGTGCTGACCATAATGGAAAAGTACATCAGTACACTAATGTTGGAAATTTTGATCTCAAGAAGATACAAAATGTGAAGATCAATCAAAATCTTAAGGTCCAATTTATGAACGATTAAAATATTCCCATACTATATAAATATACTAAGAACTAAAAATAGTCATTTTTCGTATCAAATATCTTTTCTACCCAGAACTGAGATATTTTGTATTTCGAAGCTTATTTAATTACAAAAAACTTTAATTTTAGTTGATATAATATAAATGGTCGATAAATTTCGAAGGAAAAGAAGTTAGATATTCATCCAGAGTGTTTCAAGCATTCTTAAAATTAAAAAAATTATTTTCAAAGAAAACATTTAATTACCATTAGTAATAATTCTATTACAATTTGTGGTAATAGATCTATTCCTTGTAGAATGCAGGACATAAAATATATATTTTTCCTTTCCATTTTTTTGCTTTACTTTGCAATTCAATGAGCTACAAATGTAGAATTTTTGCCCAGTAGAAATTCCACCGTCCCTTTAAATGCTAAACAGCTATTCTAAGATACATTATTTTAAGATAATAGACTTTCAAAATCAATTTATCTTGTTTTTTGTCCAATCTGCTTGAAAAGTTAATATGTATTAGCAATATATTTATGCAAAATTTGTTTACAGTTTCAAGATAAAATCTCGAAAAGTTTATAAATTATGGATCGTTTCAAAAAGGCTATTATTCAAAATGTTTCATAAGCATTTCTTTTTAACTTATAATATTTCATAAGATATCATTTAGTCATTACAATAAAACTTAGTTCTTATTTTAAGAATTATTTTAAGAATATAGTTAGAAAAAAATAGTAGCAATAATAATATCTATTTTTACCCTAGGAAATAAATATAGAATAATTTTTTTAATTTGAAAAAGCTTAATTTTTTCCAGTTTGCTATATATAACCATTTACTAAATTTATCGTTAGTATGTAGTATTTATCGGTAGGTACTGAATTTTCTGTTGGGGTAATACATGCATTCTTTCTATGATGATTAGTATTAAAACACCCTCTATTATTCGTATTCTTATTTTATTTGTATTTTAGTGAGATAGGAATATAGAATTTATAGGAAAATTTTCCCTAGTTGTAGCCTTAAAAAATACAAAAATGCTTGGTTTGTAGTTCGTTTATAGGCAGTACTTCAAAATAGAAACATAAATGATTTACGTACTTTTTTCTAAGTAACAAAGAATATAATTTTAGTCTATAAATGAATTCTATAACAAAATATATTCAAGAAAACCCTTAATTGTTTTCTTAGTAAATAGATCCCAAAATGAGATTCTTTTGCAGTAAAAGGGATTATTAATATTATATAAAGGATTATTAATATCACATGATAAATAAAACATATGCAATTTATATATAAAAAGAAAATCCTCTCTTTGAATAAGACATCAGAAATGGAACTTGAGGAAAACTGACATTCTAAATGCTAAGAATGTTCCTGTGATTTACATCTGTCTGCTTAGATCAACTACAAGGCAGAAGGAACTTGCTAATCCTGCCTTAGGATAACTCTGTGAACTTTCAGAAAATAATAACGGGGACTTCTGAGGTAAACTGTGTCGTAACATTTTTGAGATTGCAGAGTATGCTACAAAAATAAACATCTGGAAATGTCCAGCATTCAAATACAACAGATTGCTTTTTTGAGTTACTAATAAAAGATTCTAGGTTTAGTATTTATTTTATATTTAACTTGTTTTATTAGTAGCACTGCCTTTTACTTGATAGATAATATAAATATTTCTTATGAAATTTGAATGGAAGATGTCCTCTACAATCTTGCTATGTTTTAAAAAGCATAAAAGAAGTTGTAAAAAATTCGATACTGAAAAAAAAATGAGATAAAATTCCTGAAGAAAATATTCTTATGTTTTTCATCTGAAAAACTTGTACGTCTGCAGGTGAATTAAATAGCAGTAAAACTGAAGCTTACATTAAAATGGCAGTCACGATAACTTATTAGAGCTTCATATAACAACAACAGCTTTCTCCTGTGAAAACATTGTATATTGATCAAATATTTTATTTTCGTGTTGTTGGAATTTAACTTCTGTAGCTTAGAGAAGTAATTATGTTTTTATAAGTAATAGCACCCATAAAAAGTTTGTACGACTTCTAAATAATAGCAATAATATTTATTTAAAAAAAATAGTCACAAAATTTTAATGTAAAAAAAACAAATGTTTATAGGAAAATTATAAGTATCTTGCATAAAATTTTGTTGTCCTTCACTTAAATTATTTATTACATTTACACACATTTTGGAGCACTAAGTAAAAATATTTCAAGTTGTTTAAGTAAATTTGGCATAGTTATACAATTGATTTAAATAATAAATTGGTCAGATAGACCAAGTTTTGATCAATTTTCTGGCAATCTTTTAGTCCTAGATGCACAATAATTTCACTGTTTTTTTTTTCAAAAGTTTTATGTTGTCAAATCAATCCCTTAAGTGCATTTCTCTTTTAGTTCTAACTATACCTTATTTTAAGAATTAAATTTTTATTTTTGTTGTTCTAATAACCACATAAACTTGAGAGAAATAACTTTAATTTCATATACCTCATAAACAGGTATAAATTGGAAATGCATGGGAATTGCAAAAAGATGGGAATGAATATGCCAGATTTACATTACTGTGAAAGTGATATATATAAACATATATATACATGTATATATATATATATATATATATATATATATATATATATATATATATATATATGTGTGTGTGTGTGTGTGTGTATGTATATATATACATACATATATATATATATATATATATATATATATATATATATATATATATATATATATATATATATATATATATATATATATATATATATATATATATATATATATATATATATTATATATATATATATATATATATATATATATATATATATATATATATATATATATACATACATATATATACATACATACATATATATATACATATATAAAAACACCCAAAACAAAAAAAAAAAAAAAAAACCCCCCCCCCCCCCCCCCCCCCCCCCCCCCCCCCCCCCCCCCCCCCCCCCCCCCCCCCCCCCCCCCCCCCCCCCACCCCCCCCCCATATATATATATATATATATATATATATATATATGTGTGTGTGTGTGTGTGTGTCTGTGTGTGTGTGTACACGAAAGAAAAAAAAATTAAACTAACTTTCTCGCAATATAAGTTGAGGAAAAAAATATATATTTGAAATTTTTATATCAAATTGGAAATGAATACATTTTTATTCTGTGAATCTTAAATATTAAAGTTAAATGATACCTTTAGATAAAAAAAATTAAAAACTTTTTTAAAAATTGAAAACCTTAATGAGTTAGACTTTATGATGCTATAAAATAAAATAATTCCTTGCGTAATTAATAATGGTCAGATAGTACAAATATTAGCTATATTTCATATATATATATAGTATTAGTTTCAAAATTGCTTATTTAAGAAGGATTTTTGTGGATAATTTTAAGAAAGGTGTATTTGCATATCTATTTTTATGTTAAAACACGTATGCTTAATTCTATGTAATTGTATGAATTTTAAAAAGTTAGATTCTTAAAAATAATGTAGGAAAGATTAAATTCTATATAGAGCAGACTTTTTTATTTTACACTAAATCAAAATTAGACTGTTAAGAAGATTTTCAGATTAAAATGTATTGCTTCCCCTTAATGTAGGCATGCTTGAATATTCTAGAGTCACTAAAGTTTAATTTTTCCCGTTAATGGTCATTCATAATTCTTCGGAAGAGAGAATGAAAGTTGAAATCTAGTGCTTAATCACTAAGATTGGTAGCCAAAACATCGTAAAAAATATCGCCGGTTGGCAATAATGACCACCCAGATGGGAAAGAGAAATTACAAGATTGCCAAAATATTTCCCACAGGAGTAATAACAATAAAATCGAAGCTTTCCATTGCATCACCCCATTCGTTTTAATTTCGAGCGTCCAGCGATTAACAACGAAACCGGTCCATAGTTGAGCCAAGAACCTCTCGGTGTCGAAGTGTTACAAATCTTGGTAACGGAAATAATAGCTCCATTTATCAGCGAGTGCGTAAGAGAAGAAGAAAGAAGTTTAGGGCCTTTCATGGGTGAGGGGGAACGGGTAGGCCATCGACCTTGCAAAACTCTTCAATCAGAATAAGAAGAGGCGATACATGCTTCGTTTGGTCTTAGACCGGAGCCACATCGGAGGCCTAGGGCAATCACAAGCCTCAGGTGGAAAAAATTCTGAAAAGGAAAAAGAAAAATTGACGGAAAGCGGAGCATTTGGAGAGCTTCCGCGATAAGGTGGGATGTTGACTTTGCTGAATTTGATCAACGGTGATGAATGGGTGGCTGATTGCCTACCTGATCAAAAGTGGACTCGTGACTCCAGATTCAAAGGTGGAAATTTGTTTATTCTACTGACTTCTTTCCACCTCGGAAAAGATTGACTGGAATATTTAGAAAAAGGGCCTGTTTTGTTAAAATTCTCTAGCAAGTCAAAGCAGCGGAAATTATATTTAATGAACTTCTATTGAAAGAAAAGTTTCAAAGATATTTTTTTAGAATTTTCTAGTTGTCTAAATTCCGCAATTTTGCTGTTTCGTTTTTCTTTCCTGAACTTCTCGATACATTTGAAGCTAAATGTTTACATTTCTATATACAAGTGTTTCCATTTCACAGTTGACTGGTTACACCATTTCTCGCAACCATGTGAAACGTGTGTTAAAACTGCCAAATATTGCTCAGTATTTCAAAATTATCTTCTAGTATACACAAGCACGTTTGATTCAAATACCACTAACCTTTCTTGTTGTCCCATTTATTGTAACGATAAAAAGTTTCCAATTTTCAGCTTATTCTACTTCATACTTTAGAATTACCTTTAATGTTCTTGAAATACAAGTTTTACAATCACAGTTAAATCATTAGATTTTTACAGGGACAAATGGACCAATAATTTATTTTTTTCCTTCGATAAAGACAATGTCCAGTATACTGTTATATATATATATATATATATATATATATATATATATATATATATATATATATATATATAAAGCATATAAAGACACACCCTAGAGCGGAACTGTACACAGAAAAGAAGCTAAAGTGGAAGTATATAAGAGGAATTTGTTTAGGTAAGCAACGCCAAAAAAGAACTTGAGAGCCAAAAAGGAGTTGTGTAGATAACATCCTCCACGCTTGTCGTCATAAAATGTGAACAAAGAATATCCATAGACAAAAGGAATAACAATAAAGAATATTTTATACACGAACAAATATACATACGTGTCAATATACATATATATATATATATATATATATAATATATATATATCTATGTGTGTGTGTGTAACGATATTTTTACCTGAAAAAACCCAACGTAATTGTAATTTAGGTTTGGTTTGGTTTGGAGTGCTGCGTCTACTTTTTGCAACACGAGGGTTAATGAGACCGGGACCTACAGATTAAAGCCGATTACGAAAGGCTACAAACATCCATGCCATTGTTGAATTCGAACCCACGAACTCTGGACCGAAGGCCAACACCCTAACCGATCAGCTATTGTTCGGCGTAATTATAATTTAGAATAAATTACAGGCGATTCTATCCTTAAATTGTAACCGTTGGGTAAAATCTTTTGTTTATTCCGTCTGAGTCAGAAAAATAAGTGACTTCGCATGCATCAAAATTAATTACTGTTTGTAGCCCTTCTTGTAAACTTTTTATATACGTAGTTTTGCTTCTTGCGCATCATCAAATAACTAATCAATAAAAACACTTATTGGCTCACTCTTACTTACGTATTGTCATGTACGTAATTTTCGAAGGAGATACTCTTTAGAACTGATGATAACTAAAACTCGCATTTTTATTTCAAAGTTTCCGCTTTTTCTCTTCGAACACGGGACAGTTAATGACTGTACCCAAGCCAATATGAATCCCCTTTTAATATTTGTGATGGTTAAAATTCCCATTACAGAAGCACACACATGCTTATACACACATTTATACATAGCATTGTTTTACGCACCATTATGTAAACGGTCGTTTATATGCACAAAGTATATATAGCAAGTTATTTTGTGGTCTTTACTATTTAAAAAGGAGTGAATTGCAAAATAATCTGCTAAATTTTGGCTATTTTACTCATTTGTATATTTAGTACTTATGAGGTAACACGGAATGTGAAATACTTCAGATATATGTTATTTATTTATATATGAGTCTAATTAAGATGGAGTCCTACACAGGGGAAGTTCTTTTCTAGTATTCAAGTTTCAAAAGTAGGTTGAGAATTATATTAAATTTTTATATTCTTTAATTATATATATTTGCTTATATAAGTTTTAATTCTTAATTTCCCATTTAATTAAGAATAAAATATTTGTATATATAAGAAAAACTGTCTTAACTCTTAATTTGGCTAAGTCTGGCCGCTACACCAGACATGTATATTTATAACTACTGTATAACATAATTGTCCGAGTTTCACCACAGCGGACATTATCTCAAAAATGTAAAATATATTTTTTTGTTTATTTTACAGAGATTCTAATGTCTATAAAGACATCGGAAAATAACAGAAATTAAAAAATATCTGAAAAAAAACATCTTGTCAAATTAAGGGTTAATATAAGGTAAGAATTTCTTCAATGGCTGTCTAAAAATGCATTTGTATGCAATATAGATAAATAGAGATAATAATAGAAGCAATAAAAGATTAACAAATCTTTGTGTAACATATTATAAGCATCACTGATCTAGACGCTGAGTAGCTTTATGAAGAAAGCTTTATGTATTTCCTTGAACTTTGGATTAGACACACATTTTTGTGGTTTGAGAACTTATTGTGTTAGTGTTGTAGAAAATGAGATGTTATGAGAAAGTTGAACTTACAGAAGTTGTTGTGACTAAAGACGGCCATTGTCTCTAATAAAGTATACGTACGTTAAGAAGGAGTTCAGTAGAAGAAAATGCTGACACAAACGTGTTTGTGGTTTAGAGACTCCACAACTATAAAATTTCATTAAATGGGTAGAAAATAGAAAATCATATAATACGGAATGTGAATTAAAATTAAAAATAGTACAAGGAATATAAGTAAGTAGAACAGATATTTTAAATATATTCTTGATTACATTATTTTAGTGGATTTTAATCCTGCTTTGAAGCTCAGTGGCTTCGAGATCCCACGACACAAATTCGAGGTTCGATCCCCGGTCTGGGCAAGGTTAACTCATCCTTTCATCCCTTCTGTGGGTAGATGAACTGAGGATCAAGCGTGCATGGGAACTAAACACTGGGGATTCCACGTAAGATTGACCGCCTAACCGGAACATATGCTTCGCACCTCAGGGCCCTTGGTCACGTACACGGAGATTGGCACGTAGGCTCTGGCCCTCTAGGGGCTGTTGCTACGAAGACTTTTAGTAGTTAATCATACTTTAACAGTCCAATACTCGGTATACAAATAGATAAATTGATAATTGCTTTAAAACTGAGAGATACACGATTGACTTTCTACATTTAACTCTGATTAATTTAAGATTTTGGGGTGATTAAAGTGATTAAAAATTAAAAATATTAGTAGACATGGAATAAAGTGGAATAAACATTTTAAATATATTCATGATTATGTTATTTTAGTGTTATGCTAGTGTATTTTCGTCATACTATAACATTCCAATACTAACTACACTAAGAGGTACGTTGATCATGTTGCGATAAATAATTATCAAAAACTCAAGCGGGAACATTTATTTATGTAAATAATTGGTAATAGAACATTTATTTGATTAAAAATTAGAAACATATAGAGAGAGCCTATCAGAAAAGTAAGGATTCCTCTATCTGAGGAATTTATTACTATTATTCCAGTATTAAACATATTAAGATGAAAAATATATGTTGCAGTAGAGATACTTTACTCCTATCATGGCAGGCAGACACAGCTTATTTCGGATTACATTTAACTCCTCATTTTGCATTCGTAAAAACTTTACTTGGAAGGCAACTTTCAAAATCTGTAACTCGGAAAAAAATAAGTTACATAAAATATTCCTAGACATGAGAAAAAAGAAAATATATTTTAAATATACTGTTCGTCACATAATTTTAGTGGATTACAATAATACTTAGTTTAAAAAATTAGTGAGAATTATCAAAAAATATTTAATTTATTGACAGTTGAACTCAGCTTATTTTACAATCTCACTTCAGAAATTCTTTAAACCCTGTATGTACAATCCAAAAGAACAACATCAGAAGTTCTTCTTATGCCGGCGAGTCGCACTATATGCATTCTTATACGTATGTATATATATATATATATATATATATATATATATATGATGCTTGTGTGAGGTTTTAAAACATAAAATTGTATTCAAGGTAAAGTTTAAATAAATACAACGTATT
>CM063502.1:58335553-58365553 GCA_032207245.1 Pardosa pseudoannulata | reverse complement strand
AAAAATGTAATATTTTTGTTTCTTCATGGCTTAGACTGGAGTAAAAAATGCTACAAACCTGCTGGTATTTTTTTTTTAAGGCTAAAACCTTGAAAAGTTTTTTTTCCAGTTTGACTGAATGATTATTTTGTTGCGCTTAAATTACACCTCCCAGAAATCTTTTTCAGTTCGGAGAGCCCATATTGAACATCAAATATTATAAAATTTTGTCTCAAAATGCTCAAAGGCATAAGGCAAATCTATTATACACTACTGAGACAAAAGGGCAAAAATATTTTCTAAAATAAGAGAAAGATAGAATTTTTTTTTTTCAGAAAAGTCAAACTTTCTATTCTGCCTTGGTTGTCAGGATATTGTCAATCTGTGTTATAACGAGTCAGCAATTTAACGGATTGTTATAGTCCATGTAAAATCTATTGGCGCTTCAAGGTCACACTTTCTCGTTTCTCCAGTCATCGGTTACTATGGTAGCGACCAAGAAGCATGTGCATTGACACTTATTTTCAGCACTTTAGTTGAGGATTTGATTCCAATACGTTCTTGCTTTTCTTTCTTCTCGTAGATATTTATTTTGCGCTTATCTGATATTACACTCTCATTTTTCATCTTTTAATTCATTGTTTTATTTAAATTTTGCTTCATATTTATTTTTAATTTTTATTATTAATTTTTTACTTTATAAAATATTTCCTGTAATGTCTAGTTTTGATGTTAGAAAACTGTCCAAAATACTGATATTTAACGTATACAGGTACTTGAAAGGTCTTGTTGAATCCAATCCAGTTGCTACAGTTTTTGAATTGTTTTCGCAAACTCAACAAGCAACTGCTGATGCCCGTGGTATTTCTAAAAGAATTTGTGCCGATCCAGAACTGCGACAATTTTAAAAAAAATTTCACATAAAAGGAGCGTAACAGAATTAGATGATTTCGACAAAAGTGTCACCTTTTCTGCCTTTAAAATGCCGTTTAACTAAAAGACAGGAAATATTTTTTATTTAGTTTTTAAAGCTTTTTAATACAGTTTTTTAACAAATTACGAATTATAAGCAAAGTTAAAATTTTCAGTTGTGCATAAAACTATTTACATAAAGAAAGGTTTAACAATATGTATAAAAAGTTTATAATAAATCATAGATGTTCTTGTAAAAATACAAAAATTTATTTTAATTTAGAATTCTTACTAAAACATTAGGAATCTGTACCTTCTAAAGAAATTTTCACTTTCTAAAAATGTGTCAACAGACCATAAATCTTTAAATACATAATAAAATTATACAAAATATTGTTATTGCATTAAGACCTCTTTCAATTCTTGTAAAATAATAAAATAATTAATACAGTGCAATTTTGGAATAGAAAGTTTACCTCCCCACACGATGCATGACACCCCTTAACACAGTGGGAAAAAAGAGTAAAGTCTTTCCCAAACTGTCGTTACCATAGTTACAGTTGGTCATCGGGGAAAAATCAGTGACCTTGAAGTGCCTATTGAGTTTACACCATGTATAGCATTGTATGTCCTACACGGAAGATTTATTCACATAAAAATTTTACGCTTTAACGGTGTTGGCACTAAATCAGAGTTTGACTGTATGTATAATAAGAGAGAAGAAACGAATGTTTTAAATATCGTGATACAAAATCTGAAAATAATGTACTAAGTAGTATAATAGAAATCAGTTTACAAGAACATGTGTATATATGGTGCAATTACCGTCAACCAAAATGTGTCTTTAATTCTGCAAGATAATATGCTCTACTAGAATAACTTAAAATACACCCCGTAAAATCATTTGGACAAGTATTTTTTATTTCATAATGATTTCATATTTCAGTATACATCTAGGGCAAATCTTTTACTCAAGATCTAATTATTTGAATTGGTCATTGCAGGAGAGTGGGTTTAGCATGAAAGTTTAAAGGTCAGGTAATTATAACTCATTGTTGATTTATCGAGTTGTTTACTTGGACGCTCTTCAGGTTCCAGTAATATTCAGTGCTCACTTTTAGACACAATTACATTTGAATTTCTAATAAACTTCTAGGATATTAACAGATGAAATGTGTTTTCAAGTGGCTCATTGAACTCCGAGTATAATAGCCACCTCATGATTATCCGCTACGATTTATAAAACGTAATGAAAATAAAATTTATATTATAGAGCATTACGTAATTTTGAATGAAACACTGATAAGTAACATCTTACTGCATCCAATTTAAATGATAATCGCAAACGCCTGTAAAACTTGCATTATCATACATTAATACATATATTCAAATTCAATGAAGATAGAAAGGAATTCTCAGTTATGATGGATTAGTGAAGCATTGTAGGACTAACTGGGTGATTGTTATTATTATTATTATTATTTATTTATTTTATTTCTGGTGGTAGTCGAATATTCTCGCTATGTTTTAATCTTAATAACATGCATGTAAAATAGACGGGTGCTCTGTTCAGTCTTTAGGAGTGTTTCTGTGATTCGTCACTCATGATAAGATCACTAAGAGGTTTTGAGCCTTCAGCGTTGTAGTTTTTTATGTAAAAATACGAAATATAGGTCCTTATTCTTGAAAGCTGTTGCTTGATGATTAAGTTCTTCCGCTTCAGTTTTGAAGTCATTATTATAAAGGCATTGAACTATTCCCGTATTCTGCTTTTATTTATGTATACTGAATAGTTAATTTTTGTGAACATCTTTTTTTGCTACTATTTTTTCTACAATTCAGAGTTTGTGAAATAAAGATAAACCAGATGCTAATAAAATGAGGAAACTTCCATCAACAAAACGAGTGACATGTTAAACATATGGTAAAGAAATTTAAAAAAAAATCATTTTTAACAAGATGTATTTGTGATACTGGAATATGCGAGAATACTTCCGGATGGAGCCTGATTCCCTTTACAGACACCTGTATGGTACTGATGGTGATAACGAACTTTAATTTTGCAGTATAATGAAAATATATATTTCATTGTTTGATTTTACAGTATGTGGAAAATATATATTTCATGGCCTTAAACCATTTTAACATTCTTTTTAAAATGATTTTATGGATCATGAAATAGAAATATTAAAGTTTAAGAATACATTAATAATACAACGATGATTCGCACATTCATGTTGAGTGAACATAACACTGAAACTCGTAGTTATAATGGATTGGCACACCACTGATTGGTTTGGTTTTTGAGGACTACGGTCAACATTTAGGTTAGCAGTTACGAAAAGTGCCAGCAAAACCGTTTTTAGAAATATAGCTGAACATTTACCAATTTATCATCAGCTGGAAGGTATCATTTTCGTTAATTGATTCGGTCTTATCATAACTGGCCCTTTTGATTAAATTTTATAAAATTAGTAAAGTTTTAAAATAACTTTTATTTTTTAAAAACATTGTATGTATTGTTTACGGTACATTGATTAATTATTTTTAATTAATGATATTTTGGAACCTTGTTATTTTCTTTTTATTAGCTCCTGCAACAAAAAAGTATAATAGTGCTCAAAAAAATGATTATTGAGTGTAAAAAATCACATTTTAAAATGAAACAAATTACTTCAAATGTTATACAAAATGATGATAAACACATTCAACATAAGAAACAAAAAAAATATTTTTAAACATGTATTAATTTCTATAATCAGCTCTAACAAAAAGTAGACAATTTGCTAAAAACAGTTATTCATAGCTAGGTAAACATACACGTTAATACAAACTATCAAAACACATTAAATGATGTCTTTAAATCAAATAGTGATATTAGCTTAATTTCTTTAAGTAGATTATAGTCGTGTAGCAAAATAGACCGAACTACTCCAAAACAACCAACCTAAATCTCGTCTTTAAATCAAAAATATATTTATCTAATTTCATTTTGTGGTGCAACTTAGTGATCAGTTTATGAGTATATTTTTACTGAATAAGATAGACTGATTTAAAACTGTAGTAAAAGCTTTATTTTTTAGCTTCTTATAGGATTTGGCGACTAAAAATCAAGATAAATTAATGCCAATAAATGAATTTGTAAAACTATCTTGAGCCAACACAGTTTGTAAACACTGTTCTAGATCTTAAAAGTAATGTTTATATCTTTCTAGAAAATACTTTCCAAGAAGTTTCAGCATTGGATTTTCCAATTTCCGCTATAAATTCGTTTGATGTCTTTTCAGTGGGAAATTTATGAGTCTGCTCTTATCCTGGAAGTAGCTCTAAAAAGCAGTAAATAGAGAAATTCTTTCGGATAACCCATCAAAGATTAGCTTCTGAAAATATATATGGCATTCAGTTCGGGTCCTCCAATTGTTATAGCAGATCACGAACTCTACTAAATATCGATGAACTCGTTTGTCCTAGTTCAGAGAGACTATATTTTAACGTCAAAATATTTTATTGCTAACTTTGAACACAATGTAACATAGTGTTAACATAGCTGATGAAGTACAGATAACCTTTTAACTCTATGGTTTTATTAAAACAAGTTTACCAAGGAATGTTTTTTGCGAATTTTGACATTATCTGACTACTTTTTTTCCTCTAAGCGACTATTGGCGAAAATGTAACAACACTTTTTCTTTATTTTATTGTTTGGTATTACATACTAGATGCTCCCAACCTTTTCTCGATCACCGTCTCCTTTACAAGAAAAAAGTATTCTAACGCCTACTTTTACATAATAATTAATATATGACAAGTATTAAAGATTGTTGTATATTTTATTCTATATAAGGTTTCCCTGTTTATCTATATATTGCGAATTATAAAATAGAAATTTATTCAAACTGATATCAAATGTAGTAAAAGTTGCTTACTAACAATTTAAAAATAAGTAAAAATAAATAAATTTTAAACAAAAATAAAGAAATGATTGAGACTGGTTTAACAGACGAGTTTTAACAATGGGTTTGAATTTCGTTAATACTATGTGATGCTAATATTTTATTAATATTTTTCAGTCAGTCATCTAGGCCCTGCACTGGACCCACATTCAGCAACATACAATTAACCTAATACAATTAAAAATCCTGTACTCTAGCCCAAGAGAGATCAAACGGTGACCAGTAATGGAGTTCATTGAATTTAACGAAATCTATACACGAAATTTATAATTGAAAAATATGTCGAATTTATTATAGTAAATGCAATGTAATTTGATTGATTTGGTTGTGTTAATAGATATCACGTATAATTTTATAGATTTTATATCTTTTATCACCCCCTGGCTGCCTTAACGCCTCTAACTTGTCTCTGATCACGCTATCGTCTCCACTGGGAAGTGATACCGTCTCCGTTAGGGACGTATGGGTATATACAGAGTCCCTTACTAAGTTTTCATTTTAAATTGATAAAAATTATAAAGTATTAATAAAATGCGAAGCATGTTTGTTAAGTAAAAACCGTTTTAAAATTAAAAGCATTTTTATAAATTTTATCTTTACTCGAAAGCTTACAATTCAATCTATTTTACCATAATTTCGACCATTATCATAAACGTCTCATATCTTTGAACCAACTTTTGAAATCCATCTTTATAGAAATCTTTTATAATAATCATATTTTTTCAAAAAAGTATTTATTAATTCAGGTACCTTATAACAGATAAACTATCCTGAAAATAAGCAAACCAGAGAAATAATAAACAAAATATAATAAAAATAAATATTTAAATCGATTTTTAAATGTGGAATGGTTTCTTTCCATTACTTTTTATTTCAACTTTTGTGTATTTGTCCAAAACATTCTATGGCTGCTATTAAAAAAACATTTTTTATTCATATGACTTAGTCATTGTAGTATATTATAGTATAGTATGCAATAACTATTTATCTTAGAAATCATGACTGATGTTTCTGTATAACATTTTTTGACAAGATTGTCTTTCTAACCATTAAAATTGGTTTACTGTATCATTTATTATTTTTATTTCAACGTTGTCCATAATTGCTTTGAAATGTATGAAGATTAGTTTGTTTCCCTAAGCTAACAAACAAAAGAAAATGCAGAGCCGTAACAGAACATTTTACATGCCTAGTAAATTTATAAAATTTTATTGGTTCGTCAAGTTCCATCACTTTCGACATATTTGAGCAAATGAATTTCTTTATAAATTATGAATTCATTTATAATCTTTGTGTGAAACGGCATTTCAAAAAACTGATGATTAAAGACATCATCAATTATGTCGAAAAAGAAAATAAACGGAGTTTTCAAAACTGCCAAATAGACAAATGAGAATGACAATTTTAGCCTTTAGGTACATGCCGCATCTGACACCGGCAAAGTTCTAGTGACCTCGTTCATATCATCTGCTCTCTTGTGATATAGAATCAATACCGATCTAATTTTAAACTATCTCTACCCTCGTTTCACCTCACCTTTTCTGGTGATGGTTTCTACCTGTTTTGGCCTACATTATGGCCAGGATGACATGCATCAAGCTGTCATTTTCATTATTAGAATACATTTTAATTTGGCCCAAGAGCAGACTTAAGGAGTAAATCGTGAGAACAGTCATTTAAAATGTAAATACTTTTACGCAATGGTCTATTTAAATGCATAATTTGAAGATAAGTTAGTTAATTAGAAAAATTTGTTTATTTGTACCCTGCGACAATCATTAAAAGAAGTTTGAAAATGTTGATGAACTGCAACTTTGAGGGCATGTGTACCTTCTTTCGGAAAAGTTTAACTTTTGATAAACGAATTATACATTTTATTATTGTGTATAAAATAAAGTAGTTTATTCAATGAAAAATACTAAATAATAATGAGATAGTAAAATATTTTTAGAAATTATAAATATAGTGTAGATATTAGAAAATAGACTTTTTACAGTATCTTTGTTCATTTTTTAGGAAGTAGATTAGCTTTAAATTTAGTAATTCGTTAAAGTTTTAATATATTTAAATGTAGATTTATATGTTTTCTTTAAAACAATTTTAAAGGTAAATTTAAAATTTTACTGGGTCAGGGTAATTTTAAAATAGTGGTAATGTAAATCTGATTATGTATTTAAGTACTGTAAAATAAAATGCTGTTTAAAGTTATTATTGATGATTTCGATTATCAATTACTATATTCTTATAATTATTTAAATCTATTATAAATATACAAATATATATATTCAATATTATTATAGAAGTCTATATAAATCATTAATATTTAGACATAATAGTTGTTATATGCCTGTGTATTTCAACATAATAATAAATGCAAGATATCATCGAAATAATTCCTAATAAAGACTCATAAATTTGAAATCGTCAAAACATTTTTTATGGATAACAAACAATTTTTTATAGGTAAATTTGAAAATTTTCTGTGTCAGGATAATTTTAAAATAGTGCTAATGTAAATGTAATTATGTATTTAAGTACTGTAAAATAAAATCCCGTTTAAAGTTATTATTGATGATTTCGATTATTAATTACTATATTTTTATAATTATTTAAAGCTATGATATATATATATATATATATATATATATATATATATATATATATATATATATATATATATATGTGTGTGTGTGTGTGTGTGTGTGTGTGTGTGTGTATATATATAGTTAATGTTGTTATAGAAGTTTATATAAATCATTAATATTTAGACATAAAAATTGTTATACAGCTGTGTATTTCAACATAATAATAAATGCAAACTGCCATCGAAATAATTCCTAATAAAGACTCATAAATTTGAAATCGTCAAAACATTTTTTATAGGTAACAAACAATTTTTTATCGATAAATTTGAAAATTTTCTGTGTCAGGATAATTTAAAATAGTGCTAATGTAAATGTAATTATGTATTTAAGTACTGTAAAATAAAATCCCGTTTAAAGTTATTATTGATGATTTCGATTATCAATTACTATATTTTTATAATTATTTAAAGCTATGATATATATATATTTATTTATTTATTTATTTATTTAATGTTATAGAAGTTTATATAAATCATTAATATTTAGACATAAAAGTTGTTATATGCCTGTTTATTTCAACATAATAATAAATGCAAGATATCATCAAAATAATTTCTAATAAAGACTCATAAATTTGAAATCGTCAAAACATTTTTTATAGGTAACAAACAATTTTTTATAGGTAAATTTGAAAATTTTCTGTGTCAGGATAATTTTAAAATAGTGCTAATATAAATGTAATTATGTATTTAAGTACTGTAAAATAAAATCCAGTTTAAAGTTATTATTGATGATTTCGATTATCAATTACTATATTTTTATAATTATTTAAAGCTATGATATATATATATATATATATATATATATATATATATATATATATATATATATATATATATATATATATATATATATATATATATATATATATATATATTTAATGTTATTAAGTTTATGTAAATCATTAATATTTAGACATATAAATTGTTATATACCTGTGTATTTTAACATAATAATAAATGCAAGATGTTATCGAAATAATTCCTAATAAAGACTCATAAATTTGAAATCGTCAAAACAAAATATAAATGCAGTCTTTTATCTGAGGACACTATAATGTATTGAAAAGGTACAATGTCTTATTACGTGTAAAATAATTGTAAATCAATTTATATTTTATATAAAATCCATTTAGTGAAATTTAATTCCTTTATTTAAAAAAAACTGGATTAAATATAAATTTTAGAATAAATCATTTTAAATAAATTCTGAAAATTACTTTATGGGGTAAATATCCCTCAAAGAGGCTTAGTTCTTCAAGCTCACAAATGACATCTGAAAAAGCGTATACAGTAAAAATATTGATCAGTGAGAATTTCTACAACTTGCTTTCCAGGAAGCAACGTTATACGCAGGTGAAACAAGACTTACAGGCTGTAAAAACAAATAATCTAGTGGTGCGTGTCTGCAAACTTATAAATTGTTTTATTAAATCTTTCTTTTTCTGTTATTTAAGGATCATATTCTTATTACTATGCGTTACTGAAAATTTAAGCTTTTACTTTAATATAAGAAGTTCTTGTTTCATGCACAGCTTTTTTCCTCAATGTGTATAAAGTGTTCATGATCACATTGAATAAAACACCTACTTTAATAATTTGAAATTCATGCTGAGCCCTGTATTTTAATAACGCTCTTCAAATTATAACACAGTAATTCTAAATATTTACTCATACTATTATTTCTTATATTTTTCAATAAACTGAATCAGAAATATTTAATAATTTTATTTAAACTTCAAAATTCGAAGCACTTTTAAAAAATTATAAAATATAACAGCTTAGAATTTTTTTAGAATTATTGTTATAAAAATGTTCTAGTTTTGGCATTGTATTTTTTAAACTTTTATTTAAATTTTACTTATCATTCTTTACTGGTAGAGTTTTAAAATGCATTTATTTTATTTTTTTAGTTTAATAATTCTTTCAAATAAATTTACATTAATAATATTAAATTTTTATAACACATAACGTGGTTGCATGTATTTGTGAAGATTTTAAACTTAAAATAACGTCAAAAATATATCTATAAGTTCTAATTTGCGTTATAACCTATGTTATTATTTTTTGCAAAATTTAATTGCTAAATTTAAATCAACATTTATTATAATGTTTATTTTTGTATGGGGTTTCCATGTCTAAGAGAAAAATTAATTTAACTGTATAATTATTAGTTCATTGTAGGCTTTATTTGTAGATTTTATTTGTAACATTTTAATCTGAATATTTTTAAGTATTCATAGTAAAATAAACTAGTTTTAAACTTGGATTTTTTAACAGGGTAAAGTTATTCTATATAGGATATTCCGGATGCTAAAATTAAATTATAATTGTGGACATTTTCATTTGAATACTGATACCAAAGCCTATATAATACATAATTTTAAGCCTAACACTTCTACATTTAAATTATACTGAATTAAATTAGTGTAAATTAGTATCTAATGTATTATTTCATCAAATAAAATACACACTAAAATATACCTCAACCATAATTCTTAAAATCCTGCAGATTTTGATTTGCAGAAAAAATATCCTGCATTGATAATTTTCCCAAACGGCAACTAGGAAATAATTTTCCAGAATTTTGTGTATTTTTGTGTTTGAAACATATCAAAAACGGAATATATTAATTTAAAATAATGAGATTTTGATAATCTGAATTAGATTTAAAATACAACTAGTAAAACAAATTAATATACTGCCATTTATTTAAAAAAAAACGAACAAAAAATTACAAGCTACTGTGTTTTGAAAATTGTTATTATTTTATCTCCTTTTCATTTTATATGCATAACTTTAGAGATTTATAATCTGTTATGTCATCTTAGGATTGAACATACTTGTCGCATTACATTTTATAACCTGCCTCTTTACAGATTTAATATCTTACTTTACTTCTTACAGATATGCGTACAATGGAATAATATATTTCATTCTTAAAATTTAATAATATATCTATTGATCTATAACCCTGCTATTGAATGGTGCTTTTGATAGCTACACTTTATCTTTTTAAATAAATCACTTTAGGCTTCAAAGATCACTTGACCTTCTGATTCAAAATCTGGTTAGACTTGAACAGTAATATGTCACTAGTCCTACCCAAATATCCTTGAATATTTTTCTCTTTTTTTTTTACTTAAAACAGTTTGAAACATACTTTAACATTTCCGCAAACATAAAAATATCACTGAAAGATTATTGAAATTGGAATATTTTTTATCTGCAATAAAGAATAATATTTTGATAAGCGCAGATATATATATATGGTATAATAAATCTAAAGATTAAATATTCCATATATTGTATCTATTTGGCGGATATTTATTCTGTATATCTCTTTATGTTAATGTATTATAATTATTTATATTTGTATTTTACTTTTAAAAGTAAACATAGAAAAAACATCCCACATAAAGTGTCATGGTGTAAGAATCGTTTTACTCCACATATATTTCTCCTAAACTAGTATGCTTAATAAAAACAACAGATTAAGAATTGATGTTTTTTGCTAAATTTAGTAGATTGACACAAAAATACATTTCATAATTCAAATCTAATATTTATTATTTCCTTGACTTTTGACCTATTGAGCCTTTTTCTTCAAGCCATAATGGCACTTTTCCCAAGAGTCAAGAACACCAATGTTTTAACAATGCATTTGTCACCGCAAAGCGTGACTTAGTCTAGGCACGTTCCCTTCTTTTTAGCATATTTTATTAAAATGTCATATATTTCTCCCCATGCAGTATCTTTAATACATAACTAAACAAAGCACTATTTTAACTAAGCTTGTAAATGTATTTTGTTGACATGGGCTAAATTATCGTACATTTCCTCAAACGTTTTCTAAATTCTATATGCATGAAAAGGAAAAACATAGGGTAAATTGTAAAACACGTTTTGCATATGATATTAAATTAGAAACTTCATTTAACTTTAAAATAGCCGAAGAAAATTTAAATCATAATAAAAAGAATATAATTTATACATTTTTATATATTATATACATTTTTAATTTATTTTTGTAAATATATTGATTCCTTAAAATGAATTTTAAACTTATTTAGAAGATTTAAATAATTATATAAAGTTCCGAAATTTATATTAAAGCTGAATTTCGTAATAAGCATTGAATAAAATTATAGAATAATAAAGACTAAAAAACTAATAATAAATTTTTAATTTAGTTATAACTTTCAATATTTTACCAACTCATGTAATTTACACTAATTTGAGTTTCTAATTCTTTAAAACTCTAATCCTTACTCCTTTAAATTGATTTTCAGAATCGAGTAACAAAAGATGGATAAATGTTACTAAACATTACTAAAATGTTTTATTACGATGCACGATGGCATAAAAGTTTAATGTAAATACTTAATATAATGTAGGCTTAAATGACTTACAAACAAAAGAAATTTCATAAATGACTGTAATCTGCATAAATAAATCATTATAATCATTAATTGTCAAAAGGTATTTTATTTCGACCCTTTAAAAGAGAAAGTGAGAGGATTGCTAAAAAATTCCTACTGTTTTAAAAATCATTAAAAATCTCTTTTGCTTTGACGTACATTTCAATACTGCGTACATTCATATCCAAGTACTATAATCTGGAGATCAATATTTGTACATTGAGAGGTTTTTTTTTAACTAATAATTATATTTAGATTCTTTGGTGAATATATTATTAAATACTCATTGTTTCAAAAAAATAATTAATATAAACAAAATCTTTAAAGTATCAGTAAGAAATAATTGTATCAAAGTTGATTCTATATATGATGTAGTTTCAATATTGAATCTGGATGTTCACACTATTCTAATTAAGTAAGTGTTCTTGCTTATATAAAAGTTTATCTAACTATGCAGTTATTTAAATATCATCTTCATATTTAATTTTTGGAATGCTTCCAGATGATTTTTAATACATTTCTTTTAGTCTTATATAAAATTAGTTCACTTTTCATGAGGAACGGAGCAATTTAAATTCATCAGCTATTTTTATTACTTTTGATACAATATATATTGTGTGTACTTTATGAAAGATCAAACTTTTTGATCATTTTAACAGAAAATATATTGCGTAATCCGTGTCTTTATGGTTTCTTTTATAGACAGATTTTTATATTACATTTTATCTATACCGGGAAATATAATAATATAACATTTCTACTTTTCCAACACAACTTAATTGAAAGCGACTATGAATGATATATTTTTTCATCGTACTGTATAAATATTCATTTCTATTATAAAACAAGTAACTACTTTACTTCTAATTAACCCTTTTTTTATTCCTCATAAAATATAATTAATTTTCTAAGTTTAAATATCTGTTTCTCGAATAATTATGTTGATAATTACCCCGTTAACCTAAGACCTAATTATCCCTAGAATGATGTTAATATGGCTTTCAACTTCATATTTCATTTAATATTTTTTCTTTTTAATTTCTTCCCAATGACTGTCGTGTATTTTACAGTTTGTCTTTCTACACGGTGATTCAGGGTTGTAGAATATTAATTACGTCCTTGGTATTTATTGCCTTGGATTGACTACAATGGGATTGTTCACAAGGCACTCGTTTAAAGAAACGGTTACCGGGGAAACTTCTGAGAGTACACATTTTACACATGTTAACACACACCGGAAAACAAAAGAAGGTAATATTTTTGAAGAACGTCCGATTAGTTGTCCTGAGAACAAAATAAATTTATATAGTTACTAAAGACTACTCACTCTTTAAATGTTGGCTATGTTAAATATAATTTCAATTTAATATAACTGTACATCTGAAGCTTGAAAAGTTAATTAGTACAAAAGCCCTAATGTTTGCATGCTTTTTCATTGATATAGAACAAAATATGAATAAGTGACAATAGAAAAACTCATATTACTTGTATCATAGATAAAAGAATTATCCTGCAGTGTGGATCACATTATTCGCTACACAACTCCTATTATTATTTACAATTTTCTTACAATCTAGTATTATCAGCTAGAATTCCATTTTTTTAAATGTAATATAAAACATTTTCTAGTTTTAAGACAATTATTAAATGCCAGTAAAATTAAGATGTTAATTTAATATCCTCATTAATTTCATAAGTTATACCCTCTTATTACTTATTAAGTCCTCTCATATAAATTAATTTTGTTTTGTTTTTAATCCTAAAGCCACTATCTTTTTGCTACAGAAAGGTTAATTAGACCGAACCTATTGCTTAAAGCGAATTCGAACATCCATACAGGAAGTGGGATTCGAACCCATGAATTCAGCTAACAAAATACTGTTCCCTATAAGTTTAATTATCGTGTAGTCCCAATTTTTTTTATCTGTTATTATTATATCGAAATGTATATAGACAGTATTAATCTTAAAAGTTCTAATAATAAAAGTCTTAAAAGTTCTAAAACAAAAATTGTTTTCAATATTTTAAACTATTGATAATTTGCAGACACTATGTATCGAAATCTTATAAAGGTTGAAGAGTGTGCCCAAAAAAATAATGTTGAATTATAAATATTCTCTTGGATGGACTAGGCCTAGTTTTAGTTTTGATTGTTTAAAAATCAATTACTGAATTCACAAATTCAAGTTTGTTTTAAAACAAAAAATTGTTTTCAATATTTTAAAATATTGATAATTTGCAGACATGATGTATCGAAATCTAATAAAGGTTGAAGAGTGTGCCCTAAAAAATAATGTTAAATTATAAATATTCTCTTGGATGGACTATGCCTACTTTTAGTTTCGAGAGTTTAAAAATATATTACTGAATTCATGAATTCAAATTTGTTTTAATGCAAAAGTGTTTTTAATATTTTTTTTTTTTTATTTTTTTTTTTTTTAAACTATTGATAATTTGCAGACACGATGTTTCGAAATCTAATAAAGGTTGAAGAGTGTGCCCTAAAAAAGAATGTTGAATTATAAATATTCTCTTGGATGGACTAGGCCTAGTTTTAGTTTTGATAGTTTAACCCTTTAACTGTCAAGTTATTTTGATGATTTGAGTACACAAATTGTCACGTTTTTTTATTGCAAAACTCAAATGTTTACTACAAAATAAATTATACTTAGTAGTTAAAAATTTATATTTTGAAGTACATGATATATATTCGGGTATAACAATACGATGCACTAATAAAAAATTACCCCGAGTAATATTCGGGCGTAACATTTTCGAACACCAGTACTATGCACGAGATTATCTAGGGCATGACAGTTAAAAGGTTTAAAATCAATTACTGAATTCACGAATTCAAGTTTGTTTTAATACAAAAATTGTTTTCAATATTTTAAACTATTATTAATTTGCAGACACGATGTATCGAAATCTAATAAAGGTTGAAGAGTGTACCCTAAAAATAATGTTAAATTGTAAATATTCTCTAGGATAGACTAGGCCTAGTTTTAGTTCTGATAGTTTAAAAATCAATTACTGAATGCCCGAATTCACATACGAGTGAAAACTCATCCACTAATTTATATACATATTACTACTACATTTGTACACAACGAAACCTTTTCTATCCGAATCATTCATTAACAGTCCATATATCTTATCCAAAATTCCATCACAACTCACGCGGTTTATTTCAATTAAGCTAAAAAACAATTATTCTTCTGACCGTAGACGGCAAAGGTGAAGCAGGTGAAGAGATCATTCCTCTTTCACTGCAATGTGTGTGTACAGTGGCATTGCTGTTGGATCATTAGTAGCGTGCTCTTTTTAATCATTTTTCAATCCTGCCGATAGCACAAGCTCCCGAAGAAATCAATGGGAGCCGGTTTTCTCTTCAAAGCAGGTGGTCTTGTGACTGGATATTCTTCCTTATCCCTGTTGAACCTAAGTAGCATGAAATATCTGAAAGATATGGGTCGCAATTGAAAGAAAATAACTATCTGACCAAATTCCACTAATTAATCAAGTCTTTAGTTTTTAAGTGTCAATGTTTCAAGCATTTGAAAGTATTTTCCGTAAAGAGGTTTATAGAAAAAAAAAACAAGACAACATTGCTTCTTTCATAAGTGAGGAATTGATTCATTAGAGATGTTCCAAACATTCTTGATTCTTTAACCCAAATTAACTTGTAAAAAATATTATGAAAGAATTATAAGAAATAATGATGGATAATTCTATAGACATGCATATGTTTTCATCCATTTACATTGCTAAACAATGAAATAAATGAGGCACCCAACCTTGTTGGAAGTTTCACTATAAGATTACAGTAAACAACTAACATGATTACACATGAACGATTACTTAAACGAGCCTTTATTATGCGAATTATTGCTTTCTTTATAAGAAAGAAAAACTGAAATCTTCATTTCATAGAATAGTTCGGTGAAATTGCAAGATACCAGGAACCCAAATTAACAAGTTTGCCACAACCTTTGACCTCTGGGAGAAGCTAATAATTCATTGGCAAATCAACGCTATTCGTAATTCTTAACCACAAAATACATTGCAACTAAAAACCAGAGGGATTATTTTACGTTTTATAGACTTATATGTTTTTCGCGTTAAATATCTATTTCTATTACTGCTATTCAATATATAAATGTATATCCGTGACAAATAGAAAATGCATAATTTATAGCTAAAAGCTATTTGAATTTAATGAAAAGGTAAAATATTTGTGCTATATTTATGGTAAAATGCGCTGCATAGAAACTGTCTGACACTCTTCCCTCCTAAAAAAACGTAAACACGTCTTTCTTTTAACGGTTGCAAAGATATCTATAACTCACTTTTCAATTGATTTCAAGCATAGCTCCCTGATTTTGAAATGGGTGCTATGAAAAGTGTAGCTCTTAAAAATTGTAATTCAAGATATTTGTCATTCAAAAATTCAAAATTACATAGAAAAAGAGATATTCTTCGAGCAAATATGCCATTGTTTATGAAAACTTCCATCAATATTACAAAGATAATAAATATTGTATTGTTTTATGAAACTTAGCCCTATTCACTATGAAACTTTTATGAAACTAGACTTATTACTATTAATGTTATTTTTCACTATTTAATTAAATTTAAAGAAATTACTGTCATAAATTGTGTACTTTATTCTAAAATTATGTACACGGCTTCATACATTACTAAAACTTTTTTTATATTATATATATATATATATATATATATATATATATATATATATATATATATATATATATATATATATATATATATATATATATATATATATATATATATATATATATATATATATATATATATATATAATATATATATATATATATATATATATATATACATATATATATATATATATACATATATATATATATATATATATATATACATATATATATATATATATATATATATATATATATATATATATATATATATATATATATATATATATATATATATATATATATATATATATTATATATATATATATATATATATATATATATAATTCTTTGTATTTACATGCATGTCTATGTGTCTGTGGGCTATGAATTCTAAAATGAGTAGACCGAACTTGACATTTTGCATGCTGATTCCCGTTAACTTTAAAATATATTAGGCAGGTCAAATTGGGGTCAAGGTCATGATGGAGATAGAACACAATCCTTTCAATTGTTTCTGACAGTGCTTGATGTTTAATTCGAAACACATTTAAGAAATATGACAAATCGGAAATTAGATCATACATTCCGTATAAATGCTGAGTTTCTAAAACCTAAAACTAATTAATTATCTATTACACAAACCATTTTTCAAACTCCAAAATCTAATTTTTATATCGTAACGGTTCCAAAAGAAAAATATTTTTTATATGTATTCGGCTTTCATTAGGATTTCTTCCATAAATTTATGCATGCACAGTAATGGTTTTAAATATAAATAATTTTTAATTAAATTTTAATATTTTAGCATAATGAAACTTTAAATCAAGACTCAAACCAAAAGTTCATTTCAAACATGTTTTTACTGGTGAGAAATAAAAAGCAAATAAAAATATTTTGTCTTCATTATTTGCTAAAATATTGCTTGTTGATATTTAAACAGTAATTAAATTTTAAAACAATTTAAGAACCTTCTCTTCTTACAAGAAAAATATTTTCAAAGTATTTCCTTCCAATTAATTGTGACATTAATGCTTAGTGTAATATAAAATATAGCATATATATGCTAATGTAACAGTTTGCATTAATTGATTTTAAAGTTTTACAGCATTAAAAAGTGTTTAAAAAAGTGAGGTTTTAAAGCCGCGGTTATCAAATAATGTGCCGTATGTAACTTAGTGCCATAGAAATAATCCAGAATAATAAAATAAATCATCTAAACAGCTTCATCCATCGTATCAAAGAGAAGTATGCATTAGATTTGCACTGAGAAGGAAAATTTAAACTTGCACTGACTTACAAGGGTGATGCTATGAATAAAGTTTAAGAATCATTACTTTAGAGAATTTTGGTTCCCATGATCGTAAAAGACAGTGTTCTTGTCACGGGAGAACAAACTAAAAGTGTAAATTTCCCTTCTCTACATTAAATGGTCAATTTTGAAGCACATATGGTAATTTCAGGTACGTTGAACATGGATAAATAATCCAAAATTGAAAGTTCGTAGGATTATTTGTCCTCCTAGAGAGTTTTGAATTCACATTTTTTGAGGAATTACTTTTACTTAAAGGAAAATTGCAACTTTTGAGACTGATAATTCTTGTTCTCTCTGCTGTGTTGTCTTTTTCTCTAAATTGCCTTCCAAACTAGGCCAGGATATAATGTCATTTGATCGTATATGGATGTTTTAAATGATAAACCAAAATTTTAACCAAACATACGGATCCTGGACACAACACATTGATTAGAAAGAGAAACATTGTTTAATTAAAGTTAGTAAAAAAAGTTAAACCGATCTGGAATATGCTACAAAATAGAGTTTCCACACCTCTCCTTTGTCATCCCGGAACATTAGCAAAGAAATATTATTCGGTAAGAACAAACGGCATTCTACATAAGTTTGACTCCGTATGGCACAGAAAAAAAAATAAATAAATAAATTGCATCATAGTTGAAGGGGAAAACGTTCAGTTAAAAAAAATAATACACATTTTTAGAATATTAACCTTTTGAAAGTGCTCTCTGAAGAACTAATTCATCTGCGGGACTTATGCTGTCCCATACCCTCTGAAAAGGTTGCAACTTTTGATACTGATAATTCTTTCTCTCTCTGCTTTCTTGTCCATTTCTCTAAATTGTCTTCCAAACCGGGCCAGGATATAATGTCATTTGATCGTACATGGATGTATTAAATGATAAACCAAAATTTAAACCCAACATACGGATCCTGGACACAACACATTGACTATAAAGAAAATCATTGCCTAATTAAAGTTAGTAAAAAAGTTAAACCGATCAGGAACATGCTACAAAATAGCTTCCACAATTCTCCTTTCTCACCCCGAAACATTAGCAAATAAATATTATTCGAGACGAACAAACGGCACGCTACATAAGTTTGACTCTGTAAGGCACAGAAAGAAAATAAATCAAAACTTTAAATTACATGATAGAAGAAAGAGAAAAACGTTCAGTTAAAAAATAATACACATTTTTAGCATATTAACGGGAAAAATAAAATTTCTTAACATATTATGCCGTAGATATTAAATTTGAACTTTTAAATCAGTATACGACTTACATATCCGCAATTACAGCAGGTCTGTCTCGTTAGCCCGTTTAGTTATTCATATGAAATAAAAATATTTTAGCGTTTTTATTTTTTCAGTTTAATTTTTTAAACGTTTATAACTGATTACTTTACTCGCAGTAGGATACAAACACGTAACCTGTTTTAATTACATTAATTATTGCCTCATAAAACTAAAGAAGAAAGAGATCAACTTGTTAACTCTGATGTCAGAGATTATCCTATGTTCTGTTTTGCCCTTAAAATAAGCTAAGAAAATAAAACTTTAAAATATACAGTCTTGGAATAAAATTCATAACTGGAGCCGCGTGTGTATCTGTGTTTTTCTGAAGAGTTTTTTATCATAGAGAATCTCAAAATTTTCAGCAAAATTGTATATGTGAACCTACAATATTTTATTGAGATAAATTTGTACACTGATGGTGGATTAGGGAAATATTTGTTTCTTTATTTCTATTTTTGAATGTAAAAAGGAGCAAAGCAGAATTTTTCCGGTTAGAGTGTAGTGCAAATGCACAAATAAACTAAAACTGCAGTTTCGATATTATCTCCTCTTCTTAACACAAACCTATAGACAGCACAAACATATACCCACAGATATTCTGACTAAGCCTCTTCTTTAGGTGTGATTATTGAAGGAAAACAGCCAAAATTACTCATTTAGCCAATTTAACCAGATAAAATATGACATTACATTTCTTCCATATTATTATAATAGAAAAAAAAACAAGTGAGTGACGTTTGACATCTAATACTCCATCAGTGGAATTGTTTTTGCGTGTAAAATTTGTCGGTATATAGAAAATGTAAGCAGTTTCAGTAAATTATATACATGATATTGTTAAACCAGAACTTATTAAAAGTTAATGTTTTCCTTAACAACTGCTAATTAGATCGGGACCTACTACTTAAAGCTGATTTTGAATGTCTAGAAACATCCATGTCAAAGATGTTATTCAAAGCTATAAGCCTGAATTTGACAGCGTCCTATTTTTATACATCTGAAAATTTTAAAGATAGCTTTAAAGGCACTTATTTTGTTCACGCAGTATTCTTTTAAAGAATTTGAAACGCAATCTATTGTATGATAAATCAGTCATATTTTGTTATATTATGGAAATTTCTAGGGAATTAAGTTAAAAATAAATTATCATTGTATGTTTATACTTATTTCATGCATGCAATTTATTTATACGACCCCATTCTATTACGCTAGTTTTATAAATTATTTCTGACAACAGAACTGTTTTGTTCCTTATCAAAAGGCGTTATACACGCTATAAGTCTAGAATAGCTGAAGCTCTCCTGAACTGACCTTTTCTGTAGCGCATCATAAATGCGCATATTAGACTGATCTAATTACGTTAAATTTATGGCTTTTATATTAGATATTTCCCAATAAATATATAAAGGGGGTGTTATTAAAATACCGGGGAGACTTATCTTTTGTTTTTGAATCCATGTGTTTGAGAAATGGGATGGAGAACGGAGGTCAGTTCTTTGAATGCAGGTTTTCTGATGGTCGCTGATAAACCGTCATCGCTTCAGGCAAGCTGGTCTAAGTTAAAGCAAAAAACGCCGACGTTAATGCAAGGTTAACGTCCATTTAGGCAGCTCCGTTTTTATGAATTACCTCTGAAATCTGATAGTATATTGTAACCCGCACTGTGAGTACCAAAGTAACAGAAAGAATTTAGTTTTAGAAACGATATCTTGGGAGTGGTTAGGCGTGGAAAGCTCTGGTACACTGCTCAAACCTGTAGATAGTAAAATATCTTTTGAAAAGTCATGAGTGATACACATCGTATTTTGAAATTATGGAAGTAGTACTTTGTTCTCAAAATAAAAGCATTTTATCGTAACTCCGTTCTGTCAAACAATTGTTTCCGTTGAATAAAGGAAACTGGTTCTGGAAGTTGGATCAAAGTTTATGTTACCTATCCAAGATGATCTTCAGAACAATTAAAGGTACAATTTTGGAAAATAGTATGAGTTTGTAGGAAGCTTAAAAGCATTGTTAAAGAAGTCTGCATCCTTTATATTCTTTAGGTAGTTTCTGTAAGTGTTTTAACCCTTTATATCAGCATGTTGCAGATCTGCAATATACATAAAAATTGAAATCATACACAGTGATCTTTAAAATAGAATTGTGTTAGTTGTTACTATTTTGTAACAATCCAATCAACATAATTTACTTTAAAATTTTTATCGAATGTCTATACTGATTTTAATTTTCATATCAAAATTTGATTCATAATATCAGCATGTTGCAGATCTGCAATGTACATAAAATTTGAAATCATACACAGTGTTCTTTAAAATAGGATTTTGTTAGTTGTTACTATTCTGCAACAATCCAATCAACATAATTCACTTTAAAATTATTATCGAATGGCTATATACTGATTTTAATTTTCATATCAAAATTTGATTTAACGTTTATCGGATGTACATAATCATTCCTGAAATAAACTTTAACTTGTCAATTTATTTATGTGGAGAGACCAGAATTGAAATTAAATACAAATATAATTTCAAATTATTTATGTAAAATATTTTTTTAGTGTAAAAATTTACAATATGTAAAAAACATTTTTGGTAAGAAATTTTTATTGTGTTTTAAATTTAAAAAAATATTTTTATATGTTTGAAATGGCTTATTCTAACATCTGAGCAAATATTTTTCAAATCAGAATATTTTTCTATCTGTTGCGACATGAGAACCCATGTAGAGAAATCCCATAGCATATGATTTTATTTATACCCAATGACTGTGAGATACTGTAATACAATCCCTTTTTGTTAGAATTCATCGAAATAATTCATCGTTGCAATACAATCTATGGTTTCCAACAAGATACTTTGGATCAGTGGCTAGCCCGAGATTTCTATAGCACATATGGAAAAGTAGGATGTTAAAAATTTCCTCTTGTTCATAAACGAATTTTTGAGGTCCCATTCTTACAGAATTCATTACTAAATGAACAAACCTGCCATGCTAAAACAGAATAGGGCAAACAGTAAAATACAAACTACATACACCTAATTACAACTCATATAAATTATTACTATTTTAAACGATCTGAACTACAGCGTCGGTTTTAGCTATTTCACCTCGATAATGATAATGATTACAGTCGCTATCGTCTTACAAGAGAATTGTTAAGCTAGCTTGTGTTTATATTCATCTATGCAACAGGTCATCTTTCAAAAAGAAATATTTATCGAAAATAATTTAACTAGAGTTAAAAAAGGGAAACATATTGCCAGTTTACATGCCTAAGTTTTTCTTTGGTGCCTTTAATTACAAATGTATGCACTATAATGTCAGCCTATTCGTTTCTTCTCCCCTTTCATATCAATTTTGTTTTGAAATATTTTATTCTTACAACAGGTTTAATACTAAATTAAGAAAAATTACTAGAAAAGTAAGAAATAGTAATATACAAGATATGACTAGGCTAAAGTATAAAAGTTTCCTATCATTTGGAAGCAGCATTAATGGTGAATGTGGATTCTTTTTCTGATGGTTATTAACAATAGGAAACATTTACAAGGAAATTACTTCAAAGAGAACCTTGCTCGTAAAAAAAATGTCAGTTAATATGCTGACCTTACTTTTGCTCTGATGCATTTAATAACAACTATATAAATACGTATATATGGTGTTTTAAAATGTAAAGGGAAAATTCGGGTTGTATTTTTGAATAATTTATCGAGAATTATATCTTGTGATGTTAAAGTGTATGAAAAAATTATGTAATTTGGCATTTGAGAACAGATTATTCAAAGCTAGCTGAATACAGCTGCCTGTACAATGTGTATTAGCTATAAACTTTAAAGCTGTAAACGAAGGTCCACAATAGTGAGTATATATATATATATATATATATATATCTATATATATATATATATATATATATATATATATATATATATATATATATATATATATATATATATATATATATATATATATATTATATATATATATATATATATATATATATATATATATATATATATATATATATATATATATATATATATATATATATATATATATATATATATATATATATATATATATATATATATATATATATATATACATATATACATATATATATATATATATATATATATATATATATATATATATATATATACATATACATATACATATACATATACATATACATATACATATACATATACATATACATATACATATACATATACATAGACATATACATATATATGTATATGTATATTTATATATTTATATATATGTATATGTATATATGTGTATGTATATATATATATATATATATATATATATATATATATATATATATGTATATGTATATGTATATGTATATGTATATGTGTATATGTATATGTATATGTGTATATATATATAGGTATATATATATATGTATATATATGTATATATGTATATATATACATATATATATACATATATATATATACATATATATATATATATAGATGTATGTATGTATGTATATGTATATGCATATATCAGGCAACTTAAAATGAATAAGGTAAAATAATTTGTTATTGAATCTATGAGGTTAAAGTTCTAAGGGGATAAAGTTGCAGAAGCAAAGTGAACGAAGAATACAAATTAAACATCAGTAAAACAAGAAAGAAAATCTATTGGATATAGAAATAATAAAAGTATATTAAAAACTTGCCTTTAAATTGCTGTTATTGTTTTCGAGTTACCTTTATACAATCCAATTGCTTAAGGATGATTTCCCTAGGGTTGCTCCATACAAACAATAGCAATGTTTGCAATTAATATTATTTCCCACTGGCAGTTATTATAGTTGCAAGTTTTAATTAACAATCGCTGTATCATTACTCTTATGGTCATCCTTTTTCGTTTGTTTATATATTGTAGAATAGATTTATTAAGTCTTTAATTTATATTTGTCTTACCTGATTCGATTCATTCAGTAGTTCTACTGATAACTTCCGCGTACATAAACACATAGATGAAATTCATATGTCTCGTTATTTTCTCACCCTAAACAGTCGGTTTTAATTGTTTTTTTCTTATTGTACTCTTCTCGTTCATTATATATTTAAATATAATAGATTCTGCAGCAAAAATTTAATTAATTTTTTTTCTTCATGTCTTTGTTCTGTTTGTGATTTAGTAGTTGGCTGTTATTCATTTTCAGCTTGAATTGCTAAACTCTATATTAGAATTATATTTTAATAATATGGAAACCATTATGATTTAATAAATAATAAAATACCATGGTTTACTAATATATTAAATACTATTAGTTGATAATATATAAAATACTGTGATTTAATATTAAAAGGACATTGTTCTATATTTTTAAATAGAAGTAAAAAATTACAGTTTAATTATGCAAAATCTCAGGGTTTATATTAAATTGTGATATAAAATATTGGGTTACGTCATATTATCGTTCTCTTCAGATATTTTTCCTCTATTAGTTCACTATTAAATAAATCTTGTTTGTTGAAATGTAGCTTTACTTTTATATTGATAATAGTGTACTTTAAATATTTATATAGTTTAATTTTTCCACTTTATTTGTCCTTAATAGTAAGAAAGATATGAAATTTGAGTTTTAATATGGCAACAGTTCATTCATTTTTCTCTTCACCAAATGCAAACAAAAGTTGTGTTCGTGTTGAAATGGGAAAGAGAAGAATTTGTATGCTGTGTTATACAACTAATCATATTTAATCCTAAAGCATTTTAATACAGAAATACAATAATAAAAGAATGCTACTAAAATGGTAAAAATGCTACTAAATAATGAATTTATGCTAAATAATGAATAAATGCTACCAATAAAGAATGCTAAGTGTGCTGTTCTTTGGGCAAATTATAAATATACGAAATATTTTGTTTCATCTTAAATAGGAATATGTCATTTTGCATTACAATGCATGATCTTTAATTTCAAATATTTTTCTCTCTGTCATATTTTAAAATTATTATTTTCATTTTTAACATCAAATAAATCTTGTAATTCTAAGATTCTTCAAATCTTGTTCTATTTTATAAATCCTGACAATAGTACACTTTTATTTAAAGATGTAATAAAATTTGTTTAGTTTTAAATCGTAAAACATAATTTTGCTTTATAATGTATGATTTTTAATTTCAATATTTTTCTCTCTGTCATTTTTTAAAAATTATTATTGTCATTTTTAATATCAGATAAATCTTGTTATTCTAAGATCCTTGAAATCCTGTTCTATTTTTTAAATCCTAACAATAGTACACTTTTATTTAAAGATGTAATAAAATTTGTTTAGTTTTAAATCGTAAAACATAATTTTGCGTTATAATGTATGATAATGTATGTAAATATTTTTTCTGTATCAATTTTTAATTATTATTGTCATTTTTAATATCAATTAAATATTGTAATTCTAAGCGCCTTAAAATTCTTTCGTATTTTATAAATTCTGATAACAGTGCACTTTAGTTTGACAACATCTAATCTAAGTATATTTTAAACTTTTAGTGTCCTTTTCAATAAGAAAGCTATAAATAGCAGTTTTTTTATTTATCTCTTTACCGGAAATAGTGAAACCTAGCCTTCTTCCTGAAATGGAAACGGGAAGATTTTGTACGCTGAGTAAAACAACCAAGCAATATTTAATCCTAAAACACTTTCTAATGCAGAAATACATTATTAGAAGAATGCGAGTCGCGCTTCAAAAGTGCTGTCCTCTGTGTAAATGGTCGTATATCTCAACAAAAACCTTGACAAGAATGGAACAGATTTCCGAAGCATTGTAATCTTGTGAAAGGATAATACCTCATCCATGAAATACAGGGGTTTCGTATTCACCTTTACCGATATACAAGGCACGTACACATCAGAAAGTAGACTTGTCCTTCAGACTCTATGTTCGTTTCTACGCAAAAAGTAGGCAATCGGTATAATTCAGTGCATGTCGCCGAGATAATTTACTCTTTCTTTTCTTTCTTTTTTCTTTAAAAAGACAAGAAGGAAAAAAATAAATATCAGAAATATTAACTTATTAAGGGTAGAGATCACCTTTAAAACTTGAAAAAGTCGATTTTTTATTATTTTATCTAATAGAATCAGCTATTAGAAATGCTTTTAAAAATTAATTCTAAACGTCAATTAGAAGCGAGTTTATAGTTACAAATTTATAGCGAATGTATACTTTTTTTTACTTTAAACTACTTGTATTTAAACCATGTGCACAACATTACTTAAACTAAGAATCATAAAATTTTAAAAATTTTGTATATTTATGTACATGTTAAAGTAGTATAAGCTATACTTATTTTAAATAAGTGCTTTTAATTTTTTTAACATTTATCCCGTTTTTATCTTTTTTCAATACAATAAGCTAAAAAAATATTTTCATGCAAAATGTGCTAAATGTTTTATGTGTAGGATTTATAGTAACCTTTTGAAAAGGAATATTTTTAAATTTGAGTGTATATGTGCATTATTTTCTATAAAAATACATGAAAGTGCATTCATATCAATATGGTATTTTAAAAAGCATCATTCACAAATTCTTAATTAAAAAAATTATTTCTTCACTCTCATTTTTTCTATTTATATATATATATATATTTTTTTTTTGGAAAACTTTGGTTATAATTCATATTGAAACAATTGTTTAAACTAATGCTACGTGTATTAAAATCTACTAGCCCACGTCTGTCTGTCTGTAACTTTAAATTCTCAAAAACGGCTGAGGGTTTGGTGTTGAAATAAATATCAAAGGATTTGTAAAGTTCCGAAGAACTCATATTTACATATCTCCTCTTTGTGTGACCAATATTAAAGTAGATTATCATTAAAGCTACCCAAAATGTTGATTCTATTAATTAAAATTTGAGTTTTTATAAGCAAGCGATAGCCGGAATTTCCTGTTTACGGTGTCATAAATAAATTATTGGAATATGCAATTGCAAAAGGTTACTAATGATATTCTAAATACGTTCCTAGTTAGTTACTGATCAGGGTAAAGTAACCCTCTTCCATTATATTTAGGTTACGTTTTGTGTTGCTATTTAAAATTTTAAACTTCTTTTTTTACAAAAATGAAAATAGGCAAGCATCTTTTGTAAATCTTGTATCATTTAAAGTAACAATCACAATAACTATTTAATATTATGTTCTCGCTCGGAGTTGTGAGTAATTTATCAGTCTGTATTCTATATATGTCACTATAGGAAGTTATATTTACATTATGTGAAATAAAAATATGAGGGTTAATAAATAAATTATGTGTTGGCTACTATATCTTACAATAAATATAAATAGCTTGTATGATCTTATCTGAAAATTATAACAATTATGCTAGTTCTTAAATTACACAAAATGTTTTTACTTTATTTGTAAGTGAAATATCCTTCATGGTATGCCACAAAAGAATTGCAAAGAAAACAAATCGCTTCCAAGAAACACTTTGTTGTCTGGTATTAAACGTTTTATACAAACTCCTAGTGGACTCTAAGAGCGATGCACATAAAACTGGAACTTGGGAAGGCCATTAAGAAAAATGAATGTTAATTTGACTATTTAAGGTAAACGTTTCCTTACCTAAGTGTGGAAATCAGTAAAACATGAAACTATTTTTAATATCCTTAAATAAGTAAGACTCTGATCCTCAAATAGTTTCGATATTATCTCACTTCTTTAAATCTCTAGTTGCAAATTAGAAGACCTAGCAAAGAAACTTTTTTTCGTTTACTGAAAAACAAGATGTAACGCGTCACTAAACAAACTCTATACCTGTATTAGGTTATTGATATCTTCCCAGAAAATGAAACGATTTCAGACTTGAAAAAGGAAGAGTAACTAAAAATTATGTTTTTATAAAAAGTTTATTAGTTTTTACAGATGTTATTATACACCCATTGATTTATATATAAAATACAAAATGTGAAATCAGTTGGAAACGTGAGCCAAGAGGAAACTTTAAGTACATTCTTCAAGTTCAGCTCCTACATTAAAGGATGAATGCCTCTGTAAAGTTTTCTTTGTTGCCCAATGTAACCTAAATTTTTGGTTTAAACATGTTTAGATTTGTATAAAATTGTTTTACTTAAAAGTTTCTTTGCTTTGTATAAAATAACAGAATTTATCTCAATGGAATACAAAAAAGACTTTTGGAACTGTAAAGAATTCTATTTTTGAAAAAAAAAACCCACGTTTTGAAAGCTACACTGTTTGTTCTATGGAAGTAAAATCAACAGTGTAACGAAATTCCTCGGTACGTATGAGGTATATTTTTATAATTGAAGTGTATTCCTAACACATCTAACAAGATAACATACATTTAACCATTTCCTTTCCTCTAGCGGCAGTGATTAGATGGCTTAGTGGACTAAATCACATGCAGTCTTGTTCACTCACTCATAAAATTGTTCTTTAGTTTTGTATAGATACTGAAGGCATTAAAATTGCTATTTTAGTTAGTCACTAATCATGAATTTCATGCATCTGAAGCATGAAGTTCTTTATATAAACTTAAATGTTATTTAGAAAGTTTTTTTCAGGGATTTGGTTGACAGTTTTGTTTGTATAAATAAGAATGAGAAACGATAACATTCATGAATACGTAAGATTAAACTCAAATAAACGTAAGGTAATACCCTACTGCATAAAAATCACTTAAATGATATAAAGATATTTATAATGAATAACACCTATTTATCGCTAATTAGCATCAAGAATTTAAGTAGATTTAAACGTCTGTTACTACACTTTATGAGTACAAATACTTTAATGAATAATAAAATTCACATCTTTTCGCATTTATTTTTCTATTGTATTTCATTATGTTGTTTATTTACGCATTATTCTGAACTACGTTAATCTTTATTATTACCATTTATGTTTATTTAAATTATTTACTTCATATTGAATAAAACTCTGATTAAAAATTTATCTTTTTTCACTAAAAATTTCATCTACTAAAGGTATAGGGATTGCTTCAATACATGAATTTTGAGGCAAAAACGTAAGTTACCTATGGTAATAATTTTAAATTTAAAAAATAATAATTACGGTTCCTTAATAAAAAAGACCAACTTTCCCTCTAAAATTAGTACCATTTATATTAGTGAAATTTTAAGCTTTTTAAAAATCTTCAAATAGAAATTAGGTCTTTGGTGACTTCCAAAACTAAAACAACTTTTATAAGTTTAATATTTTGCGTATTCATAACTTCAAAATGTTTATTATTTTTCATCCAAATCCTGCCATATTTCTCTCGATTGTTTTTGTTTTCGTTAGTAATATACTTTTCCCAGTTTTTAAACAGTACAAATAGTTTTTAGTTAGCCATTTCTAATTGTCATCTTATTGTGGGGAAATTATAACCCACATGATTGAAAAGAAACCATTTTATTCTTTGGCTTTTTATGCTTGTGTGTAAGATGAAATGCAATAATTTGTTTTTATTTATAAAAGATAATGGCTGAAAAAAAAAACGGAAATATGAAGTTATATAAAATTCAAGCGTTACAATTTGAAGGTTTCTTAAAAAATGTTTAAATATATTTTAGTAAACATTTTCTTCTAAAACACTCTTTTTTATTTCTAAATATTAATGTGTGAAAATGTAAAGAGCAACTCATCCCAACGTTTTATTAAATTAAATTCATAAGTTTTGATAAAAGCATACTGGTAGTCGCGTACTTCATTAAAAGTAACACTTAATTATTAACTTTACAGTTTTCTCTTCAAAAAGAAGAGAAAAGAGTTCTTTTGCGAAGAGTTAT
>CM063502.1:58315553-58323053 GCA_032207245.1 Pardosa pseudoannulata | reverse complement strand
TATATATATATATATATATATATATATATATATATATATATATATATATATATATATATATATATATATATATATATATATATATATATATATATATACACACATATATGTATATGTATATATATATATATATATATATATATATATATATATATATATAGTGTGTGTGTGTGTGTAAAAGCATATTATATATGTATTTATGCATATTCTTTAAAATCTAAGTAACTATGTAAACATAAATTTGTGTTTGATTAGCACATATATAGTATATTTCAATACATGAATAAACAATCAATAAAAATATGCAAAATTCACCATAAATTAAGAAAGCTTATAAACTGTCATTAAAATGGACTGACATAACTGCAAGATGATATTTTGGATTTCAATTATGAACCGGAAAATTCTAACATGTCGGTATCAGTATTAAAGGAACATACTACCTTTCGAGATTTAAAATCTTGATTATAACGTTGTTTGGACTCATGATAAAATAAAATATTTTCCTCCTTTAGAATATTATTCTTTACAAACTCATTAATATTAACACCTGATCTTTAAAAAAATATTTACTGTTGTCATAATAAGTAGGATATTTTTAATAATAATATAAAAATGTACACCAAATATAAAAAGATATTTTTAATACAAAATGCTATTGACTTACTCTTAAGATAACATTTGAAATTTTCATATTAAAAACTAAAATGTTAATAGTAAAATATCTATTTAAAATATCTTTATTTTTCTGTAAACCAAAGCTTTAGAACTATCTGTCATTGTAATACTTAAAAAACCTTAACAAGTAAATTTTATGAAGTTGGGGACTTAATGATGATCAAAGAAAAATTTTATTCTAAACAGAGGTAAACTATTCATTTAAATTGAAATCAAATTTGCCGAACGATGGCCGAATGGTTAGGGTGCTGGCCTTCGGAACCGGAGCTCGTGGGTTCGAATCCCACTATGGCATGGATGTTCGTAGCCGTTCGGAATCGGCTTTAAGCAGTAGGTCCCGGTCTCATTAGCCCTCGTGTTGCAAAAAGTAGACCGTAGAACTCCAAAACCAAACCAAATCAAACCAAATCAAATTTAATCTGTTTTATTGATGACTGAGGTTGAAATATACTAAATATACTGTAGCGTCTTAAACAGACCTGTATGGTTAGAAGAATGTTGGATGCATTATTAAGATGAAACAAAAAGGCGTGGTATGGAATAGCATACAAAAAGGGAAAGAATTCAAATGAAAGATACCTGATTGTAAATGATCCCAAAAGTGTTTTTAAATTTAAATTACACTGTGTAAAGAGATCCCTACATAGAAAAAAGAAAAGACACAAGAGGAGGCTGAGAAAGTATAAAAAGAGAATTTACAATGTATACTAGAGTAGCACGATATGTCAAAACAGAGTATCGGTTCAATAGATTTTGTATTCTTTTTGGTAATGTGTTCCTCATCCAGAAAAAACCACTGCCATATATATTCTGCTAACAGAAATTAGGCAAAATGCACTGAAAACACTTGAAGATCCACCTTATTTTCCAAACTCTTCCTCTTCTGACTGACTATCATTTTGGTGGATCTCGAAACAAGTTGAGAAGAAAAAGATTTTAAACTAATAGACTGATAAAATAATTCGTGTGCAAATAGATTTTATGTCATATTTTGGGCCATTATACGAATTAGGAAGAAAATTATTTTCGACTAATCAATTGATACAAAATTCGTGCTCGAATAGGTATGTGTGAAAAGTTCATATTTTGAATTCTGATTACTAATCTAAAAGAAAATTTTTGAGGCATTTGAATCAGTATTAAACAGAGTGGAATGGTGAGAAAAATATTGGATTCAGTATTCAATATAAAACGTTTAGTAATATATAAGCTTTGGTAAAAGGAATAGTATGCGTAAAATGGAAAGAAATAGAAACTTTATATATCTCCCTGTACATTGTGATATGGTGTAAATACATCCCTACAAAAAACAAGAGCAGCCCACAGACTGCTGAATAGTTAGGGCTCTGGTCATTGGAACCGGGGTTCGTGCGCTCGAATCCCACTGAGCATGAATGTTCGTAGTTGTTCTGAATCGGCTTTAAGCAGTAGGTCCCCATCACATTAATCCTCCTGTTGCAAAAAAAGTAGACTATAGCACTTGAAACCAAACCAGAAGAAGATCAATTAAAGCAGGGCAACGGTCGTTGCATTTTGTAAAATGATAAAGCAGCATATCGGTCCAAAAAGGTAGTGATTCATGTGATTCCTCATTCCTCTAAAACAAACAAGCGGTACAAATATTCAGCTAACAACAGAAATTAAACAAATTGCTCCTAAAACAATTGAATATTAACCTTATAATCCACACTTATCCCATTGCAACCGACTTCCATATTATAGTACTCAAATCGAGTTAGGAAGAAAAAGATTTTCAGCTAATGAATTAATAAAAAAAATCCGCATGTGAATATATTTTGTTCATGCCATATTTCATTCAAGGAAACGAAAATATTTTAAAAAGGTACCAAGGCGAAAAATTGTAGATTTATATGATGGATGTTGTGTAGGAAAAAAAATTAAAATGATGTATTTTTATTTTTTTAAATTCAACATAATGTTTTTAAATATATTTTCTATACTTGATCCACTCAAGCAGTTTTGAACTAAAACTCAATTTTATGTATTATAAAACAATAGAAAACATCTATGAATTATATATCAAAGAAAAAGTATAAGTTTAAGATGTTAAGCAAATAATTGTAATTCAAGTTGTAAAAGAACTGTACATAAATTTCCTTATTTCATTAGTAACAATATTATGTTTAATTCAAAATCTATTTTTGTATTACTGAGTATTCAACCATACAGCTAAAAACAACTTTTAAACAATTAAAAAAATTTAATTATTTTACAGTTTCTTGTGTATTAAATGTGTAATATTAAAGCATCTATACATTTTTTGGTCTTCAGGTGTGTGTTTTTTATAATAATAACTGCCTAGATTCAATTTCTTGCTAGTTATAAAAATACAAAAACGTTACTGGTAGTGTCACTGAATCATGCCTTCATTTCTTTTTTCTCTCCTAAACGATCGTTCCAATATTCTAGTCATGTTACTTTCATTCCCTTCTATTTCCGTGTAATGAAACATAACAATCAAATTAAGCTTTAAACGTTCTACTCCCATATGAATCACGAACCTCGCACTGCTTTTGTAATAACCGCAAAGCTGAATGTCACGGCACTGCGCTATACCTGGTGAATATTTTTCAATGCCGGGCATCGATCGGTTTTTTACTACGAGAGGAGAGGGGGTGCGATAAGAACGTCATTGAGGGATGTCTCCACGTCTTTTATCAGACACCTCCCTGCCCCCCTCCGGAACAAAAACTTCATTGATCTGCAGCTCCCCTGCACCTCCACTCATTAATGCGGAGGCTCGTCGCAATATTTTATAGCGGGTTATTAGTTTCCTTATCGACAAGCAGGAGGGATACTTCCGACACCTTTCCGATTAGTTCCTTGCATGACCGGACAAAAACAGACTCGAAAATTTATCTAGAAAACGTGGTCTTGTCAATAAAAGGGAGACTGCAGATATTCCCCTGGTGTCTATATAGCTTCTTTTCAACTACTGTTTTTATAACATCCGTTCCAGTTTTCTTTGCTTTCAGCAAAATATGTCCCAAGAGTATGGGACGAGATAAAATTTTAAGCAGATCCCTTGTGTATTACTTTGAATGAAAGCATTTCCATAAAAATATTATTTATGAACAACTTATACGCTTTGAGATTTTAAAGCTTGGTCTTTTATCTTAAACTAGTTGTGTGTGATTTTTTTTCTAGGGGAGGGGGTAGGCTGTAGATTAAACTCTCTTTTATTGTTGTTTTGGTAACTTAGCGGCAATTGAAAATAAGTGAATCTAATTTCTTTCTCAAATTCAAAAAATTCAGAGAAATCTGTAAAGAAATAAATGGACCTAATATGGCTAACAATTGGAGCTAAAAGTTTCTTTTTTGCTTTTAGCAAAACATATCCCAAGAGTATGTAAAGCCATAAAATTTAGAGAGACCCCATGTGTTTTTGAAATTTCATGCTTAAATGGACCTAACATGTTCAATAATTGGAACTAACAGTTTACCTTATTTTCAGCAAAAATATGTCCCCTGCGTATGGGACTAGACGAGATGAAATTTTGAGCAGATTCTTCGTGTATTACTTTGAAATATATTCTATAAAAATGTTATTTATTAACAACTTATACTCTTTGAGATTTTAAAGCTTGGTCTTTTATCTTAAACTAGTTGTGTGTGTTTTTTAATAGGGTAGGGGGTAGACTGTAGATTAAACTCTCTTTTATTGTTGTTTTGGTAACTTAGCGGCAATTGAAAATAAGTTAATGTAATTTCTTTCTCAAATTCAAAAAATTCAGGGAAATTTGTAAAGAAATAAATGGACCTAATATGGCTAACAATTGGAGCTAAAAGTTTCTTTTTTTGCTTTTAGCAAAACATATCCCAAGAGTATGTAAAGCCATAAAATTTAGAGAGACCCCATGTGTTTTTGAAATTTCATGCTTAAATGGACCTAACATGTTCAATAATTGGAACTAACAGTTTACCTTATTTTCAGCAAAAATATGTCCCCTGCGTATGGGACTAGACGAGATGAAATTTTAAGCAGATTCTTCGTGTATTACTTTGAAATATATTCTATAAAAATGTTATTTATTAACAACTTATACTCTTTGAGATTTTAAAGCTTGGTCTTTTATCTTAAACTAGTTGTGTGTGTTTTTTAATAGGGTAGGGGGTAGACTGTAGATTAAACTCTCTTTTATTGTTGTTTTGGTAACTTAGCGGGAATTGAAAATAAGTTAATCTAATTTATTTCTCAAATTCAAAAATTTCAGGGAAATTTTTAAAGAAATAAATGGACCTGATATGGGTAACAATTGGAACTAAAAGTTTCTTTTTTTTTACTTTTAACAAAACATATCCCTAGAGTATGTTAAGCTATAAAATTTAGAGAGACCCTATGTGTTTTTGAAATTTAATGTTTAAATGGACCTAACATGGTCAATAATTGGAACTAACAGTTTCCCTTATTTTTAGCAAAAATATGTCCCCAGCGTATGGGACTAGACGAGATGAAATTTTAAGCAGATTCCTCGTGTATTACTTAGAAATATATTCTATAAAAATGTTATTTATTAACAATTTATATGCTTTGAGATTTTAAAGCTTAATATTTTATTTTCTTGAGCACCAATTTTAATTTTCAGCTTTTGAATAAATCTTTCTTTGTTAGCTTTTCTTTGCTAGCAAATTTGGTAGTGTATCAGGAATTGCAAACAAATGAATAGCTTTTCCTTCCCAAATTAAAATATTTCAGAAAATTCTTTTAAAAAATAGATGGATTTAGCATTGTACTAATGTTTGAAACTGCTAGGAATATAAAAATACATTAAACGCTATTTCTTAAATATTAAGTATAAAAATGGTATTTTCGCGTCTTTTAAAGATTTCTATTGTTAGAGCAATAATAATAATGATAATAATATGCAGCGTGGAGTAAATGTTTACATAATATGTATGAATTCAAAGATTGCGAAAAAAAATTTTTACATTTTAATAGACCAAAAAATATATGTTTATTCTGTCTTGAATTTATAAATAGTTTTGCAAAGCTATTACCTTAGTGTATCATTAATAAAAACCCGTTGCTGAAAATAAAAGATAACTAAACTTGGAAATCCAATAGTTATACTAGAAGAAAAATAGCATGCAGGTATAGATTCAACAGCCACTTTTTTTTATTATTATTTCAGTCAATTTCAATAGCTAATTACAATAGTACTTGTTTGTTAAATATTTTTTATTTTTCTTCAGTAGAAATTTAAAACATACATATCGGGAAACTGAAATAAATGTATAAAATAAATGCAAAAAATTTAATCAACTGTGACATTTACTAATAGTAAAAAAACATAATGTTTTATGTATGGTTTTTCTGTTACACCATTACTATCACATCTATTCACTACCGTGTTTTTACTTTTATCTACCTAAAGAAGAAAAAACACAATATTTTCAAGGTGGGAAAACAAAGATTGCATTGTTTAAAACTCTCTTCAATAATCCTGAGAGCCTCTTCATCTTATACAATGCATGTCTCAGAGAATTAACGAATATTCCTCGGTGCATTGAGGCATTAATTAGGTGTAACCTTTGGGCTTGTATAGCTCTAAAACAATGCGCTCAATTAGGTGGTTGCAATAGAAAGTACTCTTATGCTCTCTCTGCCCAAAGGAAATAAAAGCAGTTTTCATCTTTCTATAGAATAGCAAAACAACTTTAGCATAGTCCCTTAGGGTAGCACTTACTGCCGGGGTAATTAATGTTTTTCTGCCTGGTTCATTAATATCATCCTTTCATGGGCAGGCAATTTCTTTGTCACTACACGTTCCGACGTTTAGGAAGCGTTAAAAAACGGGCCACAAAATAATTATAAAAAATATGCATCCGAAAATGATTGGGACGATTTACAACCATCCCTCTTTTTTATGTTTCGAAGATTAAAAATAATGCGCTTCTGGATAAGCTCCGCTTGCTTTTAAAATATGGTCACCATTTCTCGTTGCAATCGAAGCAAAAACTTTACTTCATTGAACTCCAAAGAAGAAAAATTTGCTGCTCTCTCTCTCTCTCTCACTCTTCTCTCTTTCTCTCTCTTTTGCGTGAAGAACAAATTTCGCGCTGCAATTTATATCCCAGGATTAACCGAGCGAAGTACTTCTGGATGGATGTAGTGAAGGATTGGTGGGGAAGTCTCTTGAGGAAATGGTTTTCGGTTGAACAGATATAACCGCGTGATGAATGTTATTTGAAGGAACAATAATCAATTGCAAAAACTTGACGCTGGCCAATAATTATCGTTCTATCAGATTGGTTTTCAATGTTACATGAAACGGAGGTTCGTGACATTAATATCTTCTAATCAAGACATGAATTACTGAAGGGAAAAATGCTTGTAAAACAACGAAAGAAATTCTCTTTAGCTGATAGTTTTATATTAATTATTTATATAAATTTATATAAATGTTTATGTCTCATCAAAGTAAAAATTTAGACGACATTGAAAATCATAGAAACGATTACATTTTGAGTAAGTGAGACCTAATAATTTGAATAAAGTATTTTATAAAATAAGAACAATGTTTCAATAGTAAAAGATCGCTTAGTTTAAATAAGAATAACAAATAAGTCTTGGTTATCGTATGTGTCTGGGCAAAATAACTTTTACAGGTAGAGATTTGAAACTGAAAACAATTTATTTTAAAAATGATCTGTTGATCTATTTGATCTGTTGCAATTTTATTTTATTCCAATTTTTATCAAGGTTAAAATGCCAGATTATTAAAGAAATGCTCAAGATATCTCCATAAATAAAGCATAAATTTCGAATATGTATATGCTTAAAAAAATTATCAAAACATA
>CM063502.1:58210553-58310553 GCA_032207245.1 Pardosa pseudoannulata | reverse complement strand
ATAGTTTTGTATTCTCCTCAAACAAAGGAAAAAGGAATTTTTTAAGAAAACTATCTTGAGTAAGCATTACTTTATTACATTGGAATGTTCTGAATCTTATTAACCACTTCGTGCCCTTACACTAAATCCACAAGTACAAGCTGCTTACAATATTTATGACTTTATCATTTACTTAAATCTGTTCATACGAAAGCTAATATAAGTAGAATTATAATAGTAGTCTTAACCTTCGATCAGGAAAACATGATGCTGTAAGGAATTTTACAAATTATGAAGCAATAAATTGGCATGCACTTCCCATGGACTTGCCTTGGACTTCCCAAATAGTGTCGTACTTTAACCTTTTATATCCCGAATTAATTTACCATCAACTTTCTTATTGCATTTTTGCAGTATATAAGTTTTAATGGAGAATAATCATAGAAAAAAGAAAATTAATTTTACTGTGTTTTAGGAGTTAATTTTGCAGCTGGTATTTTCTAGTACCAACATATATTTTTGACTCTCTGATAGAAAATAAAATATTTAATTATGAATAAAACAAATGAAATGCTTACCTGCGACATGTAGAAGTCTCTAAAAATAATAGTACCAATTAACTGGTAATAAACCACTAAATTTACTCAATTGAACAGCACGTGTATCATCTCTATCACAAAAGACCTTCGAATGCAGCACGCCAGTTATAAAATTCCTACTATGCGAATAAAAATGATTCCTGATTGTTGCTGTCATTTCATTTCTGCTGTAGGAACTACATAGTTCATGTCCTTGTGAGTACCGTCAAGAAAAACGGCTTTATTAGGAATATGAAGCAGTACTTATAAGTACCGTCAGGATAAAAAGGGTTAAAAGACTGGAAACTACTAAACTGAATGCTAAATAACTGGTTTTCTGGATGTTTGAGTATATTTTAAATTCGCTATTATACACAATCACTCTCACTGAAAGTAATGGATAATAATTATAAGGAATTACTTTTGTGTCTTAATACACTTTTCATTAATTGCTGAACATCACATTTACTTTGGGTAGGAAGCTATATCGTGATATTAACTGCCCTCATCAGATGAGCTCATGGCATTTCAATGTATACTGCAGTATGACTGAACGAACAAAAACGCAATTAAAATTTTGATAGATTAGTGGGGCGTAATGAATCGCTGATATATCATACTGGACATGATAGCAGGTGTGTCTTTGTGGGATTTAGGGTGGAACAAAATTAGAAGATATAAAAACACAACATCCATGATAAAAGTATTCAAACAAAGGAGAAGAAGCAGTTTAAAGTAGATTTTGAATATCATAAGCTTATTATATAGCTTTGAATATAGTGTTAAAAATAATCCTGGTTGTATAAAAGGCAAACTTGCTTTTTTGTATATAACTTTACAATTTTTTTAAAGAATTATTGAATTAAAAAAAATAAGTTTTTAAATAATATCCCAATATAGTTTATAAAGTAAAATCAATCAAATGCATAAAAATAGTTTATTTCATATATTTTATTATATTAACTTATAAAGTTTAGTTAAATGTTATTATGTAATTTTAAAGATAAATGCAATTTTCCTTACAATATATGAACATGCACTTTCTCAATCATTCTAATTCACCCTTTTCTGTACTAATTGGAGATAGGGGTAATATATTCAGAATATTCAGAATTCAAGCTAGTATTCTGTTTTATTGTGTACACGTTCCATATAAATTTTGGAATAGTGCATCAGCTTACAGCTCCAGTATTGTGTTTTCAGTATTTTCAGTATGTGTGGAAAAGAGCATTTATAGAAAATTTTTATAAAAAGAAAAATGTGGAATTATTAAAATAAATTGTTTCAGATTTTGAGTGCAATCTATAAGCGTAATAGTGTGCATGTAAATGTAGTTCAAGCTTCAAAACTAATATTGCATTTTAAATATAACTTTGTATAAAATTGAACGAACACTGTATATATACGCATCTATTACGCCAAATACATTCTATACTGTTTCTAAACGAATTTGATTTCCTTTCTTGATGATACAAAAAGGTTAAAACTCAAGCAAAAATAACAAACTCTCACATGCGCAAGATGCTTGATACATACATATTCATTTCACTGTTTAACACCTACGTATATTTTTATTTGTGTTATTCAATAGTGGCATTATTAGTTCACCTTTCCTTCATGAGGTCGCATTAAAAAACTTGATTCATAATCAGTTCCTTTATTGCATTTGGGTATAACACTTACATGCTGTTTCAATCCATCATATCCCGGTGAAATGATATTGTATCAGTCTTCCTAGTATAGAACTTAATTTAGATGTTTAATAACACAGAAAGCCGCTTGAGAGCAGGCAATATACTTTTATATAAATCAATTCTAAGAAGTTAATTCACTTACTGCTAATTATTATAATCCTTTCGATGCATTAAGTTGTGTAATTTAATATTTCCTGCTTTACTTACTTTGAAAATCGGAAAGTGGTAATATAAGCAGCCAGGCCTTGCATAATTGACAACCAGCTACATAAAATGCAAATAAAAACAAATAATAAACTAGTTATATAAAGTTATAAAAAGGTTCATTATTCTGATTATGTTGATTGGAACTTATTAAGTGATCTTACAAGAGTAATTAGTAAGAAACATGATACGGGGGTTATACAAGTATGTGCAACTTTTATAGTACAATAAAATTGAGATAAAATTTAATTTTATATTTCTAGAAGCTTTGCTTATAAGAATAATTAGTTTAAGCCCATTTAAAAGTAAAAAATGAAATACTCCACTGATGGCTCGATCCTTTTTAATTTCAAGTCATTAAATTTAAAGAGGAAAGATGACGGTATGACTTTTTTTTCAATTCACGAAAGAATCAACATTCTAACTATTTATTTTTGACTTTTTTTAACATAGTTTGCTTATAAAATGCTTAAAGAACAAAGAGAATTTCCTCATAAAGCTACCGTCATGTTTGCTACTAAAAGAAACTTTAAACTTTAAAAGATTAATTCCTTACGGATACCAGAACTTGTGGGGAGATCTACGTATACTCCATACAGTTGTCGAATAAAACTTGATATTTCATATTCAATGACAGTGTACGTAAATTTAAATCAAATTAGAGGTGTATAGAGAGATACTTTGAGCCTTGGTATCAATTCGATTTCAGCACTCTTGGTGAGCTTCTTTGTTTGGATCATAACATCCTAAATCAATGAAGCACTATGCTTTTCAAACACACACACACAAATGCTTGAAATCTAATGCTATCTATGCTTGAAATATATATGTGTAATAAGACGGACTTCACGATGGGTGGTTACAGTCATATCCCATAAAAATGACACTTTCAGCTAAAGACCTATATTAACATAACGTTGGAGGACGGATTCCCACTTCATCATAGTGACAGGACAAACACAAGGTTCAGCTAGTGTGAAGTTATAAGTAAAGATGCCCTTAACACCTGGTCAACTTCTTTAGAAGAATCTCTAGAAATACCTGTCTAAGATATCGTGCATCTCCTATTTTTTGGGGGGAATTTCCTAAATTGTCCGCTAGGGCAATGTAGAGTTATAATTGGTTAGCCCCCTTATTTGAGGGCGTAAACTGTAGCCCCAGTGGTCAATTTATGTTAGGGGTTAAAAAGGAGAAAGCAAAAGGACGTGGTAATTTTTAGCCCTTGACTTAAGATCTGAAAACCCCTGAGAATTTTCTAAGGGTGTCTTAGGGGTTTTATTCAAAATGCTTACCCTAATTTCCTGATCCAGTTTAATTTTCCTTACATATATATATTTCAAACATAGATATTTATTACAGAAAAGCATCTGAAATTTTTTAAAAAAACATATAAAACTATGAAAAAATTATATTTTTGAAATTTACTCCTGATGCGTCATTACAAATTAAATATTGTTTGCCAAAATTGCCAAAATTTGAAAGAAAGAAATTGCATTAAATAATGCATTATACCATCTTAAAGCACATAAACATAGCATGTAAGCACTAGATGCTTTAATGAATGTACATATAAGCATTATAAATGCAAAGGAAAACAATTTCAACACAGTGAATAATCAATGTGAAAGAAATCCTTTCGTGTTTAAAATAACTACTCCAAACAGAAAATCAAATTGTATTAGTTTTTTCATCATTTTTGACATCCTCTATTTCGTTTTTCCAAAATACCCCATGTTGATAGTCACAATCATTCGCTTCTAATTATCTTACAAAAAATTGCTCTACTTTTAATTAAAAACAAAAACGAATTTTTAAAGTATATAAAATTATGAAAATTGTGTGTCTGTAAATTAATTGCGAGACATCATTAAGGTTAATTTAATTTCTTAATTTTACGTAAACGAAAGTTAAATAATATTAACGAAATTCCTCTGAAGAAAGACTAAAGAATACCATAGAAAGCCAAAATTTAAATACATGAATTTCAGCAAAGAATGCATTAGACAGAACAAATAAACCCATCACATGAACAGCAGAAGCTTTTATATAAGCATTATAAATGCAAAGGAAAACAACTCCACCACCGTGGATCATCAATATAAAAGAAATTCCATAGTGTTTAAAAGGGACTACTGTAAAAAGAAAATCAAGTCGTATACGTTTTTATCATCATTTCCGACATCCTCAATCTCGTTTTTCCACAATGCCCCGTGTGAACACTCACGATCATTGCCTTCTAATTGTCTTACAAAAAATCCTTCTCGCTCTATCTTTAATTAAAAAATAAAACGAAAAACTAAAACCTGCACGCCCTTTTGCCGCTTGGCTGTTATACCGAGCGGAAAGGTTAAGGTCTCTCATCCAAACCCTTTTTACCAGACAACACCCTACCGGAGGCCTTGACTCCGCCTCTCTGGACTTTAATCCAGCGAAGATGCAGGATCTCTGGAAGAAGATGCAGCGTGATTCGGTAATTAAAGGGACCCTCAGGGGACTTTGGGAAGGCGTGTGACGGTATACGGAAATACGCAGACCAAGCAGGTCAACTTAAGATTGGCGAAAACCGCTTCTGGCTTGACGTTGCATCCTGTGTTGAGGCCTTGCCGAAGGGACTTTGGTCTATTTTGTCCACGTGCTGAAAAGCTTGACACATTGAGGTTCGCGTGCGATTGTTATGGAAGGAAGACGCCTGTAATAATAACAATAGATCAGGAGAGAATTGGAATTAAATGTTATTCTTGTATGTGTTTTCTTCTTTACTTTCCATGAAATTGACGCAGTTTCAGAAGCTAAACGAGACAGATGGGCCTTTTTTCTTCTGCGTAACATATTTAATGATACTATTAATTCGAAAAAGGATACTGAATTGTCCTGAAATACTAGAAAATGCACGAAAATCTTTGATGCATTACTAGGAAATATATTATTTGTTTATTTGCTTATTTGATTTTCAATTTTGTTTAAAAGGAACTTAACTAGAATGATAAAATTCAAAAGAAATAGCTTTATGATTTACTTACTGGAGAATTTCATTAATACACTTCCTTACCTTAAAATGGTCTAATAATATGCTTTAAAGTACCATTTGCACTTAATATACTACTTTATTGCACCCTTTTAGTCATTTAATGCTAAATAATTTACCATCGACATGCATATTAAGTTCAATGAAGTGGTATCAAAATGTATAAATAATCGAGCAAGCAGATATTCAAACCATTTGGAATTGACTGTAAACAATAGGTCGTAGTCTGATTATCCCTGTATTAAAAGAAAACATACCGTTTTCAATTAATTATTTTCTATAAAAATGGATACAAAATTACTTTAATTCATGTATTAGAAAACAGAGTACTGTAATCTTTTTCAATTATCATCCATTCATACTCCAATCTCCTCAATAAATAAATAAATAAATAAAATTTTTTAAAAAATTAAAAATTGTAAACAAACTATTTTTAAAAGGAAATGTTTTGTATTATAAATATTAAATATTTATAATTCAGATCTTAAAATAACATAATGGATTACACATAGCATGCATTTGTAAGTTATTTTACTGGAAAAATTCTTTTGCCTATTGAAAAAAAAAGTCCATCCAAATATAAAAAGAATACTAATTGCCTGATTAAAGTATGAAATATTATTAAAGTCAATAGTAAATTTAACCGGGAAATAGTTCATTCACGAAGGAGGTTATTTTTTTGTATATTTTATATACCTTTTATGTGTTTAATTATACAGTTCTCTCATTATTCAATTGGAATTTTTTTTGGTGCAGATATACGCTTTTTTGAGCAGATTTCACTGTTGACTGAGCAGGGCGCTGCTCTTCGGTATTAAAATTCCTCGATTTGAGTCCCACTATTAGCGTGGATACTTGTAGCCGTTCGGAATCGGCTTTAAACAGTGGGTACCGGTCTCGTTATACCTCAAGTAGTGAAAATAATAGCCAATAGTGTTCTAAACCAAACTCTGAATATGGATATATTGTGTTAGGGTCTCAAATAAGTACAGATTTAAATTTGATTTACATGAATATCATCTGTTATTGTAACGATTGGTCAAATTTTCCTATTTTCTTACTTACAACACGCTGCGTAAATAGTTACAATATATTTAATACTTTAATAAAACTTAAATAAATGTCTAATAAAACAGACATAAGGATTGAATTTATAAGTTATGGTTGTAAAAGAGACATTTCTAGTTTCCATTTCAAATTGTTTTCAGATAAAGAAAACATAGTACCTTATATAGCCGGGAACTCTTCAATAAAACCGGGTTTTTTAGTAGTTGTTATTTTAATTATACTAAGAGTTTGCTTATGTAAAAAGTCTTTCTCTCTTAAGAATGAAATATTTAGTAACACTTAAAAAATTTATTTTATTTTGTTGTTCCCAGTAATTTATTTTTAACAAATATAACATGAATACACACATATACATACTAAATGAAAATAATGAAATTGACACACGATAACGTTTGAAATACATACAAGAAGCTAACATTTGTTATCTAATTGAATCTGCACTTATCTTCAATTTTCAAGATTATAGCTTTAAAATTATCTAAGATTTTAAAATTTAAAAAAAATCAAAAGTTTTAAAATCTTAAAGCATTTTTTTTCAGTTATCATGCTATAAAATAAAACATATTCATTTTATTAATGTAAAGAATTTTCCCTGATTGAAAACCATATTTAGCTTCAATATGATATTAAATTTAGTTTTGAATCTATGTATTTCAAAAGTTACCTTACACACTAAGACTGGCACAATAAACCCTGGTTCCTAAGTTGAACTTTACTCCAGAAGAATTTAGTTTAGTTTAGTCTATTTCTTTTTTTCCTTAATTCCGAGAACATATTGCAATTTTTTTTAAATAACCTCCAATTAGAGCGTCGTATTCTCTATTTAATGCATTTTCCTGTGATCTATTTTTTTCTCCCCATTTCCCAAAATTCTTCTGGATTTTTGGGATCTGCATATCTAATTTGCTCTTTCTTTTAACACATGCTATGTGCCTAACGATGGCCTAAAAGGTTAGGGCGCTGGTCTTCGGTTCCAAAGTGGGTTCTAATCCCACTATGGCATGGATGTTCGTAATCGTTCGGGACCGACTTTAAGCAGTAGGTCCCGGTCTAATTAGCTCTCGTGTTGTAAAAGGCAGACCGTAGATTTCCAAACCAAACATTAACACATGCTATGATCACCAATTACCTTAAATTGGTTTTAAAGTAAAATTTAATACGAATGTTTTAAACAGTAAAGTGTATTCCCAAAGAAAGGTCTGTTTTATTTTTGTTTTCTTTGCCTATGTCATTTTGACATGTAAAATAATTAAAACAAATACATATTAATTTATATAGAAGTGTAAATAATAACTTTTTTAATAATTTTTACTGCTTATAAATTTAAATCTGCTTTATGAACTTCAAAAGATAAATCTCTCTTTAACAAATTTTTCCTATAACGGACTTTTTTAAGCATTTAGAGACTTCGTTAAATAGAAGTCCGACTGAATTTCATCCTTATTTATGTTAACCCTAGTGACTGATTTTTCCTCAATACATCTCTTCTGACGTAGCGGGTGGCACATTTTTTGTCGATATATTTAACAGAGGTAGTAGTTGGAAGTAATTTATCATGATGACTTGGTTTTGAACTTTCCTTCAACGATTTTTCTTCATTATTTTACCTAAAAATAAAATTTTCGTCTTTCAAAGGAAAAAAATCGAAGGTCATGGCAATGAATATATTTAGCTTTGTGAGGTTTTATATTATTTTATTATTCAATAAATTTTGGGTAAATGTTGCTTTATATTAGCTAGTTTATTTTATAATTTAAGGTCTATTCATTTATCTTACCCTTTAAAAGATCACTAAGCTCTTAAATATAAAAACAAATAATTTGCTAACATTTGAATATTAATATAAGGAAAATGTAACTGTTTTATCAAGCCTCTACATTATATAATGTTTCCACATATTATCATTTAAATAAATACGAATTAAACATTAGTATGTTTTAAAAAAACAAATAATTTTCTAACATGTTAATTTTATGATTAAATAACTATTAAATATTTTATAATGTCTATACATTCAATAAAGTTTGTATGTGTTATTTAAATAAAAAATATGAGCTATCTAAATCACATTACAATGCCCATAAAATAAAACAAACAATTTTGCTATATTTTAAAGTCCACTAACTTATCTTGCACATTAAAACATCACTAAGCTCTTAAAAATAAAAAATAATTTGCTAACATTTGAATATTAATATAAGGAAAATGTAACTGTTTTATCAAGTTTCTACATTCTATAAGATTTGCATATATTATCATTTAAATAAATACAAATTACTTATATAATATTAGTATGTTCTGAAAAAACAAATAATTTGCTAAAATATTAATTTATGATTAATAATTATTAAATATTTTATAATGTCTATACATTCAATAAAGTTTGTATGTATTATTTAAATAAAAAATATGAGCTATCTAAATCACATTACAATGCCCATAAAATAAAACAAACAATTTTGCTATATTTTAAAGTCCACTAATTTATCTTCCCCATTAAAACATCACTAAGCTCTTAAAAATAAAAAATAATTTGCTAACATTTGAATATTAATATAAGGAAAATGTAACTGTTTTATCAAGTTTCTACATTCTATAAGATTTGCATATATTATCATTTAAATAAATACAAATTACTTATATAATATTAGTATGTTCTGAAAAAACAAATAATTTGCTAAAATATTAATTTATGATTAATAATTATTAAATATTTTATAATGTCTATACATTCAATAAAGTTTGTATGTATTATTTAAATAAAAAATATGAGCTATCTAAATCACATTACAATGCCCATAAAATAAAACAAACAATTTTGCTATATTTTAAAGTCCACTAATTTATCTTCCCCATTAAAACATCACTAAGCTCTTAAAAATAAAAAAATAATTTGCTAACATTTGAATATTAATATAAGGAAAATGTAACTGTTTTATCAAGTTTCTACATTCTATAAGATTTGCATATATTATCATTTAAATAAATACAAATTACTTATATAATATTAGTATGTTCTGAAAAAAACAAATAATTTGCTAAAATATTAATTTATGATTAATAATTATTAAATATTTTATAATGTCTATACATTCAATAAAGTTTGTATGTATTATTTAAATAAAAAATATGAGCTATCTAAATCACATTACAATGCCCATAAAATAAAACAAACAATTTTGCTATATTTTAAAGTCCACTAATTTATCTTCCCCATTAAAACATCACTAAGCTCTTAAAAGTAAAAAATAATTTGCTAACATTTGAATATTAATATAAGGAAAATGTAACTGTTTTATCAAGTTTCTACATTCTATAAGATTTGCATATATTATCATTTAAATAAATACAAATTACTTATATAATATTAGTATGTTCTGAAAAAAACAAATAATTTGCTAAAATATTAATTTATGATTAATAATTATTAAATATTTTATAATGTCTATACATTCAATAAAGTTTGTATGTATTATTTAAATAAAAAATATGAGCTATCTAAATCACATTACAATGCCCATAAAATAAAACAAATAATTTTGCTATATTTTAAAGTCCACTAATTTATCTTCCCCATTAAAACATCACTAAGCTCTTAAAAATAAAAAATAATTTGCTAACATTTGAATATTAATATAAGGAAAATGTAACTGTTTTATCAAGTTTCTACATTCTATAAGATTTGCATATATTATCATTTAAATAAATACAAATTACTTATATAATATTAGTATGTTCTGAAAAAAACAAATAATTTGCTAAAATATTAATTTATGATTAATAATTATTAAATATTTTATAATGTCTATACATTCAATAAAGTTTGTATGTATTATTTAAATAAAAAATATGAGCTATCTAAATCACATTACAATGCCCATAAAATAAAACAAACAATTTTGCTATATTTTAAAGTCCACTAATTTATCTTCCCCATTAAAACATCACTAAGCTCTTAAAAGTAAAAAATAATTTGCTAACATTTGAATATTAATATAAGGAAAATGTAACTGTTTTATCAAGTTTCTACATTCTATAAGATTTGCATATATTATCATTTAAATAAATACAAATTACTTATATAATATTAGTATGTTCTGAAAAAAACAAATAATTTGCTAAAATATTAATTTATGATTAATAATTATTAAATATTTTATAATGTCTATACATTCAATAAAGTTTGTATGTATTATTTAAATAAAAATATGAGCTATCTAAATCACATTACAATGCCCATAAAATAAAACAAATAATTTTGCTATATTTTAAAGTCCACTAATTTATCTTCCCCATTAAAACATCACTAAGCTCTTAAAAATAAAAAATAATTTGCTAACATTTGAATATTAATATAAGGAAAATGTAACTGTTTTATCAAGTTTCTACATTCTATAAGATTTGCATATATTATCATTTAAATAAATACAAATTACTTATATAATATTAGTATGTTCTGAAAAAACAAATAATTTGCTAAAATATTAATTTATGATTAATAATTATTAAATATTTTATAATGTCTATACATTCAATAAAGTTTGTATGTATTATTTAAATAAAAAATATGAGCTATCTAAATCACATTACAATGCCCATAAAATAAAACAAACAATTTTGCTATATTTTAAAGTCCACTAATTTATCTTCCCCATTAAAACATCACTAAGCTCTTAAAAATAAAAAATAATTTGCTAACATTTGAATATTAATATAAGGAAAATGTAACTGTTTTATCAAGTTTCTACATTCTATAAGATTTGCATATATTATCATTTAAATAAATACAAATTACTTATATAATATTAGTATGTTCTGAAAAAACAAATAATTTGCTAAAATATTAATTTATGATTAATAATTATTAAATATTTTATAATGTCTATACATTCAATAAAGTTTGTATGTGTTATTTAAATAATAAATAAGAGTTATCTAAATCACATTTCAGTGCTCACAAATTAAAACGAATAATTTTGCTAATATTTTAATCTTATAATAATGAAAATGTATAAAATACAACCTCTAAGTTCTATAAAATTTAAATATGTTAGCAATTAAATAAATATGAATGAATTTACGCATGAAATTGTAGCATTTCATGCTACTTTAAACAATCGAAATTTTAATTTAAAAAATAAAGCGAAAGTTTAGCAAAAAAATGTTACAAATTAATTCAAGCAATTTATAATTGCTGAAATTCTCTATATTTCCATTTGTACTTTTTTGTACGAAGTAAAATCAAGCATACTTTAGGTTTTCGTACTTTAGATGAAACACCCATCTTCGACCATGGCTGAAACCATTTTGACTAGTTTAAGCTCACGTGTGTACTTACGTAAAATGAAACACTAAATTTGAATGTTTAAATATCTATTTTAAGTATCCCTAAATAGATTTTACTAGTTTTTTTTCGTCTGTACTTGCGACGTATATACGCGTACATACGTATGTACTTCTTTATATATTTAGCATAACAGAAAAACAATTAGTCATACAACGTTGAGGTTTTATATGTAAAATAGTTCAAACATCGAGTTGAGCAACTACTGTTTTATTTCAATCTGCACTCTTATACAATGAAAAATTTGAGTGTAACAGATATTGAAGCTGCCGGTCACCAATTACAACAATAAAAGGCAACAAAAAGATATTGATGTATTCATATACAGTTGCAGCATTGATTTTTAATCTGTTGAAAAAATGATTTGAAGCTCATTCCTACTGCAGAGTGATGATAATATTTTAATCGAAAACTTTTATGGTTTATAAAGTGAAATGTAACAAAAATTGACTATATAACGGAAAATAATGTTGCCTTATCACACGTAATATATACGCGTTGAAAAAGAAGCGTATCCATTTTACGAATCCTTTTAAGGGTGAAGAATATGCAGTTGTTTGTGTGTTTATAAAAGGAGAAAAAATAGAGAAACAAATTCAACCGATTTATTTCAGTTCAGATTGACGTATGATAAGGCTTTTAATCAGATTAAAATCTTGCGCTATCATACGAGAAATCCGCATATTCTTTAAATGAAAAAGGAATCTTAAATTGAATCTGTTACTTTTTCAACGAGCATATGTTGACATGTGATAAGGCTTTTAATGAGGTACTTAAGTCAAAATACTCGGAGAAACCAAAAAAGTGCACTCAAAGATTAAAACAGGAAAGATCTCGCATTGTTCGACAGAGAAATCGCCTTATAGGAGTCACCAGCCATATCATCAACACTTGCTGCTGTTTAATTGATATTGACTGTGTTTCGGCAAAATAACGTCACGGCAGGGAAATCTCCTTATAGAAATCACTAGCCGTGTCATCAACACTTGCTGCTGTTTAATTGATATTCGCTGTTTCGGCCTAGTGGCGTCAAGGTAAGGAAATCACCGGGGTTCGGCAGGGAAATCACCTTATAGGAGTCACCAGACGTATCATTAACACTTGCTGCTGTTTAATTCATATTGACTATGTCTCCACATAGAGACGTCATAGCGTGGAAACTCTAAATCGTATATGCTCTAAATAATAATATTGACTCTGTCGACCTAATATGACCCTTGCATCTATCTGTTTAACAAAAACAAAAAAAAAATTAATCTGGAACATAATAAAACATTAATTTAAATAATGTGTACGTATTAGCTAATACTATAAATATATAAACTGCAATGAATTTTTAAAAATCCATACAAGAAATCTACAAAATTAATAACTTAAGAAACAAAATCAAAACACAACTTAAAGAAAGAAGAAGCTGAATTTGAGCAGAAGCCTGTAAAGTGTTTGGAGATCGCTTCTTTAGTGAGAGTGTTTACATTATCTCTTCTCGTGTCTAATATCTTCCTGTGTATTCTTAGAATCAGAACGGGCACTGCTTACCCAAAAGGGTGTAAGGCTTTGGGATACGTACCCGATAAATTTAGTCCAGATCTTATAAATATTTGTAAAAGATTTAGAGAAACAGACATTGAGTAGTAAAAAACGTGTATCACTAGGAAGTGGGGTTTCCCAACATGTATCCGCCCTTAGGAAGACAGAGACATACGAGGGGAAATGAAGGAGAGAGAAAGACCGCGAAACGTCTGCATGAAGGAAATGAAGAATAACTGATGAATGTGAAGAGGGGCTGTCAACATGTGTTCTTCCACCACTCTGAATAGCTGCCATCTTTTTTACAGATGCTTGTTAATATAAGGTCTTTCATGCTTGTTATCGTTCATCTTGAGTTATTGGGAGGGTTACGGCTACTATAATGTGACCGTAGGAGCTGATATCGAAGACCTCGTTCACCCCACCATTTTATAGTGTTATGTGAGGACCTTTTTTTTCCTTCATTCTATACATCTATAAGAAAAGAGCATGTTGTGGTAATGGGAGTATAAATTGGAGAATATATCCAGTAGTTATTGCAGAATGGTTTATGTTATAAGCAAAATGCAACAGAAAATGGGAAATGCTTCAAGCCGAAAATTTCGGTTCAACGTTAATAATCCGTGTTATTTGCATTGTTGTATACGAGAAGTACAATTAGAGTGAAATAGAAATGCAGCAATACTGCTGTTGAGTAAGATATTTACCTTTTATTTTCTTTCTTGCGTACCTATCTTTATTATACGTATATTGGATAATTATAAATATAAGTATAGCGAGCACCTTGATTTTTATCCCAAATTTTGTTGAAAAGAAATGGCCACGTTATACATGAGTAATTACAGTAGTTATATGGAAGCTAAAATATAAATTTAACCCCTTTCCCTGAGAACGTCTCTATGAAATGAGTGCGCCCGCGGCATCACACGAAGTGGCTCTGCATGGTTGAAATGTTGTCCACCCCTGCTATAAAGTAGTTAGAACTATTTCGGAATTTAATGCTACCCCCTGGTTACGCAGGTGTGTTGAGAGGAGTCACGATTCCTTTTACCGTATTGTGTGTTTCACTGCCTTGATTCTACTGATGCGGTGGTCTTAAGAGTTCAACTTCACCATCCCTTTTTTCGATGATAGACCCTACTGTCATCCCAACTCCTACTTCTAGGTACATTAAGGTGAAACAACATTTAAAAATAATTTATTTTGTTTTTAATTACATTTATACAATTTATATAGCTCTTCAATTTATTTTCATATTTCCTTCTTATATCTGTTATTTTTTAAATATAAAGCAATTAGAACTCTTTTAGTAATTCATTTCTATTCCTTCTTGTCTCTCATTTGTGCTGAAAGAATCAGGATTTTATAATAATTTATTAAAATTTTCACCGTCCTATGTAAACTTCCTCTAATACGATTGGTCTTCATCTTTGCTCTACGATTGATAATTCACCTTTACCTTCCCATTTTTTGCTGACAGTATACCATTTAGATACCAATCCATCCTTCTACTTATAATAAGGGGAAAAATAGGCATTCAAGACTAATTTTTTATTTTATTCGTAGTTACATAATTTTAAACTTCTTAAACACTTGCATTATATCTTTCTTTTAGTACTATATAGCAATTATAATAGTTTTGGAATTCTACTCTACTCTTTTGTTACGCGGGTGTACTGAGAGGAGACAAAAATTTATAATACATCATTGCATGCTTTCTTGCCTTATTTGCAGTGATGCGGAGCATCTCCATCTCAGAAATTCCCCTTGTCTTCCCGAGGAATATTATCCTGCTGTTATTTTAATTCCTGATCATACTCTACGAACATTAATGAATGAATGGACACTTAGAATTATTTTTTTTCACATTCATATTTATTATAATTTCCCTATTTTTTATTTTTGCTTCTTCTTTCTTTTCATTTATCTTTTAAAGCATTTAAAAATGATTTAGGAATTCAATGCTACCTCCTAATTACGTAGGTGTACTAGGAGGAGACATGATGGTATTATACCTTTTTATGAGATTCAGTGTCCTATTTGTACTGATGTGATGAAATTTTATCCAGGTAGTTCATACTTTTCTTACCTTTTTTGCCCTGAAGGTTACCTCCCAATGATCTTAAGTCCAGATCATTACTTCTAGGGACATTAAGGTGAGGGAGAGTATTTAGATGCAATTTATTTTGTTTTAATCGTAATTATACATTTTTAAAACTTCTGAAACCTTTCCATTATTTTTTTATTTATTTTATTTTCATACTCAAAAGCAATAATAATTATTTCGGAATTAGTTTTTTACCTCTATGTTACGCAAGTGTGCTGAGAGGATTCGAGATTCTATAACACCATACTGTATGTGTTTGCTACCTTATTTGCACTGATACGGTGGGCTTCACCTCGAAAGTTCACCCTCGTTGTCCCTTTTTTCGTTAAATGTTGTTATTGTTATTTTAATTCCTGGTCATACTCTATGAACATTAAGGTGTCAGTAGACATTCTTTATACCACAGTTTGTGTTTAATCATAATTCTCCGATTTATAACATCTCTTCGAATTCTTCTATATTTTATTCTTCTTTATTTTATTTTATCCTGTAAGGAAGTTAGAAATATTTTGTAATTCTTTGCTGTTTCCTTAATACGTAAGGTGTGCTGAGAGCATTACGATTGTATGTTACCTAATTGTGACTTTCACTGCCTTGCTTATACTAATAATGCGGGTCTTATCTCGGCAGTTTACCTTATCGTTCAATTTTTCTCAGCTTAATATAAAACCATACTGCTATTATCTTCACTCAGCCCATGCTAGTTGAAAATGTAATATTATTAGTAATATATTTATGTAAGGGTTGTTAAAGTTTGAACATATATCAATAATTTAAAAATTGTTAATTATATTCAGCGTTTCACAAGAAGCTTTATCGGAAATTTTCATTGGGCATCTCTTTTACATACAATGTAGGTATTTTTATCTATAGGACATTTTTTGACGTAAAAAATAAAATTTAGATTTCATCTCAACCATTTGTGGAAAATATTAAGAGAAAAAATAATTTCTTTTTACCGTATAAAATGTTTAGAATCATTATTTTCAGCATATAACTGACAGATTGTGCTATTCAAGTCCTTTTAATTTTAATTAAATTTTATTTTATGTGATGAAAGGTAAACAGATAGAGTTATGAAATAAAATTAAACGTATAGAACATTTAGATAAATTGAATAAAACTCAAAAAACGTTTAAAGTTATTATTGTTGTTAACTATATTGTATGTCCATGTACTTCTATGCATTATATGATTTTGAATACTAAACACTCTTTCAGCGTTTCATTCTTAGTTATACTTGACAGTTCGGTGAGATATAAATATCAAAATTCCAGTTAAATTTCCTTCACCCTACTTCAAGAAGACCTTATATAAATTTAACCATACTCAAAAGCGAATAGAGATATTGCTTGTTAAGCGGATGTGATTTTCAGACAAGATATTTTTCTAAAATTCACAGAATTTCATTTTTAGAATAAAGAAATAACTTTCATCTTACTATAGCCTGTCAAAGATAGGTCATCAATAAAGTCCTTCCAAAGAACCTAAAAAAAAATTATGACTATAAAATATTAATACAAAATCTGCTTTCATATGTCTTAATATCACCTGATATATGAAACACGTGTGAATATTCCATTTCAAATTTGAATTTTTACTTGTCCTACATCTAAAAATTCTAAAATTTAACAGAGAAAATTATTCCAGTGTAATTTCTTTCCTGCAGTATGATTGTATTGATCAATTCATATAATTTGATAATTAAAAATGAACTTTATATTGTAAATGTTTTTAATATTTTATATGAACGCCACTGATGTACTGTATAGTAATATTTATTCTCCATACGTTTCACTAATCCTTCTCACTGTTTTCAGAAATTTAAGTTAGTTATTGGTAAAGATAGACACGTGTAAATAAGCCTTCAAATTTTAAGTCATAAATTAATAGTAGTTCATTTTATTTTATAATTTCGGTATACTGACATTACAATGTCTAAAGCAACATGGATTTTAAATGAAAATGTAAGTACATCAGTAATTGCTTAATTTTTCATAATTTTGTTATCAAATTTGACTTTTAAACTTAATTTAAAAATAAATGGAACAAGATTTTCCCCTCAAAAGCAGGTTTTATAATTAGAAGGAAGCTTAAAAATGTGAAGCAAAAACAGAAAAAAGTTAATATTGGTTCTTTTAAATCTCCTAATTTTAATTTTATTTTTCTAGATTGGTAAATTATAAATAAAAAACTAGCAGCTCTAAAACTAAAAGACAAATAGTATATCAATAATTGTTAAAAAGTTTTGTTTCTTTCAAAATAAATTTACCTAATTGTTTCGAAAAGAATTTTTTTTAATCGTTTTGATGCATTAAACAGATTACTTTAAAAAGATTATTTTGATGCTCGCTTAGCAGATTAAATTTTCACTCCACTTCCATTTTCTTCAAAAACTCAGAGTTTAAATAATTTTACTTTAAAAATAGATTGAACAGGAACCGTTTCCTGCAAAATAAATTTATAAATTGATCGAAGTAGTACCGTTTTCTCAACTTTTACTCCCCCCTTTTTTTTCTCCTCTATACCACCAATTACTTATCACCAATGTCTCCGCTATACAAAATAAGTAAAAATAATAAAACACCTCCGCGCACAATTGTCCGTCTCTCCCCTACCCTATAAACTCTTTATAATGGAATTAATTTCCGCTAGGCGCTTTTTGTCCGTAAAAATCAATCCCAGGCGACATTTGGCGCACTTTTCCTTCCTCTACCGTAAACCAGCTTCTTCGTTGCTAAAAGCAGGAAATAACGCGACGCCACAATGCTGTTAAGTCCTGTTGGTTTCGTTTAATTAAAAGTAAGACAGTAAAAGTGTGTACGCGCAGCCAAAGATCAAACAGAAACCGTTCCCTCTTCACTGTTGGCGACAGCTTCTGCCGCCAAGGTAAGTAACCCTACTCAACCGGCGAACTAAGTGGCGTGTGGGCAGGCGACCGATCTCATTCGCGGCTTGACGCGCTCGCAACTGTGTTCGCCAGCGCAAACTGCCTGAGCACTAGACCTTGACCCTCGAGTGCTCCGTGGGCGCGGCCCCCCCTCCCCCCTCAAATCACCCCCCTCCGATAAATTTCTGAGATCTGAAAGAGTGTTGTGGACCGTGTTTGGTGCGACTGCTAATTTTTGCTTCCGATGTGGTTCCAGCGCCGACGGAGGTGATACCAGCGATGCCGACGGACGCCCTGGCAAGCGCAGCGCCGAAAACGGAACGGGGAAGCCCCGAGCCGGAGTCATCTTCGTCCCCGTCCCTGTCACCGCACTCGCCGAGCCCCGCCCGCGCCTTCCCGTCGCTGCTCGTGCCGGGCTTCGGACTGGCCGCCCTCCGGGTCACTTCCGCGCCCCAGTTCTCGCCGCCCGGACTTGAACGCTTCTCGCCGGCCACTGCTAATCCGGCCATCAAGCAAATGGAGATGATGACACGCAACTATAGTGATTTCATGCGCTCCCTAGCTGCCAAATATAACCAGAATAACGCTCAAGATAGGTGAGTACATTTTTACTACTTAACATTCTTTAGGGGAGGCCAGTGGCTTACACAAGGGTGGATGCAGACCATTCCCTTAAACCAATAGACTGAAAAAAGAGCCCATACATTTTTAATTTGTAACATAGAAATGGTGCCTCAATTTACGGACTTGTATTATATTTGACATTTGTAATGTTATGTTCTATTAAATTAAAATATAATAAGCACTGACATTATTATTTGTCAGTTTTGTCAAATAATAATACAATTTCGGGGGTGGTACGTTTGAGGTTATATACCGTCATAAAAGAAGTCTGTGTACGCCACTGGGGGCTGCCCTAGAGATAAACAAACCGGACCCCTGTCCGGATGGTAAATTTTAAGGGCGGCATTGTGGATTACTTGTAAAAATTTTATAAAAGAAAAATGTGTATAAGCAATTTTGCACAATATAATTATTTATAGCTTGAAAGACTAGAGCAAAATTACTTTATATTTTGTTTATTAAATTTAATTGAAATGCCATCTTCTCATTTTTATCGGAGGGGAGAGATCGGCATTTTTCACTTTTGTCCGGGGCCTGCTTTCGTCAAACTCTACATGGATTATTTAGCTTTTAAGCACGTGAGTGCCTGAAGATACTTAGTCTTCGGTGCCTTTGAGAAATAGTTCTTTGTCTTCCTTTCAGGAGTGGAATACGGAAAAATTAAGAATGTCCCAGCTTATCTGTTTTAGTGCATGTGCTTTTATTTATCTTGCGTACAATATAAACAACACGATATGTCAGTTTTGATAATTTGACATTTCATCGTTCTAGTATCTAATAATGATTCATTAAGGTTATTTGACGTGCCTTTCATCGGTGGAAAATAATTTTAAAAGCGTTTCTTATACATTTTCATTTTTAATATAAAAATAAATGTAGTAGACCTTACCACAGTTTGTTTAGCTTATCTTAATCGCTTTCTTAGCTTAATTAAGTTCTCGAGATGAGACATGTCTTAAAATTTGTTAAGTGGGGCGTTCTATCCTAATTATTAGATTGAACAAATCAGACATTTTTTTGTATCCCTAATTAGACAGAAACTTATAAAAAATTCCTAGAGACTTAGTATATTGGCAATATTTTTGGGGAATATTATTTACACCAGTGCAATTTCAGATGCACATTTCATATTAATTTTTTAACAGCTCATTGCCTCACTGATATAAGCTGTTTAGCTGTGTCTGTTTATGAATTAAAGTAGCATGAGAAGTTTCTTATTAAAATACATGCATGCTTCCTCTGTGAATAAATAACGTTTTCCACATAATTGGAGTTAGAACAGATAGAAAGGCGACTTTTATCATATTTATAAATTTTCACATTCCAAATTTGTACGTTTAAATACGTTTGAAATGATTTTAGCATAAGTCTTAAACAAAATCTTGGAAACTTACACTGATAAGTTTATAGCTTCTTAATTTAGGAGTATAAAATAGTTTTTTAATCTCCTGCCTAACCTCCGTTTTGTTGATTATATTTATTTGGCTTTTGCCACTCCCTGCTGGGTTGATTTATAGATAACTTTAAGAGAAACAATTTAGTCATATTCGCAAAACTAAGATTACTACAGATTGATGAGTGTTATTTATTCCTCTATAATTACAAAATAGGTTTGATCTTTGATCTCGGTTTAGTGCTCACGATTCCATGTATTTGTTCTACGGAGCATTTCAGTCAGTGTAAGTAAATGCCTACAATTTTGGATTTCAAAAGCTTAACAATCACATCCATTTTTATAATACAGTTTGCAGAATTCTATTACCTAAAGTTACATTTCCTAGTTAAATATATTTTGCATTGTCGTTGCTTCAAAATTGCTATCTCAGTTCTTAAGGAACCAAATAAATTGAGCTTGTATTTTCACTTAAATAGATTATAAATAAGAGATTGATTTTCACCTTTAATCGAAAGACTACGCAAAAAGTAAGATTTTTTCTGCTGTTTCATTCATTTGAATAGTTTAATCTCGCATTTTTTTTTAATATTGCATCTATGATCATCTTTCTATCGCTTACACTGGCTGTTTTTTATAATAATAATTTACACTTTCATAGAAAGGTTCATATTAATCATATAAAAAAATCACAAAATGATTTATTAAGAAATTACCTTTCTTAAGCCTCTACTTTTCCTTTGTTTACGTTACAAATGTTCTTTTATCGCTCTATTTTTACTCTCCCCTCTTCCCCTGCAATCAGTTTTCACCTGTCTCCTAGAATTGTTTCCCTTATATTTTGCCAGGATTCTCTTTATTCTTCTGCAATTATTTCTAAATCTTTGGAGCTAGTAAATGGACCTCCACTAATATAAGCCCACTATCTTTACGCAATTTTTTTATATTGGTTTTAGATTTGCACAATATTGTTAAAAATAAATAAATGCTTTTGTATTTTTGATTACACTTATCTTAAATTTATTATTATATTGTAAAAAATAAAGCAGCTAATTGTTAAACTTTCATGAATGCCTCCATAAATTAACAAATTATGAAATACAAAGCAATTGACTTTAGTAGTTCTACTTCATTCAAACCATTTCAAAACGTATTTCTTTTTAAATAAATGCATTATTAAGTATGGATTCTCTACATATGCACATATTTAATATTTTCAACTATTAAATATTGCATACTAAATTTATCAGGGAGATAAGTATAAAATATTGATGAAGTTTTCATATATATATATATATAACTAATAATCGTTTTTAATCCATTTTAATTATTTCAAAACTAGTCTCTATATTAATCATATTTTTAAATAGGATTGCCCGGAAATTAAATAATGCATGATCATAATTAAAATATGTAATCACAGCTAAATTGGAGTTACAAAGAATCATGAGCATTTTTTAGTTATAGGTTTTGTAAAATATTTGTCTTATTAAACATGAAATTGGAAGTATATCATACACATTAGTCCTAATCCAACACTAATCACTGCATAAAAATGTCAAAAAAGTTGTATTTATGCACGGAATCTAAGAGTTTAAAATTGTATGAAAGAGAGTTTGAGGAAATAGATTGTATTAATCATTTACTCGTATGTTTTTGGGTAAATTAACAACTTTTAAAGATTCCATATTGATAATTATTTTGGTATTTTCAACTTTCCAACTTCTTCTCTTTTATCGTATTACTTCGTTGCTTCTTCTATTTTCTCTTAAAACAAACGCAATAAAAAGAAAATGTTAACATAAATTCAAAAGTTGTATTTCATTTTCCTGATAAAGGGGTTGAATACAGTAACCAAATACTGTGTGGAATTTAGAACCTGTTCTAGGTCTATTAGACGCCTTATATATATATATATATATATATATATATATATATATATATATATATATATATATATATATATATATATATATACAGAGAGAGAGAGAGTAAGCATGAAAAGGGGTAGGGAAAACATTATATACATCTTCCTCTTTGATTCAATTTATTCTATAATGACTATATTCATAAAGATCTATATAACTCGCAATTTGCTCCCTAGGGGGCGCAACGACCTTCGTAGACACTGTTTCGCAATACTAAAATCAGATGTTCTAAAGGACACTCCAATAATCAGTTTATATTATAATACATTTCTGATAAACCCTTTTTTTGCATAATGAAGTCATGTATCTTTTGGAAAGTAAAATATGTTTGCTTTCTTTTTCTTTAATATAAAAGGTTTCCAACATAAACATTTTGTTACCTAAAAGTATTAATTTATTCTCATGAAAATTATTATGTTATTAGGAGTAAATCATAAATAAACTATCAAAATTTGTAAGGTTCTCAGTAAAACTTTTCGAGAGAAGGAATAATATTTTAAAAGTGGTCTCATCTATATTTTAAACTTATTACTGTTATCATTTTACATATATTAAGCATGAGACATAATCGAAAAACTTATTTTCTTTATTAAAACTGGTCAGCTTAGTGAAGACCTAGAAGTTAATTCTTCGTATCAGCTTGAATCTCATTCTTATGGATGTATGATGGTGGTTATGCGTATTAAATATTTAATTATACTGAAATACCATAAATAATATAATTCATAGAGTAAAGATCTTTATTTTGTTATATCATTATCTAATACTTTCTAAGAAAACAGTTTTCACAGATGGGAATTACTAATATGTAAAAATACATTTAATTACTGATTACTTGTATTGCAGGATGTAAAATATTTAAGGAATAATATTAATATTCGTTTATACTTTTAGGAAAGTGTATGTGCACAAATAAAAAAAAATTAGTTTTACATGGTCTTTTGGATCTTTATTTACGTATATAAGGTATTCGACGAAAAGTTAAAATATTCATGAATTATTAAATATTCAGTGCTTAAGTGCGTTTATTAGGGTGTATTGTAGTTTTTCTACAAACAGAAAGAGTTTATAAACAATTAGAATTTTTTAAAGTAATGGCAATCTAGAACATGCTTGAAATAAGTATCTAGAGTATACGTATACTAATAAAGAAAAATATTTTTAAATATTTCTCTAGATAAAAAAATAGAAATGAAAGGTAGGAAAAAAATGACCTTTGGAAAATGCCAATTGGACAGTTTTTTAAATAAGATAATACTAAAACATCCGCGAGAGCTCAGATTAACTAAATCCAATTTCATTTTCGTTTTTCTGAAAATTTTCCTATAAAAAAAAGATTAAAAATTCTTGACTCTCTCTAATATAATATGAAAAACAAACTATTATATGTGATCAGTCAAGTGTTTATTAGTATTGTGTATTTAATATTTACATTAAACCGCGATATTTCTTTTAATTATAAATCTCGTGAATTCCGAAGCAGACCGTAGTTTGGTCACCCCTGTTCTACAACATGCTAGAGTTCATTCCGTCAGTTCACAAAAAGATGTTACAGAGTAAATAGATTACACAAAGAGCATTTGTTCAACAACCTATGAGTAAACATCGGAATTTTTATATTGTTTAAGGTCAAATAAAATAAAAAATGGGCATTCATTAATAACATAGGACAGGATAATTCAGTAATAATAAAGAGACAATCTACAGGTAGGGAGTTAAACTTCGCTGTTAAGTCTCTTAAATGTGAGGACTAAATAGTTGATATTTTTCCAGTTGTAAAATAAGAATATTTTTTGTACATGAATATTACGTAAAAATAATTTACTACTCTATAAGTAATAACTATTGAATTCAAAAACAACATAGTAGGGAACGAATTAAGTTTTATTATACACGTACATTTCCTTTATTTGAACAAATCAAATTAAACACATTTATTTTTCTTACAAAACTATTTAAGTATCTTTAAGAACTTGATTTACTTAACTTGATTGATTTTTTTCTAATTATGATATTTCTAATTTTTATTTTAATTGTATATAACTTTATATTACTGAAAGAGAAAAAAATTATCAGAAGAATTAATAAAATAGTAGTTAATTTTTGTATTTTGAGTCAATTTGACTTCTCTCCCGGTGTTAGGTACACAGAAACTATCATAGATCTAGAATTAATGCATTGTTTAGATATTAGAATGAATATCTTTCACTTAATGATCTTCAAAAATAATGGAATTTTTTTACAACCGCACTTGCCATCACTTAAGATCTTTTAGAGGCTATCTAAACTATTTTTATTTTAGATTAAAAAAGTATTTAAAGATATATTTGACTACAATATTAATAGCTCAGTTTTCATCCGATGGTTTTGCGTAAATGTACTAACCTCAAATCAACAATGCATTATTTATTTCAGCCATATCGTTCAAGTATATCTGTATAACAAATGACGTAGACACGCGAACAATGCAGAAAAAGAGTATAGAATAAGATAGAAATGTTCTTTTAGAATAATCCCAAACATTATGTACTATTGAACTACAATCTATTTCATAGTTTTTTTTCTGTTATTGTTCACACGTATGGTAAATAAACTCACGGTGGAGCGTTCATACAGACAGAACTAAATAAGATAGAATTTCATTTAGCCTTTTTATTTCGTGCTAATGCCTAATTATTTTTTCTATTAAAATACTGCGTACCAATTTAAAAGATCCGAAAAAACCTCCGCCACTGAAAATGGGACTTCAAAAAATGCCACATTTCAAAAACAGTTTTTTTTTTAAGCATTACAAAAAAATCAGACACCACTCCACTGTATTTTCTTTATTTGTTCGATTTATAATTGTCATTTTTAGCGTCCCTATTTTTAAAACTATTTCTCTTCTTATGTCGTAACATGCTCTGTTATATGTTCCCGTATTTTGGGGTTTAACTCATTAAACCTTCACCGGCAACAGCTTTGTCAGTGCATACATTTTATTTTTGTCGTTATTTGTACTAGCTTAATAAATTAATGTTCCACATATGGATGTACTTGTATAGTAACCTTAACAGCTGTTTATTAATGTTCCTTTTAATATTCATTCATAGTGATTTCATTCATGCTCTAGGCGAAAATATTTTAGTTGCTCATATAAACACTAAAGCTACTTTGTTGAAGAGAAAAAAGTATTAAAATTTCACATACTTTTAGTTTGAATAAATATCATATTGTATTAGTTTTTCTTCTAAAAACTTAAAGTGTTTATTTTGAACTATAAAGTTTCATACAACCTTTAACTACTACTAATTGGTCTCCTAGATGTCGTCTTTAAACAATTTCAGCCCTCTAATTCCTAATTTCGATCCTTGTTTTTCTAAGGCTATTCCTCTAGATGTTGTTTAGATCAATTACGAAGATTCTAGCAATTTAAAAATTAGTTGAAATGTCCATGGTAGGTAAATGTTGAACTTAAAGGTTTTTGATATGTTTAAAGAAATGAATTTTTTTCCGTTAAACTTGTGTCGTTTTATTAAAGTTGCCCTTAAAGGTGCTTGAAATCCTTCATGATGATTCCTTCGGGAAGAATTCAACGATAATTAATTGATATGTGTTTGGATAGAAAGAAATAAATGTGCATAAAATAGTTTGAACTAAGAAGTTTCACTATTCGGATTGAAATTATAGACATATTTTACAAAAACATATTTTACGTGTGTGCAATAATGTTTTGATATGTTTAAAGAAAGAAAATTTCTTTTCCGTAAAACTTGTGTCTTTTTAAGTTTGAAGTTGCCCTTAAAGGTGCTTGAAATCCTTCATAATGATTCCTTGGGGAAGAATACAAAGATAATTAATTGATATGTGTTTGGATAGAAAGAAATAACTCTGCATAAAATATTTTGAACTAAGAAGTTTCACCATTAGGACTGAAATTATAGACATATTTTTTATGAAGATATGAAACTTTACTCATTATGAATTTTTAATGAATGCCTCATAAAATAGAATCATAAAGATATTTTAGTTTGAAGCTCTTCATTGTATTGTAGTTAATACTATTAACTTTCATTAACTGTTATTTATTAAATGTTAGTTGTTATTGTCTGCTTGAATTGTAAAATCACTCTAGTAAACCACCGCATGTGCCATTATCAATATATGTTCTTGAAAATTATAATATTAATATACCCTTTTCAATATCTTTTCATGAAAATGTCTTTGCCTCATCCATTGTTTTTAGTCAAGTCAATTAGAACTCCAATCTGTTTAAACAGCAGCTATTTATCGTTACAATAAATTGATTATTGACCTACATTGCTATTAAGCCTGAAAATTACTAGTCTTTTTTTTACATTTAACACTTTGGAAAAAAAGAACTACCATTAAAGATTTGTGATTAATGTTTTTGAACGAGAGAATTCTTACGAATTATTTTATTATTTTTACCATCCACTTTCAATGCGTATTAGAAAAGTTTCAGAAATTTAAATTAAGGAGTTTAACTCGTTTCTGCTTATGCATCGTGAAAAAAAAAGCACTTTCCACGAATATTTATGATGTCCCATATCGATGTTCTGCATATTATGATAAAATTGGGAGACCCCACTTATACCTATGGTGGGGGCTAAAGGCAACCAACTCTATGCACACGAATTTTCTTTTGCTTGAGGCATCTCTAGAAAAGTATTTCAAACACATATCCTCTTGTCCCGATTCCTACTGCGTATCCCTGATCTTCATCTTTTCTCCAACCGCACATTTTGCCTTCTTCGTGAGACCAACGCACGCACACATTGACCCTTAACTCTTTTCTGCATATCCCATGAATACCGTAACCCCTGTAACTTTTACTCTGTCCAGGTGCTGTCTTGACCCTATCGACGTGCTATAAATTTGTGTGTGTTTTGTTTTTTGCTTTTTTAGACCGATAGATTTTCAAGAAAATGCAAAGTAACCTCAGATGAATTTACTATTTTTAAACAAAAATTTGCAACATTTATTGTTTAAATCCTTAATTATTCTGAAGCGCAAATTCTGTACAGACGCTGCCATAGTTCTACCGACGAGTTATAAATAGTTCTTGTTTACTTAAGATCGATAAATTTTGAATAAAATGTAAAATAACCTCGACTCAATATGCTTCTTTTAACAATAATGTGTAATATTTATTGTTTAAATCCTTAATTATTCTGAAACGCAAATTCTGTACAGACGCTGCCATAGTTCGAATGAAGAGTTATAAATAGTTCTTGTTTACTTAAGATCGATAAATTTTGAATAAAATGTAACATAACCTCGACTCAATGTGCTTCTTTTTACAATAATTTGTAACATTTATTATTTAAATCTTTAATTATTCTGAAGTGCAAATTCTGTGCAGGCACTGCCATAGTTCTAAGGACGAATTATAAATAGTTCTTGTTTACTTCAGATAGATAAATTTTGAATAAAATGTAAAATAACATCGACTCAATGTACTCCTATTAACAATAATTTGTAACTTTTATTGTTTAAATCCTTAATTATTCTGAAGCTCAAATTCTATGCAGTCGCTGCCATATTTCTAATGTCGAGTTATAAATAGTTCTTTTTTTACTTCAGATCGATAAATTTTGAATAAAATGTAAAATAACCTCGACTCAATTTGCTTCTTTTAACAATAATTTGTTACATTTATTGTTTAAATCTTTAATGATTAGGAGGTGTAAATTCTGCCTGGCCACGTTCTTGAAGTATTATAAATTTTATTCCTTTAAGATCGATAGATTTTGAAAAGAAATGCAAAATAACCTTAATGCAATTTATAACAGATGCTGTTAAAATCTTTAATAATGATTCGGTAGTATAAATGTTTATAAATAAAATCGGATTTTTATTAGATGTTTGTAGGCTTTCTAACAAAAAACGGATATTGTATGGATTTTTTCACAAATAAAAAAACTATCAGTTTAAAGATTTGTTACTCTTATAAAAGCTTGATAGGTTAGGGCGAACATGTAATATTTTATAAGAAGTTTAAAGGTTTGAAATTAAGTATCAGTTTTAAAATAGTTTTAAAATAGTATACCAGAATTTCTCATAAAATATATCGTTTCCATTCAAATGATAAATATTTCAAAATACCTTTAGATTTATTTAGTTTGTTATTATATTTTATGTATTGCTAATTACATTTAAATATCGTTCTTTAGTTAATAAATTATGGTTTGAAATGCAATAACTAGAACTATGTTTTATTCCCATCGCTTAGAAACGCCATCTGTTCAGGAGATTATTAAAATTGTTACCCTTCCTGAAACAGTTTTTAGAGTATTTAATTGGAATATGATCTAGTATATTAAAGCTAAAGTTTTGGGCAAATTTCCCATTGTGCTCACATTGTTTAGTTGAACTTTAATTACTTTTATGTTTATAGTTAGAACTCATTATATATATTCTTTTAAAATCTCATTATTGTTTCATTCAGCAAAAAGTATTTTACCAACAGGTAAACGGTTGCATTTTTTAATGAGTAGCGATTCCAGAATGTTTAAAAGCGTATAAGATTTTATTCAGTTATATTACGTAAAAAATAAAATCATTTCTATTATGAAAAATGAGTTAGAATTATTTAAATTGTTAAAGTGATGGTCATTCAGTTTTTACCCTTTATCTTTTTAAATCTTGAACGTTTTTTTCCTTCTTTTTCAAGACTTCAAGTACTTGTTGCCGAGAACTGGTATTTTTGCAAACGGTTCGCGCTCTCTCTTTGTCACTGTCACTTGGTCCACAGCTCACACACTCACAAGCAGTCCATTCAAATCTCACATTTGCCCTTTTTCGTGATATTAGTGCACGCACGCATTGACCCACAACCTTCAGGAATGCCGGTGTCAACCTTTGTAACCTCCACTCTCTTCAAGGCAATCTTCCGACAATGCCGGCAATGTCACCAACAAGCAACAGCGGGTTCAGGGACACTCGCAGTGAGAGACAACCAAATCGCAGAGTCCCGCCAGAGGTCAAGCGAGAAAAAAAAAACTAGCGACCGAGGTCATGCGACCGTGTACAAGTCATTAGCCATTTGCTCTCGTGATCCGTGATCCGGTGGGTCGCAGCTCATCCAATTCCTTTCTGTTCTTCGGTTTTGGCCCCTGCACCTTTTCTTGTCGCGCGTTCTTTTCTTACTAATTAAGGCCCTGCTTCGCAGGACATCCATTGTTTTGTCGTCACGAAGGGTATTCACGCCTCGTGAGGGGATACCTGCTAATTACTCAAATTCTCTCAAAGATTTCCTATTAGTATAGAAATTCTAAAAATCGATTGTGATCTTTATTACTGTATTAGCGGTGAACTGAATATTGCTCATTAGTCCGCAAACGTATGACTATCAGATCATAAAATCAGACCATCTTAAAAGATATAAACTCTTTCTGTATACATCAGAGGATTTACTTTTATTAAGTAATGAAAAGAGATAAAAACGTATATCTTTGTTCCTGGATGTTTTTAACCGACTTTATGTTTATTGATAATTCGATAAATATCAATATATTTTATATCTAATTACGTTCTTTTACATATTTTATACTTACAAATATATTTCATTTAATATCATTGCATTTACAGATATTTGGATGGAATAATAATATTATCGTCAGAAATAGTTCTAAATTTATATAAGGTAATTAATCCGAGTATTTGCTAAATTTACATTTTTATATTAAAAGTTTGAACTTAACTGACGATTAATTCATATAATACCTGATGCATTATCTAATTCTCTATTTTTTACTCTACAGCGAGAGTGATCATTCAGTTCTTTGAGATTTCAGAAGAAAATAAGAATATTTTAAACCTTTATTAAAACTTACTATTTCCGTATTTCTTTATTAAAGTTTTACTATCATATTAATTCACAAAGGCAATTTTTTTAACTACTATGACAAATATACTTAATTTTTTTTATATTTTTACAAAAATTTCGAAAATAAAAACACTTAATTTCAGTGAAAGAATAACACATTTTATTTTAATATAAAATTTTTAATAAAGTTTAGAAAAGGGATTATATTTAGCAATTTATCCTTATACTGCTATTTTCTTTCGAAATCATTTTATAGATAGAACCAAGGAGCGGCATTTCTTAAATGTGCATCATACTGAAAAATTCAACGCAGTCCTGAAATATGCGCTTAAAGTTTAAAATTTAAAAGAAAAAAAAATGTTGAAAGCAATTTTATATTCGCTTGCAGATTTTTGTATTTCCCTCGGCAATACTGCTCAATTGTCTACCTTTGTAACTTGTTTAGATGTTTATAGAATTGAATATTTAAAAAACGATATATTTATGATATACTAAAAACTTACCATACGGTAACACGAACTTGAAAACCCCTCTCGATTTTTTTCCTATCTGCTTTCATTTCTAAATCTGTAATATGTGGCTGATCCCTACCATTTTGTCAGTAGCTGATGCCTGATGAGTGTACTAACAAACCCCAAAGAGCCAAACGGTCGTTTCGGATGCCCTCTGACCCTTATTTTATCAAGATGCCAATGGAGACATCGTGACTTTATTACAACTTCGCAACTCTTGGAACTTTCCATTTGATTTTGACTCTCTGCATGACTCTTGTCTGGGTTGTCACTGTTTGAAAATTGTAATGCTGCCTTACTGTCTCATTCATCCAGCCTTCAGGGTTGTGAGGGCACCTAACATTGAATGTTGGTTTCTCAATTTCCCGCAGTGAGAATGACTCTTTCTGCGGTTATAACGGCCAATAGTTGTTAATTCTGTAATTAGTCATGAATATTTACTATATGTCGCAATTCCTTATTAGAATCTTGCATTAAAGCTCTAAGTCGCTAGGTATGGGGCCGTTTTTTCAGACACTATACTTATGTATATTTTTTTATTTGACTCTCTGTCTAGAATATAAATGAGATCCTTCATTCTAATTGTAGACGAACGTTGTATGAGTATTTCCATGAAACAAATGATTTTTGCAACGAGTGTTTTGATACCCAGTAATAATTTATAAGCAGATAATATGGTCTTCAACATATTTTAGAAAATTATTACTTTATACATTATCATGTTTCTGAATTTATTAACTTGACGTTTGAATATATTATTCATTGAAATATCATAATGGCCGAGGATCTTATGGATTATTTAAGGAATTATTATAAATACACAGTATTTGAAAGAATTTTGTATATTAGCTATGCATACATGTCCTTTTAGTTTTACATACATCTAACTCACGAAGCTTGTTAAATGTATGCCCTGTTTATTAAGACACATTAGATTTGGGTTATTAAAGTTAATAAACACCGGAAGATGAATTTTGGAAAAATAAAATAAGTATCTGCCACGAGATATAGATACATAAATATATATATATATATATATATATATATATATATATATATATATATATATATATAAATTTCATTAAAATACTAAAAGAAGTAAATCTCTACATCAAGATAGGTCAGCCTAATAGATTTCTAAAGCCAGTTTAATATAGAACCCTTTTTCGGACCAGATAAAATTTATCTATCAGAAGTGGTATTATAGTTCACGAACGCACCTAAATTTAATGATAAAGAGGAGTGTGCATCAGATCAAGACATGAACAGAACTTTTCAAGAAATGTTTGAACTGTCCAATAGAAGTGAGAACGTATACGATCTATAGGCAAATATTCTATTAAAAGTTAAATATTTTTACATTACACCTTTCATATTAAGATAAATATATACAAATAAACATACAAAAATAAACTCTAGATTTGTGAAGTTTGTATTTAATTCAAACGGAGGTCAATATTTTTTCTTGCATTTAATACAATAGTAATTTTCTTAGTGATCCGTTTATAAAGCTTTATTTACGCTTTTACTAATATAGGCAGTATATCCATCAAAATTTTGACTTTGAAATAATGAAAGAAGTTCATCTTAAATGTCACAAAGGAAATGAAAGGCAAAATATTTGATTTATGTTTCTTGTAAAACTAGTGAATCAGTTATGTTTTATCTTTCGTATAAATGTGCCCTAAGAGTAAGGCTTTGCCTTTCGGTAGTGTGTAAGTTCGAATATTATCGTTGGCAAGATTTCTTAAAGTTTTCTTAATCAGATTCAAACTGTTAGGTCCCTGTTTAATTATTCCTCTCAAAGCAAAATTTCTTCAAATACTATTTCAACAAGAAATTTGTACTCTGAGGAAAAATCTTAAGCAAATCCATAAATGTTTAACCAATAAAAATAACTTCCAGATATACGGAATTGTTAATTTCCAAAGAAAGAAAGGGATGTCTACAAACACTTTTAATGTGTTTTGATTAATAAAGAAAGATTTTTATGACTTCATATTTCAAGGTTATGAGGGTAAAGAAAATGAGAGACATCCATTTTTTTTCGTTCTAGAGAAAGGAAAGAAATTGCAAAGATATTTATTTGTAATTGAATCTCTTGTTTTATAGTCATGTTACAGATATAAATGCTGTATCATTTTGGATGGGATGCATATAAAACTTCAATATTAATATCGTATATAGTCCCCAAGAATAACGTGTAAATTCAGTTTCTTTTTATATCTACGAGATTATATAAATATTATCTGAGATAAACAAACTGTATTTTTTTAACTCAAAAACGTAACCCATTTAATATGTTCTCTCTATGTCAAGTTTGTTTTGGTTAGAGTGCTACAGTCTGTTTCTTTGCTTCATTCGTTGTTTACACGAAAATAGGTGGCAAAATTAAAATATTGAGATTTGTTTTTATTGATGAAACAGGGAAATAAAAACACGTAAATAAGAGTTTTACAATAAAGTACTGAGATAATAACATTTCTGTTTTCATCAGAGGCGTTGATTACTAAATAAGATTATTATGCCAGCTTTATAAATTTAAAGTTTTGGTTTATTCTATTTATCTAGCTTTATGTGGTGTGAATGTATTATACCAGGGATCGGTAGAATTAGAGGAACTACCATGTACGCATTCGAGGTTCCATCCAATCCTCCTCAGTGTTTGAAACAAAAGTTGAGAAAATTCCAGTATCAATGTATAAAAAAGATCATTTAAGAAATTGCTTAGAAATTAAAATGTTTTGTATGCTAATTTTACGTATATGCAAAGAGAAATTTATGTCGAAAAAGATGTGCAAGGATAAAAGCACGCTGTAATATGTGTCTAATTATAAAAAACACTTCTTTTATATATAAATTTAAAGATTTATGTTTTGAATATTTTAAATATATTAATTAATTTTGAACGTATTGCACAAATTTATAGTGGTTTATAACCAAGATGTTCATACATCTTCACTTCATATAACTGCTGTTATATGAAGGGAAGAAATGAGCTGAAAATATGAACTACTATTAAATTGAAAAATAAAGGGATTTTAGAAGAATAGACATAATTTCATTAATCACATTAGTATAAGAATTTACAAACAATAGAAGTATAACTGATTGAAACAAAATTAAAACAAGCTCTTTAATTTAAACTATGCTACTTCTTTAATTGAGCGTTATAATCTTTTTTAAAAAACTTCTACTCTTTATTTGACTTACATTAAAGAAAGTCCTCATTAACTTACTATACGTGGGGTTAGCAAACAACCGCCAGTTATATGTAATTTTGCGACCAGCAGCGGAATTTACGAATTTATGAAACAAATATCGCAATGTCTACAGTAAATATAATTATTTGACGGGTTCATTTATAATTTCTGTTATAATTATTTAAGTAGTTATAAATATTTAACTATTCCGTTGTTAATTTATGAAAAACTAATAATCGTATACAACTGTATAGGAAATAACAATGCATTGTTTTACATTTTCACGAGAAAATTTATATATATATATATATATATATATATATATATATATATATATATATATATATATATATATATATATATATATATATATATATTTAAAGTGTGATCAGCCGGAACAAAATTCTTCCCTGCTACGGCCCACAGAGACATTTGGGTTGGCCAGCTGTCTGCTATCCACATTTTTTACCGGAGATTTATGTTATACTTCATCTTATACCCTGATAAATTTATGAGTCGAATCTGTTAAGGATATTTTAATTTTTTACTGCACTAAGAAAATTACTTTAAATGCCTAAATGAGCTAAGCCACTTTTCTTCAATCCATCACTTTTACTGCATTCGTGAAATTTTTTACCTTCCTTTTCGAAATTGACTTTATATCTTAATGAGTAAAGGAGACATTAAAATCTCCTTCTGCTCAACTATAGTTATAAAACGGGGATTTCAAGTTTACTATGTGATAAATAATGACTCTATGGGGAGTCCAAAAATATGATACGTTTACTCGTAATATCTACAAGTGTATAGTAAAGAGCTTAAAGCCTACTGTTTCTGTTAATGTAAAAGTCGTGCTATTTAAATTTTTATCTTTCCGTAGATTTTCTTTCAAATGGTATTTTCAAAGGGTCGATTTTGATATGCGTAATATTTTGTACTTTTTATATCCATGTTTTAGGTTGCTTTAATGTATTTTTTGTGTGCATAATACCGGTTTTGACTTTTCAATGGTTCTAATGTGAGAAAGGAAAAAAAAGGGTTTTAACATATTATTCAATGCAATAGATCACAATACGGTAGGTTATTGACCTCCTAGGAGCATTCATTTGTTTATTTTAAAAATCCTATACCTCCATTACTGCTCTTGGGTTTTATTTTCTCGCTTAATGGAATATGCATCGCTATTGAGCGTAATCACTGAAGAGCATCATTTTACAAATCCTTACTTATTTACTCTTCAGTGATTTCTTAATGGGAAGCAGAAAGCATGGGAGGCTAATTACTGAAAAGCATGTATTCTTTAATTATGTAATAGTCAACACATCTCTTTTCTGCTCACTTCGCTGCATATAAAAGAAATAAATGACATATAAATATAACAATATTATATGCTTTGGCTACATAAAAATGTCTTTATACAATGACTTTATGCACATTTATATCACTAAGTTTTAATCTCTAATAACATGCAATGATCTGTTTATTTGCTTTTAAGTGGATTCGGATATTCATTACTTTAATTAAAACCTTTAAAACATCCAGAAACTGTATCGTATTGTAATTAAATATATATACAATTAGTAATCTTAAGATTACAGGATTATACTCATGCTTTATTTTAAATGTTTATAATTCTTAATTAAAATTTGGATTAATTCTATATGCATCTAGTCTAAATGTATATAAACTGCGTTTTTTAATCTAATTACACTTGCAATAAAAAGGGAACTAGTAAAAATAATTTACAATAAGTAAAAATGAATTTTTCTTAGGATTAGTTAACTTTTCTAGTAATTGTCATTAAAAGAGATGATATTTTCTTGCAAATAAATATAACTATTTTTAAAGTGTCATACATTCTAATATGTGTTGCTTAAAACCTCTAAGGAAACATATTCTAGAAAAAGATATTGAAAATTCTTCTTTTCAGCACATCATGGTGTAAATACATATAAAGGAATTGGTGAAATTCTTGTACATTTTAATTTTAGATGCTTGACCATCGTAAAAAAATTTAGAAACTTTAAAAAAAAATTAAACATTTCTACTTTAAGCCGTTTGTTTATTATTATTAGACGAATACCTAAACTGACAATAACTATTCTCATGATACTTAAATAGCAATAACTATTATTGTATTTTCTAAAAACCTTCACTTTGCAGAAATAAACTTTTATAAATAGAAAAAGATGTATTTATAAATTTGTGCCTTCTTGCTATTGATCTTCAAGCTATGTATTGTATTTAATTAGTTAAATCGCATTATATATATATATATATATATATATATATATATACATATAAACATATATATATATAAACACACATATATATATATATATATATATATATATAATATATATATATATATATATATATATACATACATATATGCATATATATATATATATATATATATATACATACATATATATATATATATATATATACATACATATATGCATATATATATATATATATATATATGTGTGTGTGTGTGTGTGTGTGTGTATAAATGATTTAACACCATTATGTTAGTTCAATAATGCAAAAGCAATACGTATCCGATTTTAAACAAATAATAGAGCAATTGCTTTAAAAGAAAGTTTCGTTTAAGACCATGAAATAATAGCCAATATAACTACTTTAATATTTTTAAGGCATTTTTCCGATTTCTCTAGCATTTAATCTAACACAGTTTCATAGCTTCTTTGATATTTTAATTTTTTTTCCTTTCCTAAACGCAGAACTACCCCGATATTTTTATTAGTGCACCTAATTATCTTAATATTTCGAATATTATAAGTTACATAAAATAATTCTACTTTTTGCTTTGAAATTTTACTCTTCAATTTTTCAAATTATTCTGTAATTCTGAAGTGGTAATAATTTTGCCTCTCAATGTCCTTGATCTAGAAAATTAAAAAAAAAGTCCATATTTATACTTGAAAAAGCAAATCTGACGACTATGTTTTACTTCCATTTTGTCCTAAAATTTTCAAGGAGTGTTTTTAATTTCGTTCTACCTAAATGGGTATATATTCGATTTGAATTATTCTTTATGGTTCACCTACATACTCTTGATTAATATCTAATAAATCTTCAAGGTGTTAGGGGAGAGAATTATAGTAGAACTATACAACTCTGGAATAAGTCCTTCAAATTCTCAATCAACTTTACAGGACGAAATTTATTTCTCAAGAGAAAATCTATCTTGCAAGCGAAATATAAAAAAAAAAAATTATGAAAACTAAAATCGTATGGTTATGAGATTTTTTTAGTTCAAAATCAAGATGAAAGCCTACACACCTGCATTTTTGAAAGCATAATTTTTAACTCTGCCCTTATTTTAACATTCAGATTGTGGGTATCGGCAAATCTATAACATTTTTCATTATCATAATACTGAAATTATCTAATCCAGGCTTGCTGATATTTTATTTCTGTTACCTCCTCTCCCTCGTCGTATCTAATTTTAATAATACCTGTGTACCAACTAACACGCCATCGTACCAAAACAACTGCGATGTTGATAATTGATGCTGTGAGGCCCTAATTTCTCATTCCATGGCCATATTATGCTTTTTATTTATTTATTTTTTTATTTACACTCTGTTGCTGACCTGGCTCCACAGGATTTTAATAACATCTCTCGACTAGGAAGTATTCGGGTAGAGGTGGGCAGAGCTACCTCCTACGAACCCCAATCCTGTTTCATATCTTATTATGATCGTCTCAGGGTTGTGCCAGCTTAATTAAAATGGATTCATTACTAGCCAGTTAACTTTCCCCGCAAAATAGACATGTCAGACACAATAACTCATTTTTGTTTGTTTCATTTAAGCGAATTCCAATCTGAGAACCCGTTCGATATGTTTTTTTTTACATGATTCCAATCTTAATTTTCAGACAATTATGGCGCTTTATTTTACAGTAAGTTGTAGGAGGGAAAATCTCTGTGAACTCTTTTAATAAGTTATAAATTAGAATGAGTGCATTTGTCACTTGTTCACTTATCTATATGCATCTTTATAGTTTGCTCATTGTGTCACTGAGCTAAACGGTTCTTACCGTCTTAATATTTTATTAGCCTTATTAATATTACCTTCGGACAAATTTATGTTTTAACTGAAATATATTTTCAACGATACTAGATAATAGTACTTATAATAATATATTATTAAGTTATTAATCAGAATGAGTTCCCTAGTCACATGTACACTTTACATACATATGCATATCTATATGCATGTTTATAGTTTGCTCATTGTGTCGCTGAGCTAAACGGTTCTAAAAGTCTTAAAATATTTTATTAGCCTTATTAATATGTACCTTCGGACAAATTTATGTTTTAACTCAAATATATTTTCAACGGTACTAGATAATAGTACTAGTGTAATAATATATTACTAATACTAGTATAGATTATATTAAATATCGTAGTCTCCAAGTTAGGTCAAATTTTGAACTATTTTACGGTACTTTTACAAAATTTATACCTGTATATTAAAATAATTGCAGCAGCAAAGGGGAAACATATCGAATACACTTTTTTATGATATTAGAACACAAATTAAAAAAATTCGCCTGAAGTGAATCTTGCGCTCTTAACACGCATCATAACATCACGCTCGTGACACGTATCACATGTCTTACTAGAAAACTGTAATCCGCAAAATATATTTTACAATTGAATTATTAAGTTCCTAATCATTGTACTTTATCAGTGTCGTATTAATATGGTTTTTCCGTAGATCACAAGAATTTACTTTCATTAACCTATATTTAATTTGAAATTTATAATTTCTTGTTGCCATAATTATAACTTATAAATGTTTATTTGCAGTTAGCAGAAATTTCGATAACTTTGGGAAACAATGTTATAATACACTAGTTTATTTGGCTTGATTTGGAGCACTATAATATTTTTATATTTCGAACTAGGTCTAATTAGAAACTTACTGCTTAATGAAGATTATAAAAGATTGAGAAAAACCGCAGCAACATTGGGATTCGAACCGTAGTGCTAAAAGACACCACCCTAGAGTTTCATACATCGCCCTTCGATAATTTATTTCTATTTTTTATTCTCCTTAATTTCGCACAGAGTTTTCTGAGTACTGGCCACATTAAATGTATTCTATCTAGTAAATAACTTCTATCCGTTTTTACTGTTTGTTGAACATTTAATGATGAAGAAATTTATATTTTTATTCTCTAAAAGAAAATATCGTACAATTACACTATCTCTACAAAAATCTCAACACTGCACATATAGCTTGCCTTTCGCTAATAGCTGAAAGGAATAAAATGTAGCTTAGTGATGAGATTCTCTTGTAAACCCTAAATATGTGATATGATCGTTGGGTTTTGAATTTGTGAGGGAGAATTCTGAATCTTCCCACCTTTGGAATTGTTTGTTTCCTTTCTATTATGAAAACCCATGACAACAACGTGGTTCGAACCCGTTAACTCTGATGCTGATAGGTAGCACCTACCCATTCGGTAACCGTGCACGGCTAACTGATATGTGTTTTTTTCCTCATTAATTTTGCCTTAGTCTGGTTATTGTGACTACCGACCGCATGAAATCATCCCATCTAGTAAATAACTTTGATCAATCTAACTGTTTACTGAACATGGAACGCTGATGATCAAGAAAATGAGTTTTTTATTCCCTAAAAGAAAAATAACGTGCGGTTGCCATATCTCTCGTTGATGAAACTCTCCTAACATTTCCCCATTGGCCATGAACCACCCCTTAGCTTGCATCCCTATAATAGCAGAAGTGAACAAAAGGTGGCTCGGTGTTGAGCGTCCACAAATGTAAATCCCTAAATATCATGTGTCATGATCGTTGGGTTTTAGAATTTAACAGTGAGACTCCGAATCTTTCCACCTTTGGAATTATTTGTTTCCTTTCTGGGTGTGGCGTAATTTGCGTTTCAGACCTGCACTCAGAGATAGCGGCTATTCAGGCAAGCTATTCTTTTCGTCTTCCTCCGAGTTTATCTCTGTTTACCTACCAGCGATGAAAATCGCGTTGCCATGAACAAAAAAGAAAGCAGCTTTTGCGCGAAAGATGGGCTTTTTAGCTAGGAGTGCCTATCATCAGCGTTCTAGAATTTGAATCGTATGAGATACAGAACTAAAAGCATATGCTTACCGCCATACCTCTGAAATTAAGCGTGATATTAAACTTCAGACCTCCAGATATCCGGAGATCCATTATAGCAGGCATTTTTCTACTACCGTAGGTGTGTGTGTTTCGGGGTTTGACATAATTATTGCAAATCAACTCATGCGTATCATTATACTCTGAAAAATAAATGCAGATCTGCAATATAGATAGTATTAAACTGTCAAAACTTGGATTCTCAATTTTAAATATGCTATTACAGTTTGGAAATCAAGTCACGCTTCATTACGATTTAGTATTTTAATTCGATGTATTGATTGAACTATTTTGATTTTATTAAGAAACTACCTTTTCTTACTTAAAAAAAGAAATAATCGTATTTTATCTATTGCGGATTTCATTGTAATTTTTAAAAAATCTAGTTATATGTAAGTGAAGTAATTAACATTGGATCACAATTTTGTTTCGTGCCTACGTTTTTCATCTGTTTTTAGTTTATGTTGCAAGTTTAACTTTTAAAGCATTTATACCTTTTGTGTCTTCTTACTATCTTTATGCTACACTATAAGGCTCCCCGTTGTGTCCAGTGTTGAATCTCACCAAATGTCAATAGTAGTACTATGTGATTTCATTCATCCACACGACCTTGACATCCCAGTTGGGCTCCTTAAATGTTCTCGAATGCATTCACCCTTAGCATCCACGATGGTAATAACGCTGCAGGGAGCTCACATCCTCCCTGCTTCGCCAGACAGATTCAAATATTTAAAGTGTTGAGTCGCGAGATTCTTGTACTATGAAGCGTGAATAGTTCACCTTATAAGAGCGCCGATGTCACGTTAGACTGTGATGTGCGACCTTTATTAGATAGTTCCATACGTGTCACATTAGTGGTACTTCCACCGTCAAGTCTAAAGCAAACGTTTCGATTCATGTCGAGATCAAGTTTTATTGCATAATTTACTATGAAGCAATTATGAATTATCATTACTTGCCTCGGGGAGAAATCTTGGCTTTGTATTCATCTTCACCTCTTCTCTCTGCAGGTGCTGGACGAAATTTATCAAGTGGCTTGTTCTCAAAACAAAACGTGCTTCGCAAACCAAAACAGATTCTTTAGAAATCATGAGGAAAATTTACAGTGTAAAAGGCAAATGGATAAGTCAATATTTCTAATATATATGTGATAATTGGGGTATCAATAAGAAGGGAGGAGGTATTTTTATATGCAAGATCTTTTTAGAACCAGTTGTGACTGTCAGGGGGGTAGGAATTATCGAGTCATAATTCTTTAGCAGCATGACTTAGTTCGAAGATGGCATATTTTCCATACATTTCTTCAGGCCATTTATACATTTTGAGCTGATTTATAAAAGCTTATTAACATAAAAATGTGTATTTTTTAATTGATGATATCTTTTTAAGAATTCTTCTATTTATATGACATGTGAAATTATTAAATATTTAAAATCCTCAATTATAAAATATTTTTAAAACTAATATGTTAAGTAGAAGTAAGTACCCTATGCATCAAAATTAATTATATATACACATAGACAAATTTATTTTATAATTTAGTGTAATGTAACTATTCGTATTGTCATCAGTGCGTAATTATTTTTCATAAAATGATCATACAGATAATTCCAGCTTAAGAAAGATTTAATCCAATAATCAAGCTTTAGTTTTGGACAAAAATATCAAATTATCTTTCGTTTTTTTTCTTTGTTATTATAATAAATGGCATTTTTAAATTTCCACAGCTTTCGATTAGTAATTTTAGTAGACCATTTTTTTCAATCATATTTCATCATGTAACCGAATCCAAGATAACTTGTGTAAATTTGTGAAATTCAAGTTTTGCGAAATAATATTCTTAATCTAAATATTAGATGTTTTGCAGTATTTTCCTGCGGTATTTGAAGAAACCTTTAATGTTCAGTTTGGAAGCCACATAAATAAGCGTAAAAGGAAAATTATTAAGAGATATAATAATTTTTAGAAAATTTACTTGTTATTTTAAGATTTAAGCACTTGATAAAAATGAAAAGAAATAAGAACGAACATTTTTCGATTCGATAAATAAAAATGATTTAATCATTAAACGTTTTACTTTACTGAATCCTGGTTGTATATCCAAACATGAATATAAAATTATAGTTATTTACCAGCAAAATGCGGTTTATCAGAAATAATATTTAGAAATTTATTAGGATTGTAAACAATATATGCTATTTGAGATTTAATAGTAACAATTATTTTCAGGCTTTCAAAGGAATTAAAGCTATTTCCCTAAAAAAGCAATACAAAAATGAGAAGAATGGTTGAATTGATTAATTCCAAGTAATACCAATTTTGTGTAAGGTATTTATTAAATGAACCAGTGTTTCTTCATTTAAAACATACACCGAAAAACAATGTAGACAAACTGTCTGGAAAAGAGGTCATTTACTTTGAAATAACTTTCCATTTTATATTAAAGTATATACCATGCATAATATTTCAGTGTGGAAAGTTTGAAAAAAAATTAAGATTCATGAAATTCAACAATATGTGGACTTTTCCAATCAGTCGGGTTTTTTTTTCAAGTTAATTATAATGTATATTCTCTACCTCAAACTTAAAGATAGAACCAATATTTTGACCAATTAATATCTTCTAGAACAATTTTGATCTGATTAGACTTAAATCTAGCATCTTAGAAGAACTACAGTTATACAAACAACTCTGAGGACGCAATTTCATGAAGTACTTAAGAAAAAGCTACGTAATTCTTAAACTGTGCTTCCCGAAGTAAAATACAGCTCTTCACTTTGCAAAGTTATTTTTATATTCCACAAAAAAATCCAAAAAGAAGGCAATTATAAAAAAATGAAAGAATTTGCTTGCCTCTTATTAGGAAGTTTTGCTTTTACTTTAGTACACTGACCTCAAGGTAAAATGTTTCCCAGTTCAAAAATTTTTTAAATGTTATTTATTATTATTGTAATCAGCTCAAGATAAAATTTCTTTTAATTTCATATTTCGGATTTCCAACATCGCATGAAAGCTTAAATATAGGGTCATAGGTATCGTTTGCCAGCAGGAATGCAAATTTAAATAAATTTTTTTAATAGGTATTTTGCACAATTAGAACTACACAGCGAATAAACGGCACATCAGAAATATTTTTGCTTTAACGAGCATTAAATGATGACTGGTGAGCATAAGGGAAGAGTATAAAAGGCTCGAGGTCCTTTTCCTTGGAGAAGTAAGCCAGCCGCCCAACCAGGTGAAGAAGCTGGAAGTCTTGCCGAATAAGTGGAAAATCGTGCCTATTAAGTTGCACACACGCACGTTCACTACAGTCGCTCGTGCATTGATGAAGTGGCAAAAACGGCAGAACTGCCACTGGTCGCCTTTAATGGTGGTTCCGTAATTATTCTGGCGGCCACTGGGTAACGTTTGGACTGCTATCTCTCTTGAATTTATACAAATGTTAGTGGTCGAGGTCGGGTTTCATTTTGTTACTGTGCTATTCAAATTGCTTCCTTTCGTACTGCAATTCCAGCTCCATACAGATCGCATTCAAGATTTTTTTTCTCGAAATTCGGTTTATTTTATTTTTTAAATCTTTTCATTGAAACTTGCATAGCTTTCAGAATTGCTTCTTTAAGTATGCGCAGTTCACAAAGGGATAGCGGGCAGGGTGGGAAAATGCTTTTATGATTATGATTTAAATTTAAAATCTCGATCATGGTGTAAAAATACACTTTATATATGCTCTGATTCGTACTATTCTAGAGCAGTCTTCACTATATTATCTGTTTACTACTCAGGTTTATACATTTTAAGCACCTAAAAATGTGTCTTTCGTTAGCTTCTCACCCCTTCTCTCTCTCATATATATATATATATATATATATATATATATATATATATATATATATATATATATATATATATATATATATATATATATATATATATATATATATATATATATATATATATATATATATATATATATATATATATATATATATATATATGTATATATGTATATGTATGTATGTATGTATATATATGCATGAATGTATGTATATATATATATATATATGTATGTATGTATATGTATACATATGTATTTATATATATATAGCATGTATATATAATATGCATGCATGTATATGTATATGTATGTATGTATGTGTGTATATATATATATATATATATATATATATATGTATATATATATATGTATATATATATATGTATATATATATATATATATATATATATATATATATATATATATATATATATATATATATATATATATATATATATATATATATATATATATATATATATATATATATATATATACGTGTGTGTGTATAGATGATGTATCATATAGGTATATAGCCTAAATTTATTTATTTCTCTCTTTCCATTTATAGTTTTACATAACTTTAAGTAGAAAAGGATGTACTCTCATAATCTAGAATATAATCCAGATGTATGGTTAATACAAAATAAATGTAACTTTCAATCTCTCACGTTAAATAAATTTTGTAACTGTTCTTAAATATTCAATCTTATTAGTATATAACTAGAAAAATATATGAAAATACAAAACAAATAACTTTATAGATTTTAATCTCAGATAAACAATAAATTTATTACAGTTTGTACTTTTATTTTTGCAAAGGTTAATGACCTTTTAACATCAGTGACATAGATAGGAATACATAAGTACTATAATTTCTAATATTAATGTAAGCAGTACTAAATGATTTTGGTATGATGATTATTATTTCTTGATATGATATCTATAATGCGAATGGAAACAAAAATGGCTTTAATTTATGAAGTCTCAGAAACTCAAAGATTATTGTTATGGATGTTCTTTGTAAATCGTGTAATAGTATTACAATAAATTCTTTTATGAAAGCGTTAAAACAAATTAAATAAGTACGAACTTGCACAAATATATAAAAATTTTTTACTTCAGATATCAGTACTGGGAGTCGAATTTTATAGAAAGTATGTTATATATATGAAATTGTTATTAGATGTGTTAAATTTTGATCCTTATTTTAAATCTGTTCACAGATAACATTAACTTTCATTTGATATATTTGTCTCTTAACGATCTTAATCGGATCTCTTAACTCAGATCAATGGAATAATTAAGATATTAAAACTAATTACGTATGTCCACCCTCGAAGCTATTATATATGTGCTTGTGATAATGTGTTGAAATTATAAAAAAATTATATTTAAGAATAAATAAAATATAAAAATCACTTTAATTTTTATAATTTTAATAATGAGAAATAAACTAAATTAGTTACACTGACCACTGTCTTATGCCTAGAGTACTATTTTTCCCCTCTGCATTCTGAGTCTGTAAACACATGTTGTGATAAAAAATTTATTTTTTATAAAGGTAGTAATACATTTTTAATGTTTCTATTGTAAAACTCGCTAAATTAGCTATACTAGCTTCTTTTCACGCCTAGTATGCTATTAATTTTCAGAAAATGCTGTAAATACATGCTGTTAATGTAGTGCAGTTTTTTACCACTAATTTGACTTAATATTAAAATATATGTTACCAGTAATTAAACTATTTAATTTATGGTAAAATATATGCTATAAAATGTATGTTTCATAAAGGACATAACACCTTTATTAATTACTTTTTTTTTCAAATTCAATTGTTCCTTCCTCCATTTTTTCCAATCTCGAATACGCTCGCGTCATACAAATATCCAAAACTCTTTGTACTAGGTGAAATCCAAACGCAAAATGACTGAAAACGCAAATATGAGAGCTATAACGGATCTAATTCTTTTGTGAAACGTATCTAGGAAGACAAAGGATATCCCATATATTTTATTTCCATAAATGTCGTGACAAAAGTGTAAGGAAAGCTATGACAGCTTCTGTGAGCATTTAGATCGTAAAATAAAACAGAGAGAGGAGTTTCAAAGGTAAACGTGACGAAATTTTTCTATAAGACTTGGTTCTTGTGATCTTTTATTTAAAAAGGCAAATTGTCATTCAGAAAGCTTTGGCCGAGAGCCGCTAGCTTAACAATGGGTGATTTTAACCTTTCTGGAAAAAATACGATACGGAAAATTGTGAAGAAGCGTTTCACGTACTTTAAGTTCATGTAAGCATATTTTATATCGGAGGCGTAATCCTTATAAATGAATAGAGGTGAAGCAACAGTACCTGTACCTTCCATAAGGAAATGCCTGGCGAAAGATGAAAAATTAGCATTAATTATAGCTCAAAAGACAACTGTTTATTCAAAACATATCCCCAGTATTTAGGTAAGAATATCAATTTTAAATACATTTACATTATATTATTTTTTTCTCTTAAATTCTATTTAGCGTGGAAAGTAAATGAATCCATTATTTAGAGATAAGCATAATACAAAAACTGTAATTTCCTTCGTAAAATAAAATAAAATTCAACAGTATATCCTAAATTTCTATATTAATTCAAGCTTATGGAGTGTTATAAATTTAACACCAGTGTGTAAATATATATGTATGTGTACATACTAAGGGATAAAACTAGATATAATAATATTTCATTTTTCGTGCCAGCTGAAAATTATGTATAATAATTTAGGCAATTACTTGAAGTAAAATACATGTTTCAATGTGTTTATATATATGTTAATGCGTAACTGAGTTTAATTTTTACAAACGAAACTACACATGTTTCTTTGTTCATGCATTCATAATGAGTAAGTGGTTATGCATAAATTGTCTAAAGAAGCCTCTGAACGTTCTTCTTATTTTAACATTTCCGGTAGAACGAAATAAACGAAATTCAAATAAATACTGCTTCTTCACGATAATTGTACTCTCCTCCGAAACTGTGGGTTCGCGTGAGAATTAAAATTAACTTTTTTTCGGCGTTGTGTGCAATACTGCACTAATTCCATGGAATTCAACTCCTCAAAAAAGTTATCAAAAAAAGATGCTGCAGAAAGGGACTTAGCCGTTAAATCCTAAATGGCGCCGCTCCAAAAAACGCAGCTATTTCATTGCATTTTGGAGATAAATTGGCGTCCTCAAAAAATAAGTCTCGTGACAGGAGGACGTCACCTGTTTAAAGCTCTTAAGTGCTTACTTACTAAAGTGACAAAAAGGGGAAAAGAAAATTACAAGGGGTAGAAACGCGGAGTTTGTGGCAAAGGGTTCTATTCAAATAAATACTATTAGTCAATAGGGAAATTACAGCCGAGGAACAGGAAGCAGCAATTGCACTCCCTAGGTGTCTAATGGAGTCTGATGCCAGGACCTTTAACTGCTTGCGAGCAGTTTTGAGCTTAGCCGACCATCTGCTTAGAAAAGATTTTGCGATTCTTAAGGGACTGCGACAATATTGAAAAATATTCCTGCTGTATCTGTTTTGTAAAACATCTTGGAGTCTTCAAAGGAAAAATTTACAAAATCAACTTGAATTTGTTTTATTTTTATTATTGTCATTATTTTACCATTTTAGCTAGAAATATGAATACTAAATGATTCCATGTATTTTTTTAGTCATTTTATGTGTATAAATCATATTCAGTTCAAGTAAAGTTTAAAAAGTCAAAAATAAAAGTATTTTGAAAGTTAAATACAAATTATTACTGTAAATTGTCCAGTTTGCTAATTATCTTTTGCATAAACAATGATATTTGATAGTTGTTGCATTAAAACAACAACTATTAAATTTTGTCTTTATTGATAAATAATGGACTTTTAAGACAAAAAATACCCTTTAAAATATCCTAGTATCTCGCAATAAAACTAAAGGAATCGTAAATAAAGTTATTAGAGTGTAGCAAGATGAAAACTGTGAGAAACAACACTGAAATCAATACTATGGTATCAGTTATATTTCAGCGAAAGTACTCAGTAAGCTTCTCCTTTAAAATAAGTTATCTGTTTAATTCTACGAGGTAACATCTAAAGTTTTGAGTATTTAATTAATGAGAATTGTGGTCTGTTTGAGACTTAAAAGGGATATAATTCAATATCAAAGAAATTAGTCTGAACGATTTAACGACTGAACGACACCTTAAAATCGTTCACCTTAAATTTATTTGGTAACTTTGAATAAGAAAGAATTTTTCACGTAAAAATGCCCCAAAATCTATGAAAACATAAATTGTGAGAACAGGATGATATTTAAAATATAAAGAGGAAATTATCTTCCCACTTGACAGAAAATATCATTATCATTCTTCTCCATTCTTTTAGGTGCACTAAAATCCGTTTTTACTAATATCCCACCAATTGAAGTGAAGTGTATTCTGTAATTAATTATTTAAAATTGTATTTGGACAGTGCCTTAACTTTTACCGGATTCATATATTGCAAATAAATCATGATAATATATCCGTTAACAGAAAAATATCTTAATTGAAAAATTGTAAACTTTTAACAATGACAAATGTGCGTTGTTTATTGTTAAAATTCTTTAAGTACCAAAATCCTTGTAATAATATTTTATTTACCATTCTTAATGTGTACGATCTTCCAATCACAGGAACAAGTTTTAACTATTTCAAGTTAAGCATGTAAATGTAGAATTTTTTTAATCCAGAGAATAGATTTTATGATAATGTTCTAGCTTTTTCTGAGAATACATATCTTTATTGTGTTTCAAAACTACTTTACATTGTTTGATGAAATGTTTCATGAATAAACAAATTGCTAATGTAAGAATACATCTATTCTAGACACACGTAAAAAATATATACTTCTGTTTCATCTTTAAAAAAACTAAAAATAATTACAGTCATTGAAATGTTTCTACCTGCTGCTGAAAATCATTAGAAGCCAGTGTTATCATACAGAGAATTTCTTATTCATATCAAAGGTTGTAAAATTATTTAATGGCAGAATTTCTTTTCGACTTTTATACAATAAACGCACTAAAAGTTGAACTATTAAGACATTTATCTGAAAGATGAAACATTTTTACCTCTCTTCATATTTTTGGTTGAATATTCATGTGCTATAATGAGATGGTCAAAACAAATGATGTGGCTTGCTGCCATGCTTATTTACTTTGTACTACAAATGAATACATCATAAAAGTTCTCCAAACAAAGAAAAATGCAAAACCTAATTATGAGATCTCTTCCTCGTTATCTAGATGTTGCTTGCTTTAATGTTTCTCTATTTGGAGGGAAGTAATATATTTTATTACATTTTGTAGAACTTCGGCCTCTGAATAACTTTTATTTCAATAGAAAACGCGATCAAATATAAGCATAAATTTAATTTTTTTTTCATTTCAGACGACATTTTACGAACAGTTAATGTTTGATCTTATAACTGATTTTTAAACAAACTGTAGTTAATTAACTTCATATTTTACAGTATATATTATACTTATTCAACACTTTTTGTTCTATAGGTTATTTCTCTTTTTTCTTCCCGTAACTGATTAACTAAACAGAAAAACGTTCTAAATTTATAAATGAAATTGTATAATTCGTAGTACAGTTTTATTTTGGACGTATATTCAGGAGGAAAAAGGTAAAAAATTGTAGATGTTTATGACTAAGGAAAAAAGTTTAAAGTGTTATGAGCTAAACTCTTATTAATTTAAATTTCTGATTATCAAATCGAATTTAACATAATTTCTAATCTTCATTAAAAACTAGAATTAACATTTTATGAGATATTTATTAAAATATATACTTCCATATTAATTTGTACACGTTATAAATAAATATATATATATATATATATATATATATATATATATATATATATATATATATATATATATATATATATATATATATATATATACACATATATATATACACACACATATATATATATATATATACATATATATATATATATATATACACTATATATATACACACACATATATGTATATATATATATATATATATATACATATTTGTGTGTAAGATATTTTGAATCATAAATCATAAAAAAGCAATATGCAGTTGTGGTTTGTAACTCGCCTGGAAACAGTTAGCAGAATATCGCTCCCATGACAGGTTGATGTGTAACAACGCCTTTCTTATGAATTTTTGGTTCACGTGTCGAAAACTGTAAGTTGCCGCTTCTTTATTTTGTGATCCCACCCTTGTGTTCAGTAGGGACCGGTTGATATAGGCCCCACCCTTCATCTAGAGCTCCAGAAGGTGGAAGAGGTTCATGCGTTGACCCGCAACATCCGCAAGCTAGACCAGAGAAAGCGGACGGGCCATTACCAAAGGCCGAGGTCATAAAAGACCGTCGGTGGGTCAAGATCCTTCTTACACCCCCCTCTCGCCTTCACCATTTGAGATTTACGTAATAATGATGGCCGGGGTAAGTAAGTATCTCACTCGCACAGCTCCCAATTAAGCAATGAAAAGCCGTACAAAAGGCATATATCGAAATTGTCTCGGATATCCCTGACTTTCTTCCTCCGGTTAGATTTAAGTACCTCGCAACTTTTCGTTCTAATAGCGTTTTCCGTGTTGGAAGATAATTGGCCATTGTCACAAAGACTCGTTTCCCCCACCCCCTACCTTGTATAGATGATGTCCAAGTGTCTTCGGGAATCTCATCGTGTTCCTTCATTATGAGAACATTCAATTTCCGATCTCTTGGCATTGTTCTTTAGTAGCGAACAGAATTTACTATTCCTCTTCTATTAATATAATGAGAAGAATAGCCACATAAAATTGTTGTCGTTTATATTCATCCTTTGTTATTGTCTTTATTTACTTTTATAATATTTTATTTAGAGTTGTCCATTTAAATAAATTTATTTCCCTAACATTATTATGCATTTAAATATTCTATAATTTCCTAATCTAAAATGGGAATGATTTCTAACGATTAGCTCCAAATATGTCATGATTTTCTATCCCTCTGTATATCTTATCTCGACGTACTTTTTCTTTGCAAATGGCAGGTATTGGAGTGCTATTATCTTTACATTATACAAAATTTAAAGTTTATTCTAAACATATATAATTCTAAGCATCGCGAAAAAGTAATCTATGCAAACCATTATCTTATCAAGAAAAAAAAACTAACATAGTATACTCACAAATCATTAGCAACTTTAAGTCAAATATTTAGAAGTTTCATGAAGTCTATTGTATTGTACGAAAAACATCTAGTAGAAACCGCACCTAAAGCAAACATTTTTGGCGTATCTCCTCGAAGCATGAGGTCAAAGTTGCGTGAACTGTCAGCATAAAAAGCATTAAATTAAACTTTGTTACGCTGCTCCTTTTTTAGATTCTGCATGCCTTGAATCATCACATGCACTCCTCGTAAAAAAGTTCCCACAAGTATAATAATTATCTGATATTCCGTGAATAGAAGTTCTGCATTCAAGCATGTTTATTGCCTTAAAATCAGGGAGGACAAAGAACATAAATACACTTTATTTGGGGATCTAACCACGTCTAGCCATATATGTCATAAATATAAGCCAATAATAAAAACTCACATTTCATAGTATTTAGCTTCGGATGTCTTTAAATAAATTACTTTAAATAACCACTTGTATATTTTAAGTGGTGCTATAAAATTTTTTGACTCAGATAAGTCTTTTAATAACAAGGCATGATCCTCAAAATCCTTTGATCATAAAATACGACGTAATATAATGTCAATTTAAATACCAATATTTTATGTTTTTTCATTGTAATTACAAGTTTTAGGTAATTATGAGCTGGTTGTTCTAGTTAGGGTACTATCTGTATTGCATGTAGAAGGTTTTTCTAGCCTTATAATTTGAATAGCCGGTGTTGTTAAGTGTTACAAGCAACATCTACTTAATGGCACCCATTAATAAAAAAAAATCGTAGGTCAATTATAGGAATTTAACCTGTTGTAGTCGTCATTACTATAGAATGTTCTTACAATGTGATCTTTAAATATCTAATCACGTTCTTTCCAAACTCATATAAAAAAATTTTTTTTCTCGAGAGGTTAAAATGAGAGAAGGAAAATAAGATAGTGAACTATATTTATTTGCACATTATGGTACGTTAGAGTTTTCTGGAAGAAATCTCACTAGATTTTTGTCTTTAACATAATATCCTCTAAAAGGAAATTTAAATTATCTAATTACTTTTATATCGTTGATGTACCGAAGTCGGTTTCGAATTTAGAGTTTTAATGATATTGAAAAGCGATAGGTAAAGGAAAAAGATATAAATTACTTTTCAAAGAAGAGTTCATTTGCTGTATATATTAAGAAATTATCATTGATTCTGCGACAAATATAATATTTAAACAACTTGATTTAAAAAATAAACACTTTAAAAAATAATACAAAATATATACACTACATTATTATGTAAATCCTAATAACAGTAGTTAAGTGCAAGCTCCGATTTATTAACTTTAATGCTCCAAATATGAGTAAGAAACACCTTTCCTATTTTTTTTCAAGCAATAATTTTTACTCCAATTGTATAATTTTTTTAAATATCTTAATTTTTCTTTTATAAATTATATACCGTAGGGTATTCAGTTTATATATATATATATATATATATATATATATATATATATATATATATATATATATATATATATATATATATATATATATAATATACATATATATACATATACATATACATATATATATATATATATATATAATATACATATATATACATATATATATAATATACATATATATACATATATATATATATATATATATATATATATATATATATATATATATATATATATTTATATATATATATATATATATATATATATATATATATACTTCTAATTTTATGTCTGCGAAGTGATACTGTATGATTATTTTCCTTAATAAATAGTTGAGTAGTACTGTTAAAATTTGCGTGAGAGATATGTCTTTTATTTTTGAAACATTGTTAAGTAGTTTAATAATGCTAAGCTACGAATAAATGAAACCCAAATTAATTATACTATATGAATATCTATGCTGAATTTAATGTCTTTAAAATATTTGTAGCTTGATTAATCTTCCAAAAGAGTTTAAATACAAAATCATAAGGATCTCATGCGTTATAAATTTGAAAATAAATATGCTCATGGAACGTTTAATTTTTGAATTGCAAATAAACTAATCTTTAATTTTGCAAATTATCCGTTATTAATTATATCTCTCGTCATGTTAAATGGCCTGATATATTTCTCTTAGCTAGCTATCTCAGCCTCATCCGATGACATGAATACATTAAACGCTGGTATGCTAATATCTGTATAACGCGTCAGCAGTTGGGTTGCCTCGATTAGCGATCGTCCTTATCATCCCATATATGTCTGTGATCGGAGGTTATACCTGCACCACCTGGGGGTAATTTGTCTGCATGGAGGCTGTCATTGATGTGTAACCCCTAGGAGCCCCTCCCACTGAGTTGCCGCCTCAAGATCAAGAGCATGGCAATATTCACAAAATAATTATAGTGATACCATTTGGCAGCGTAAGACTACGGCAGTTAAAAAAGGCGAAATTTGAATTCTTGCTCGGGCCGAGGTCACCACAGGTCGACTCATGACCCTGAGCCGCCACTCCCATGGATACGTGAGGCATTTGCAATGAGCGACAACAAGGTATGGGACCAAAGCCCCAGGGATAAAAAGGCTTCAACAGAAAGATCAGAGGGTACATCTAATTAAGTTCAAAAGATCTAACGATGGTGTGATTAGGTATTTGGCTTCAATTAAGATCTCTTAAAAGCAATACATTGTGCAACAACTTATGAAAAACTTCTAATTCAACATTTCCAAAAGCCGGTTTTGCTTCATTGGATGCTAGTCATAAATGATCTCATTATTTTAGGATCATTTTGTACAATTTCATCTTTGTTCTTTAAGGAAGGTCTATTTTAATCTTTTTTTTTATTTTTACTGCTAATTTATCCTCTTTTGTTCCTCGGCAAGAGACAGATTTTATGAGGTTTTTCATCTATAGGTATCACATCCTCGATTCTGATTCTTTGGTAAAAGCAATTTGATTTGTAACAGTCTTTTGATATAAGTTTATATCTGATATCGGGAATTATTTCTAAAGGGCATAAAGCTATTTTATTTACATCTCTAAAGCTTACTTTAATCTCCAAACTTTTATTATCGAAAGATTTCTCTCTCTAATTCATTATATTTTGAAAAAAAAGTAAATAGAGGTATGTACTAGTAATGCTTGAATATTAAAAGATTTTATTCTAGGAATAGTTTATAACCGGATATGAAAATTAAATATGATTTATTTCATAAGAATGTATCAATCAAATTTTTAAAATATTTCAACCATTTGGTATGTTTTCCTAGAAAATGCTAAAATGCGTAGAACTAAGTTTAAATGAGAAAGTACTTAAATAATGTCACTTTTTATTAACATAGTTTTTCTTTAAGTTAGACAATGATTCACTCCATTAGCAAACTTAAATAAAGTGGGCTAACAATGCTTTTGAAATGAAGTATATATTTTAAATAAGTATTTTAGTATATAAGCCGAAATGAGAAATAAGGTAGAAATCATTGTACAAGATATGTTTTTAAGGACAGTTTTAAGTATAAAATATTTAAACCATGACACCTTATCTATATTTCTATTTAATTTAATATCTATGTTTAAGCCCTTTTCATATCGTAGGACCAGCCGCTTATGTCCATTTTCAAAGAAATCTTTCATTTAAAACTTCACTATCGACTGAATTGGGAGATGATTTTTTCTACTACTCTGATAATAAAACTTTTGTGCAAGAAACACTCTCAAAAGAATTTCTTATCGAAAATATTTGCATTTCTCGTTAGATTTGCGACAATTTCCAAAACATCCTTTTCTCCATTATTCATGGTTACTAGTTTGTTTCCACGCATATTCCAATGCTTCAGAAAGCACGATCACTGGTGCATAACATGTGTATTAAATAAAGATTTTTCAACAATAATTGCTATCTTTAAATTGATGGTTTTTAAGAATTCATACATTGGTCTAAATTCGAAGTAATTGAACTGAACTATGATTTATTATTTAACCCTTAATTTGACAAGATGTTTTTTCAAATATTTTTTAATTTCTCTAATTTTCCCATGTCTCTATAGACATTAGGATCTCTGTAAAACAAACAAAAAAAATATATAATCTTCCATTTTTGAGATAATTAATGTCCGCTGTGGCGAAAACTGACAATTATGTTATATAGTACTTATAAATATACATGTCAGATGTAGCGGCCAGACTTAGCCAAATTAAGAGTTAACAGTACCTTAAATTCCTGTAATAATTTGTAAAACAATTATAGACTCCTACATATTTTTTCGTAAGAAGTTTTACATGTACCTTTTAAGAAAACATATAAAAATATAACCCTTTTTAAGCTATAGTTCAATAGTAACAATATATTTTAAGTAACGTTTTGGGTAGCATTCGGATAATAAAAGGTATAATTTTTCAAAAGACTGTGTGTAAAATATCCATGTTTGACTTTCTGTATATTCATATGCTATTTTTTTTTCCAGTTTTTCTATGCCTCCAAGCAATGGTTTTGTTCGAGGTTTTGATTCCACATTCCCTTTCAAAGGAAGTTCAGCCCCGTTCTTTGTGCGAAATATGGACTCTGAAGGTAACGGTGGGAGCGGACTGACAAGTGGCTTGAGTCGGAAAGTCGACAATCAAAGTTCTTCAACTCCAGCTGAGTCAAGGAATAGTAATAACAATAATGTACTTAACAGTACTGCGCCCGGTGGACTATCAGATTTCTCTTCATCCCAGACTCTATTAAATCTAGTTAGAACTGCTAGTGCTCAAAGTGCCTCGCAACTTGAGAATTATTTGAAAGGAGCTGTTAAAAGAAGTGCCGATGGTGAAAGCCGTCTAGATCCGTTGGATCTAACAGTTGGGAATATTAAAAGACCAAGACTAGATCCAGGTATTGGTTTAAGGGACAATCTTCTTCACAATGAAACTGATGGTAGTGATGGTAGTACGAAGACATCTTCATCATTGAGTGCTTCGAAACCATCGTGGCTGTCCTTGATGGACAGACGCACGCATTCGTCACCCACTTCATCCTCAAGGACTTCTCCAAAAATTCAAAATTCTGAACGATCGCGGTGCGCATCACTTTGCATAGATAAGTCGTGCACATCCCAGTCAGAAGCTAGTGATCTTTCACGATGGACAGTCGATGATGTGGTGAAGTTTGTCTTATCAGTTGAGACTTGCAGCGAGTATGCTGAGGTAAGTTGTCATTTTCATATCTATATATTTTATACAAGGACTGATACAATTTTAAGATTGTTGAAATAGCGTAATAACTACAGAAGAGTTGCATGCACCTCTCAGATCGAGATATCTGTTTCTGGTAAGGTAAAATCTCATTTCTTAGAGTGAAAATGCTATGTATGTTTTTTGTACAACATACATATTTTCTAATTAAATTTAGGTTTTAGTTTCTGATACTGGTTTTTACAAATATCAAAAAATATTCTTTATATTAAAAAAATTTTCTACTAGATAAAATTACTGAAGCTACAAGATTCATTGGTATAACTTTTCATTTTATTTACCAGTGAAATATTTAAAAAAATAAAGCACAAAATATGTTTAACACTCTAAAATTTTATTTAATTCCGTTTAATGAAGAATAATAAATTTCTGAGTTTTAAAATAATTTATCACATGTCTCTAATTTATATACTTAACTTGAGGTAAGTTGTCAAGATTAATAATTCCAGGATACCTTTTATTTATTCTTTTCTTGAGTTGTATTCATAAATTAAGAAATTTTTAGTTTTTAACTGTTGTTTACCTTAAAAAACGTAATCTAAGCACTTTCTCTCTATAAACATTTAAAAGAATATAAACTATTCAATTTAAAATTTATTACATGCCCGTGTTTTTTCACTTTACATTTATGAAGTTTGATAAGTCATATTTCCTCAGGGAAAAAAGCTTTTATAACTTTTTAAGTACCATCAAAATATAAACTGGAAGATAAAGTTTCTTTTTTTCCCTTTCTAAGTAAAAGTCAGCATGAAACAATACTTAAAGCTGTTACGGAACCCTAACTTCATGAAAGAAAAGGCAATTTTCAGCTTCCTGCTCATAGTTTATATCGGGCTCAAATTGCATATTAAAATTAAGTTGACTTTTCCAAGTAATTCAGTGTCAAGTTCAATTCAAGAAAGCCTTAGATAGCTTTTTTAACGGCACATCCATGTACAGGATATGCCTTATAGCTATTCGCTTTCTCATTTTTCTTATCTCGTTTGGCGGTTTTATCTCCCTGTTATCTATTTAATTTCTTTAGTAGCCAGTCTATGATACAAATCAGAATAGCATATTCTTTCACACAGCGCACTTCTCTGCCCTAGAGCTTTCCTCGAACGTCAATACGCGTTCTAGGTCACACACACACAACCCTATCCACCCTACATTTTAAGCGTCGGTATTAATTAAAGGGAGTGGCAGTTGGGTCCGGTTGAGTTGACCTTGGATGCCAATAAATAGGGCACGTACCCCTGCAAAGGAGGTCAATATCAGTGATAATAATATTGAAGTATTGATTGTAGTGATACGATCCCCTTTGGTTATGATTTAACGATAAAAAGTATGCATACTTATTCCGATAAAATTGATGCCAATTCTTTTTGATAACCAACAAAACTTTTCCAATTTTCATGATTGTATAGATTTGTGGCGTTTCCTTTTGCAGACTCTATTTTCAACTCAAATAGTCATTCTAGACCCTTTTCTTCCAAGCGTTTATTAGTTTTTAATGCAGTATTATTAAAGAAATAATCCGAGAGATATTTTCAAAAATTTTGAGGCCGCAATTTTTTCTTTAAGAAGTTTTACAAAATGCAGCCATCTTTTTCTTTTATTCCATCATTTAATAGTTATTTTTATTCATTCTTATCCTGTTGAAAAGTCTCCCGGAGAAATAAATGGCGTTAAAATAATTTATTTATCACCCTCTTTTCAATTACATTTTATCTAAGATATTTAACCAGTGTGTTAGAGTTTAATCTGTTATAAATTGTATACTAAATTGTTTTAATTTATTTGCATAAACATTTATTTATTTATATAAAATTACCTGTGTGCATGTGCGATTGTTATTATAAGTATGAGATGAACACGAAAAAAAGGATGCAGGGTTTTTTTTTTATCTAAAGCTAAATTAAATTGTTTTAGAATGTAGCAACTCAATGATATTTTTTCCCAATGAAAAGCAATTGATAATTTCTTCTGAACTAAAATGGTATACCTCATCATATTTAGTTTTGCTGACAAAGTTTTAGCTTGTAATGGGATAAACATAGATTCAATTCATTATTAACGCAAACATAGGAAACATTACTTGTCGTTTAAATTATTAGGCGTAAAATCTAAGCCAGTATTATGAGGAACACTCAGAGGTTTCATATACTCATATCTGCGGCTAGCTACTGCTTAATACCTATTATTCTCGATTTCAACTTGAACTGCAGTTGAGGGGGGAGCGGTTAATCCTTTGTGTGAGGTCTTAAGAGCCTTGAAGCATGCCGTCATCAAGAACTTGATGACCATTTGATGGGTTGAGGTCAAAAGTAGAAAAAATGAAGACATTAAGGTATTTGTTCCGTACGCTTTATGTAGGATTGTAACATTTTTATGAAAAAACCATTGAATTAAATAATAGAAGGTCTTTTGTAATCTTTTAGTTTTTTTTTAAACATTTTTGAGTTTCTGGTGATATTTTGTGTCATTGTTTATCATTCCATCAATGCCCATGACATTTTACAGGATTCTTCCACATTCACAGCAAGAAATAAAGAAATTTAGGGTAGAATTTTTAACAAAAAATAAAGTAGTCGTTTAAAATTTCGAGGAAATGTACTCATTTATGTATGCAGCGTTCATAAATCACATTTTTCCTTTAAAAAATGCTAAATACGTTGTTAGGGTCTTGAAAACCCTGAACGTTTTTAGAAGGGCATTGCAAAAAAACTTAAAAAAGAAAGTTCTAGTTATCGTAATACACAAAAACAAAGTAACAATGGGGATAGTCTGGATAGTAAAATATTAATTTAATTATAGTAGAAGCTATAGAAGTATAATAACTATAGAAGTATAGAAGAAGTATAGAAGAAGTATAGTAGAAGGGTTGTTTTCGGTTTATACAGAATGTAGATATATATATTCAATCTTTAGTCGATTGACTGTTATAAGAATATTTATGTCAACGCATAACTTAGTCAATAAACTAGGGTATATTTACTTCACGTTATAATGATTAACAGTAGATTCGAACTTTAAGGATTTTTATGCTGTCGATTACATTTTTAAACTATTGTTTGAATATTTTTCATGAATTTGGTTTTTCAGATAATTTCCTAAGGTATCTACCTACTTTATATAAAGAATTTTCTGAAATATTTAATTTCTACAGTGTTACTTTCTTTCGACTTATTTTCTTTGACTTTTATCACAGTGAAAGTAATTTAAACAAATCATATTAAAACGTCTTAGACGTTTTAATATGATTTTTACTTAAAAAATCTTTTTACGTAAAAAAATTTTATAGCATGTTGTCTGAACCATCGAAGAATTTTTTAAGAAATATAAATATTCTTTCGAAACTTAAATACTGTAGCTAAAACTAAAAGAAGAAATCTGAAGATAATTTATATTTCTGCATAAAGTTTTCTTTATATCAAAATTTTAAATTTGTTGTCAGCTATAGAGCTTTGCTTAAAATTAATTTTACTTTAATGCAAATATACGCTGCATAAAATATATAGCTTTTAAATATGAAGACATGCAATGGCAGAGTTTTTAATAGCATTGACATTGTTAATCTGCATGCTAAAAGGGAAGGATAAAATACTTCGACTGTAATATACTGATGATTAATAAGAAATTCTTTGAAAACCCCAATGTATGTACTTTGTAAAAACTTGTACGTAAAGTAAAAGTAATGAATGTAAATTCCGTAACTTAATTTTAATACATCCGTATTATTAATAAGTATGCATTAGAAAGAAAGGTAAATAGCAGTCCATGTAAGGATCATTTGAATTTCTTGTTAAAATGACATTCATTTAAAAAAATATTTATGTTAAACCCCCCTTGAATTACTATTCTATGCTTGATGCTTTGAAATATATTGCGATCAGGATATAGTTTTTACCATTGACAAATAAAAGAACAATACGTTTTTTGAAGGTGCGTATATGATTTTTAGTCAAGAAATTTCTACATTTTTAAAAGCTTTTTCAAAAGATGGTCTTTTTGAATATTTTCGTAATTCAAAAACTTCAGCAGTGCAAATCTGTTTAGTTTTTGATCAAAATATAACTGCTCATCTTAATAATTAACCACTAGAAATATTTCCTGATACTTTATCATGAATTAAGTTAGATCTGTCATTCATATAAAATATTCATTAGACATAAATGTTTCAAAATGATGTCCATTCTCCCGAGTGATTCCGGTAAGTACATCAAATTCATTACTTAAACATATTCAGTCCTGGGACATCCTGGAAACATTGCCAGGTAAGATTAAATTTTATGAAATGAAATAAGACATCACGCTCTCTAGATCCAAGATTAATCACATTTTAAGAGAGTTGTTAATTTTCAATGCCAACGACATTTTCGAATTTGTTGTGATATACGTGTATGTACCTTGTATAATTTTTCATTAAATTCCCATTTTTAAAACTGCAGTTTTTGTTTCTTTTCTTTGCAGTACACAAATTTTATTTTTTAAAACCAGTGGGTAGGACACAGTTCCGTATAACAAAACCATACTATATCTATGTGGTTACTTAACTTTGATTCCACTGGTATTTTTTTCTTTTTGAGACTACAAAAATTTCATTCTTAAATCCAATTATTTTTATTACAAATTGAATAATATATCTTAATCGCATTGATTTAATCGGTAAAGCACTCTTTGATTAGATCAATATTAAATTCCTTTAGGACATAAGACCATGACATTAACTTTAAGGTGATGTATGTAATATTTGTAATCTTTAATATATAAGCAGCAATAAATGGACTATCCACTGACACAGAAGGGTGAAGGGCCATAATCAGGTCAGTGACAATTTTTGATACCTACATTTTATTGTAAATCAACGCTCAACTTTTAGCTTTGTAACTATCAAAATGCTCTCGAATTTGATTAATTATTAAAAATTAGTTTAATGTTTCAATAGAGAATTATCTTAAACTATTGTTATTATGAATATTTTTAGGGGCCGCAAACTTTTCCTATCTGTGATTTTAAAACTGCATTTTCAGTTTTTAACTAACCATTGCAAAATGATATGTTTTATGATATATATCCCAGGGAATCTTCATTACGATAAATGACAGAGGAAATATTATTTTATCTCCTGTCTCGATGTCAATTTATTCCGATTCGATTAGACATAAATGACAAATGAAAACATTTTGCATCGCCTTGCTACACAAGAGATTTTTTAATCTTGTAATTAGTAGAGATTTGTTAAATAAATAGCTTTAAAGAAACCTTGAGACGAGTATAAACAATATGCTTAACTGTTAAATATGTGTGTACCCAATCATGTTTAAGATACTTTTAATACATGGCCATGTTTCAGTGGATAGTTCCAAATAGTCTCCGCAAATTATTTTGGAACTGATATAAAATTCCGAAAATGTAACTTGAAATATTATGCTTACACTTTCTTTGGTATAGTGTCTGCTTTCATTGTCAGTTTTAATAATCTAACCGATGTATACTTTCTAGAAGGTTGGTTTTAAAAGTTATTTTACCTTTTCCGGTTAAAACCTTTAGTAGAAACCCCTAAAAAATTACAAATAACATTACATGAACTTTCCTCTAGTCTATTCTAGATTAACAGTCACTGATGAATATCACGAAAGTAGTTTCATTGAAAATAATTCATAACACGCTTATAATAAAGTCAATGATAAAATCGAGAAAAAAATACTTTAGGGTGTATTTCCTTTCACAAAATATCTTAAGATCGATTACAATATTTCTTCTATTTAATTTGAGGGGAGTTAATGCATATTACATACCAGCATAGAATACAATTATTTTGAATTAACTCCGAGCATCTAGTAAACATAATTCCCTACATTCTAAATAGTACATCGGTAGTTTAATCATGGACTGCTATTTTATCATGATTACCTTTTCTTTTACCCCACTAAAGAAATATTTATTAAACATTAATAAGTTTGAAATATCGTATCAAACTATCCTGTCTGAGGAAACCGTATTTAAAATTTCCGTTTTAAAAATCTTTCAAATTATCATTCATTAAAATCTTTAAAATAATTTATAATTGTAGTACTATCATTACTTTATTGTAAAATTAAGAAAATACTCTCCAATCCTTTTAAAAAAAAACCTCATTATTTAAAATCTGCAAGCCCCAGATAAAGCTTTTAAGTTACGATGATCTTTCATCAATGCTGGTTTCTTATTTTTCCTTCCATCCTGCGTTTTTTTTTCTTCTACATGCAGTTTTACTCCGAGGAGAAAGTGCATCCGTTTTTATCTTAACCTCTAACCTCTTCTTGAGTCTGCTTGAAAGCAAATGATTTCCGGAGAACATAAAAAAATGACTGTATATGCATGAGTCAAATATCTGTTTCTCCACTTCAGTAATTTCCTTTTAATTTTCTACCATCATTCATGAATTCGATACATTTTCCCCTTACTAAAATATTTTTGATAATTTATCGAGTATTTTTATTGCTATACAAGTTTTCAATTGAAACGCCTTAGAAAAATATCTCGATGTTGAAAAAGGCAAGAAACCGATCAATCACTGTAAATGTAATTGCCGGGGTTAGAAAGGTTTTATCGTGTGTCTGTACATGTGTGGTCATGTGTACAAGGTAATATTTCTCCTTACTTACATATTTTTTGCTATTTTCTGCCAATTATTTTAGCTTCCAAGAGAATATGCTTAAGGTATTTCAGAATATTTGTATCATTACAAACGAATGATGAATTTTCTTATATTTCTGATTTGGTAGTATAATTTAAAACTCGTATATTTCTATTCATGGTAATAATGTCTTCTAAAACCCTAGAGCTTTGAATTTCTTTTCAATAAAAATTGTAAATAAGAATTAAAATATAAAAATATGAGATTAGAAATAGTAAAAAAAATATTCTAACCACCGTTCAATTTGTTTACGAAATTTCAGCATTTACACGCTTTGTTCTGCAATAAGATTCTCATCATAGGTAGAAAATAAGCCCCTATGTTTCCGAATTTCTTCATTTGTAGTGAAAGGAAGTCGATGAAGTATTTCTTCTTTGATACCATTCTTCTAAAGTATGATCATTTTCACTGCAGTTAAAGAGCTCATTAATGTCTGAGAAGTCATTCAACCACGTCCTATCTTTGTTTGTTTTTGCCAAAAATAGTTTGCAGTTAAGCTTGATTACTCTGATGCTATGAGACAGGCAAATAGCCGTCGATGCCTCTTAATGATAAGTGGATACTTTGAGAGACTTAGCAAACCCTTTTTTCTCTCTTTTTGGCTGAGGGCAATCGTCTCCTGCAATCCGGAATACCTAACAAATTAGAGCAGTGTAAATACAGTTAGTGCACGGTAGCTGGCGTAGCTCTTATGATAATGGGAGACGGGCAGTTTTCTGCCTTCACGTGGGCTGGGGGTGCCAAGCGTTGGGGAGTTCCTTCTTTTCTTTCTAGAAGCATTCAGAGGCTTCGTGATTTATCACGTCCCTGGCCTTATCCCACGCTGGTTCATCTCCTGTAATAAGTAGCTGCGGCCAAAACGTGTAGTAGAGCGGCCGAATCTGCGTGCCCAGACCAACCTCTTGCTAACTGAAACAGCCACTGCTGATTGCTTGCCTGATAGATGCAAGTGGCAAGTCGTGTCCTGAAATCGCCTCTGATTCGACGGCTCGTGATGTACTTAGCTACTACTTCTTCAGATAGCTCCCTCATGCAGTCTTTTGTCCATCTGTATCTCTGAATTTTGTGACGCTGACAGAGCAATTATTCGTTTGTCTGTTCATCTACGGCGGAGACTTACAGTTTCTACTTAATTAAGCATTCAACTGTATTTTTTAGCATCTGAAATCATAATTATTGTACCGGATAACAATAGAATGTTAGGATAACTTGAAAGCTGTTACTCGCATATCTCTATATTTTACGAATTCCAAGAAATTTATAGGTAATCTAATAGCGTATTTAAATTAAACAAGTTTTTAGTACTCTAAGATAAGCCTTTTCAAAAATTTCTTGTATTGATTTATACATTGCCAATGTATCATTTCCAGACTGTCTTATTACATCGCCACATGACTACATTAATAGAAAAACAGCTTTACGACCAAGGGAGGGGGTATTTTTTAATAAAAATGTCTAGTTGTGCTGATGACACATAAATCAGAAGATTGACTAATATTAACAGTTATGGGTTATTGACTCTCATAATCACAATTTTTTTTGTTATTGTACCTAGTACGTAACTATAATATTATGATTTTAAGATCATTAATTTTACCTTACGTTTAATAATACCCCCAAATTTGCATTTTTAATTCATTTTTATCAGTTTATGCATCGAATTAAGTGGATAAATATAAAAATCATGGTTATGCCAGTAGAAACGAAAAACTCTTCAGATTGATTACACCATCAACCATCTAGTTCCAGAACGGAAGTCGTTGGTGCTGTTTTTAGAATGAATAGATATTTTAAAAAAGTGGTTAAGATAAAATTGGACAGAATTATTGACGCATTTCATCCTTTACTTTAGTAGCTTTATAATAACTGAAGGTTCTGTGGGAAAAACACCTCCCTTCACCCTAAACTCAACCGGTCTTTTACCCAAATCCCGATAGCTTGTCTTCCAATGTTACGCATCAAATCATTTTCTTCTCTTGTCCTAAAAAAGTCTGCTGGGATAATTCTCATAAGTGTCATGCTCGATTACTTTTCTGTCTCCCCATCTAACTCCTACTGCGAAAACACAATACTCACAGTTGGAAACATAATTACCATGGCCAAGACTTAGACTACAAGAGCCACCCCTTTCTGCTGATGATTTTTCCCTACAGAGCGAGTAATGTTGCTTTCTTGCATTAGTACCTAAAGATTTTTTTCTGTATCGGAGATGAAAAAAAACTCTTAAAGCCGGAGGAACAGATTGAGACAAAGTGCAGTTGTTTTCTATCCTATCCGTTGCTTAAATTATGGGTTGCATTGCAATGCCCTCAGAAAATATAATACTCGTTTTGAAATGTCAGACTTCATTGTTTCATGAATGAAAGTTTCATGCAATCACCATGTGTTGTGGAGAGGAGGAGTGTGGAGGGGGATCGAAGAATTCCTTGACACGTTGTATTTACATTTAAAAAAGGACGTAATGAAATAATCTTTTTTTATTTTATAAATTTGTTATAGCACTTTAATATAAAAAAGTTTTAAAATATAATTAAATTCAAGCAAAACTTCACAAAAAATTCTGAAATAAATTAAAAATTTATTTTTCTGTTAGAGACAAAATATTTTAAAATAATTAAACAACATGATTTCATAAAGTTTCTATTTTTTCCATTTTCCGTTTTATTTCATGTACGACGCCACCGAATGTTTGAATAGTTTAGGGTACTGCCCGTTAGTACCGAACTTCAAGGGTTTGAATTCCATTGCTAGTTGGGATGTTTTAGCGGAAAATTGCCCTTTTAGAAAAATGTTTGCCTTAGCACTCCCAACGAACCAACTGTTTACTTTAGGTACTAAATTAGCAGTTTCAAATTAACTTAGTTCAATTTTGTTTGCAAAGAAAAATATAGCTCAATACATTGAAAAATGGAACCTATTGTATTGAACAAAACCAAAAAACGTTATCGATTCGCTTTGATATACATTTATTTCAACAAAGCTGACTTCCTTTTCTACAATTGTATCATTGAGAATATGTTTCGAATCTTTTATTTATTCAGAATAGATGGTAAATGATCCATTCATAATCGGGTTTCCGCCAGGTACTTCCGGAATTATTAATGAATTATTTAGTACATTATTATCCCTCACCACATACACCGGGCATAAAATGGTTATGTTGTAATACATATGGAAGTTCTATTATGCTTGTGTCGGAAAACATCCTAACAGAAAAAACCAGTAACAAAAGCATTGCGTGTATGTTACGTGGTGATTTATTCGAACGTTCTAAAATACGTTTTTAGGCCAAAAAGCGATAATAAGACACGGAATGCGAGCGTGTCAGGATGCAGAAGTGCCCCGTCCGTGACTGTCAGCGGCAGGAAGTTCTGTCCTTGTGATTTGAGAAACGAGTGACTCATCGGATTCACTGCAGCAGTGCCCATTACACGGTCACACTCGCTGACCCGTGACTACATGCTTCCAGACAGCGGAACCATGGCGTATGAAGTCCCTCCTTCAAAAAATGCTCCGTTTATTAGCATGCAAAAACGTCTTCCTGCCAAAAAACCGTCCACAGCATCTTAGATCTTGGAGACGTCTCGGTCAAGGAATGCCCAAAAGGCGTTTTACCTCCGGCAAGAAACCTCCTTTCGGAAAATGAACCGAGACTGAGATGCGAGGCCACTCAAAGAGGAAATCATTATCGAATCTTCGAGTGCTTAACGTCGTTGGGACATATATACGGACGAAAAGGTTTCCTGTTTTTCGCCTCAAAATGACATCGAGGGAGAAATTCCAACGTTGGCTGTGACATCTCCTACGTCAAATGGGTGCCGATGCCTTGATATAATCTGTCATTCCGCATGGTTGGCAATATTGAGGGCAAGGGTTAGAAACAAGGACGTAAACGGCCTTACGTCCCTTATCAGTAAAGATTCACAGACATGTACCGACTATTTTAGTAAATTGATTACATATGATGGCCAATGTTTATCAAGACAGGAAACATGCTTCATGATCGACACAGCTACCTATACAGTCCCATAGGGCACACTGCATCACACACTTCCATTTTCATGTTCACTGAACTTCATCGCGCTTTAACTGGTTGTTATATAATGCATAAAATATTTTTTATCTCAATTTATTTTTTAATTAACAATTATGAAGGGAAATTAAATTTTTAATTATAATTTATATAGTTAATTTAAGATTTACTTAAATATTAGATTAAGTTTTCACGCTTTAAAAATAATTTTACAGTGTAATAATGCTATAATACATTGGATTTAGATACATTGAAGAATATGACATTGAATCGAATAAGACATTTACTGTTATTTATTTAAATTATATAAATAAATATAATCGCAAAAATCAATACACTAAATAATTTAATCAAGAATATAATTTTAGTATAAAAAAGATTGGTTTCATATGCTGTAAATATGTGGTGGGAAATCATTCTTCTTTAATTATTAATTATCAGTATTTCCCTAATACTAGGAAAATCTTTATATATAAGCATTTTTTTCTGAAACCAAGCAAATTTTGCAACTGATCTCTTAACATTATATTCTAATCTTACCATAAAAAAAGACATTTTGGGTAACCGGTCCAAATTTTATGGCAGGTTTAACTTAGTTTTGTATTCTAAATAGAAGATAAAAAATATAAGTGAGATTTTTAAAAAGCTAGAGTGAAGTTTTTAAAACTACACCATGTTAACCAATTGGAATTTTTAAATTTGCACTTGCCATGAAACTTTTCAAAGGTTATACATGGAATTTGCCCACCATTATCGGGATTTTTATTATTATTATTCTTTTATATATGGTTGAAATCAAATGCTTCCGATCCGGAACAAACTTCTAAACAGTAACTGAACATAGTTCTCTAAAAAGTAATTGAGCATAAAGTTTTTACAGCAGGAAAAAAGCAAGTATTACTTCTGTCGTGAATTTTGTCGTTTTAAGATAAAAATTTAACTAAATTTGTATCTTAAAACCTTTTATTATTTTCTGACTATAAAACTTTTTCTATTTTCAGCAAAAATTTTTTAGTTAAATAATTCACAAAAATTCAATTCAAAGATATTATAATCAAAATTTTAATGGTATCATTTAGTCGATTTTACCAAATAGATATGACTTCAGTGCTACTGTATATTACTGTGTACCGAACTCAATACACTTAAGTCCTTTTAAGAATGTAACTGTTAGGCATCCCCATAAGGTGGCTTCTTACCCAAACATTCACACTCACAACCAACCCGGATAAACATAAATTATCCCTTAACATCCCTTGAAAGTTCCACTTTATTTATGCCTGTCGTCCATCTTATCCTCTTTAATCAAACTGTTAACATAAGGTTAAATTCCCTTAAAGACATGCAGATTGTGCTCCTTTATAACTGAATATCGATTTCAAGTAAATAAAATAAAGTTGGCAAACTCTCTCCCTCTGTTAATTTACTGTGGATGTAGAGCGATTCTAAGCTGAATATATAGACGATGTGGATGCGCTTTATTAGTTTAGACAAGTGACAAGAAAAATTCAGCCTTAGGTGATTCATCTCCAGCAGAGTCTGTACACGGAAAGTCTCGCGAGAAAGAGATTTATGAAAGACCGGTGGTTTCCATTTGTATTCTTCGGCGGCCACCTCTGCTACGCTACCAGCAGGAGGGAAAGACCTTGTGGCCAATGTCTCTTTCTAAACATACAAAATCTACTGCCTAGTTTAGTCTCAAGACGTTTATGGATTAAATCAGGAAAACTTTATTTAGCAGAAATATATCTTCTTCCACTTACTCATAATGTTTAGAGAATTCGGCTCGATCGGTGATTTAAAACAAGAGATTTGATTTATGCATTCAGATTCAACAGTCACTTCAAAAGGTTTTAGCTATCATACATTACTGTAAATCTTATTTTGTCTTACTCAAAAAAAATAATAATATAAATTATGCTGTTATTTATTTCAAAGCTATACTAATTTTATGGCTGCAGTCGAAAATACATGCTTAAATAACGTATAAGCTAAATTGTAAACTTTGATAACATAAGTTTGCAAGTTTATTTTATTTATTTTTTAGACATAGTTATAATTATCTAATAGGGATTGAATTTCATCACTGACAGTCTATTTTATATATATTATTTTTCCATTTCAAAGAAATACTTTGCATAAAATATTTCATTTTTTGCCCTCTTTATGACTTACCTTCAACAGTTTGAATGACATTATGTCATTTCACCTTATTTATAGAGTAAAAACTTAACATTTTAAGACTGCCATTTAAAACTGTGGATAATCACAGAGATTTAATGCATGACATTTACAACTGAAATTTTAATTCATTAACCCCTTAAAAAGTACTAGGAAAAAATTTCTCGTTTTATTACCCACTCCTGAAAAATCACTGTAAAATTATTTCCCACACACTGACCCCGTTTAATTTCTTGTTTTGAAAAATGCAAACAAAAACAACCACAAAGCTTAATTAGCAATAATAATGCAGTTTGATGTTTTGTTATAAATCATTATTTATCTTTCCAATGACAATAAGTGTTACCTGTGGCTATTGAACCGAATCGGACAGATACGAGTTTACTTGATGACTAAAATACAGTCATATTTAAATTTGCACTGTCAGGAAATATAAAAATGGGACTTAAATTAATATTATTTCGCTACCAATTTTATAAAAATGTTGCTATTCTGAAAAAAGTAAACATATCTTTTTAAAGGCTAATATAAACTAATTTTTGGAAAAAATAAATTCTTCAATATTAAAAATTTAATTAAAATGAATGCTTTATAAATTTATAGTATGCAATTTTAAACATTATTCTCTTTGCCAATGAAATCAATTTTACTAAGACTACATTTTTTAGGTGTTTGTTACGGTTAACCAAACCTTTGTTGGCATAAAATCTTCGCTGATGAAATATGCTGCTTTACTTCATAAATTCTAGACCTAAACAGAGGGGACAGACAGATAGGAAATTGATTTTCATGGTCCCCATGTAGGCATTAATGTCTGCAGACGTCCGGAATCATTTTTTAGCAATGGGTAGCAGTGGAATTTACCCTCATGTAGAGCAGTAGTCAGGACTTAGTTTCGTAAGGAGGGTAGGGGGGGGGGCTAAGTCTATATATATATGTGTGTGTGTGCGTGTGTGTGCGTGTGTGTGTAAAAATCCATGCATAATCTTGAGTAATAAGTTTTAGTAAATGTATAAAATGTTTTAGAGCAAATAATTGAAATTTTTGTTAAAAAATTAAATTTTGATTAAGTGTGCACTTAAAAAAATGTTTGCAAATTATTTTTATTTTGATGTCATAATACAATATAATAAATTCCAGAATATCGGAGGGGGCTTAACCTTCTCTTACTTCTCTGGCTTTTTATCTGCTCTCGTCTAGCAAAAGATTTCCCACAGTAATTCCATTCAGTTATAAATTTTTCTTTTAAATTCAGTTGTGTTTCCAGTGATTTTCGTAAACCCAAACAGTTTCCCAAATTTAAAGCTTACTTATAGCCGCAAAATTTTTTTCACTCAGTGCAATAATTTTTGCTAAATGATATATTTAGAATTTTAACATAAAAAAAAAAGCCTTTTAAGAATCACGGTTACTGAACAGATATTACGATTCCATGAGAGTCCAAGTCAGACAAAACCTTCATTCACTAAATACATTGCAGTCTGAAGATGTTTGAAAAAAAATCATTTTTCTTTTCTACTCACTTTTTTAGGATAGATCCTTATAAATCACCCTGTTTTAATGCATGTTTTTAGAAATATCCTGCTTCTGCATTAATTACAAAAAATAGGCTTTTGATTATTTCCAGATTAGATTTTTCTTGTTCTCATTACGAAGGACATTGCGAAGAATGCTACGCCCCAAGGAGCACCTGATAAACCCGCCATCTGAAAATAATCCTCATATGAGAGGGCACTTCCTTAAGCTCGTTATTTTTAAGTGTTGTTTCACAATGAAGCAGAACCGCATCGCGTGAAACTTTTGATGCTGGTATGAAGAGCGACCTTTGGAGAATCAACCCGAGCACATCCTTGGCATCGCTTTTTGGAATGTTAAGTTCGCGTGGCTAAATTGCTGGATGGTTCCTTAGAATGATCCTATTTGATGTTGTTGTTTTCTTAGTTTTGTGTGGTCATCCGCTAATTAAATTGAATAAAAAATATAAGGGCGTTTCACTACTTTCCGCCTTTTTTAGTATTTATAAAATAAGGGAGGAAATATATACATATTAACGATTATCAAATACAATTTAATGCCAAATATCATTCAGTGGAGTGTCTGACATTTGTGTTTTGAGGGAAATATCGATAATAAAAGTAGTGAAATGTCATTTAAATCTATATTCTAATACCTCAATCTTTAACAACTGGGGATATATTTGAGATAAAAACTATCACCAGTTGATGATTTCAATGAATTTTTTAGTAACTTTCAACTTGGTATAGGATTATGATAGCACGCTGCAGGAAGATACTGAGAAATCACGGATCAATTATGAATTAGAAGATTGAAAATGCTTATTGACGAATTTTGTTAGACCATAAAACAGTTGCTAAAGGCGAATTAATTTCTCATTTATATTCCGTTTAATAGATTGCTAGTCTTTCTATCACTCTAAATTTGCTGTTTACACTAAAATTTACCCTTATGAAAATCCTATGATCTCACAGATGCTATTTTTCTTTCATAAATACTATAGTTTAATATAAAACTGCCGGTAACATAAAAAAATAAAACGTTTTAAAAACTATTAAACAAATATAATATGCTAAATGTTAAAAACATGTTAAGCTGAATTAGATTTTTTATTGTGTAACACACAATGGTAAAAAGATTTACAGTTGCTAATTATTTCCTTAAATTCAGAATTTATACAAGCACCAATAAGCCTTCTAATATGCCTTGGAACACAGTTTTTTTCTAAAGTATATTATACGATTTAATTGAATTCAATATCATTTACAGATTACTGGTAAGAATACTCTTTGGCATATTTCTTTCTGACAAGTAACTTTAATTTGAAAAGGAAATTTGACGTTCCTTTTAATCCTTTTGTGCTACTGAACATTTATTACCAGATATTAAACAGATCATTTGCGGTTGAATGCACTAGCAAATAACTAGTTTCGTTAAGCATCAATACCTTTTTAGCGTCTAAACAATCCAAAATAATTAATATTTTTACTTTTTCTTCCATAATTTCTTTCGGTGGCATTTAAATAAGCGGAATGAATTACATTTTAATTTATCTTTCAGTGTGAGAAAAAAAATGGGTCAAATATTTCTTCTATTTATTTTCGTCTTGGTTTTTTTATTACAAGTTCAGCGTTCTAGTTTACTGTCATTAAATGTTAAAAGAATATAATAAGCATTATGTTTTAAGCATCCTTTTAATAAAAAAATATGGGAAAAGAAACAGGGGATTCATAATTTCTAATATTTAGGCAGACATTAATCATCTAATAGCCGCAAGCTGAAAAAGAGTACGATGTTTTTTAAATAGCATAACGATAGGGAGAATACATTAAACCGTATTTGTTTTAGCTTCTGATGCTACATCTCTTGCAGAACAATAATCATTCCGCGTCCATTATTCAGTGAAGCTTTCAACTCGCTTCGCTAGATAAATTTCGGCTCTTACTCTGCGTAATTACAAAACAAAACCAAAACAAAGAGCCAACTAGAATCCAAAAAGCGGCCACGCCATGAGCAAAGGCCACAGTATAGCGTCAAGTATTCACTTTGACCCGTAATGATTTCGGTACAAAGAGAGCTATCCTTATTACTCCGCTGGCCGGAGCTCCAATCGACTTATCTACAGGCCAACGCGATATGTCCCTGCACAATAGGCAAGGTCATTTTGCGGCTATTGTAAGCGTCCCTGGAGCAACAATGGAGATTCCTAACTCGCGCAACGGTGAGGTCCAGACGTGTCCGAAGAGATGACCTGGACCTTCGTCCGGCGCGTGCGCCATCCAATCTAAATGTTCGGGGAATGGTAGTCGGCTATCGGCCCAAATGATCGCTCTCTCTGTAAAGAGTGAGTTCGTTTAGGGAATAATTGGGATTCAGGATGTTTTCTTCCTACTGAGCCAGGCCGCTAATGTGCACATCAACCATCAACCAAACTGGTTCGCCACAGGGTGACGAAATGTGAACTCCAGAAGGCTAAATTGGTGCGGGTACGTGCCGATGAAAGAAAGATCAGCCAAAGAGGAATTAGACTTTGCGAGCGCTCCAAACCCATCGACGCTCCTCATCAGAGACACACCTGGAATAACGTTTATTGAGAATATTTTTAAATCAAGAGATAAATAGTTATTCTTGTTTAAACGTATTTTTCGTTCTCTGGATGTAAAATTATTCTTACCATCATTATTATTATTCCTCAATTTATAAAAGTATGATGATTAGGCTGTTTTTATTAATATTTAATTGTATGTGTTTTCTTGTGCGTGGGTGAATAAGTATTATTCATTGATAATTATTTTGTTGTATTTAAATAACTATTTACACTTTTAAAAAAGGACTAGTCAACAATGGCTTAAATTAGGGGGAGGAAAAAAGAGGGTTCCCATGCCGGGGGTGCTTTGCTAGAGACGGTCTTATATCGCTGAATTATCATTGAATATATATTGCTTTGTTTTGTTTTAAAAAATGATACAAATGATTTTTACAAATGAGGATGCAAATGATTTTCTTCAAAAAAAATGTCTTTTAAGTTATAGAAGTCGACAGTTTTGAATACTATTTAGTACAATTTCTGATTAGCAATAAATACTCTTAAAGTAGAATTATCAAAGTAGTATTCAAATTTGGAACATGTTTTTGCAATTAAGTTTTACTTTCTAATAAGTTCTCTTTAAGTTTTACTTTCTCGAGTAGTAAGAATTTTAAATTATGCAAAAAAATATCTTTGTAGCTAAATATTTACTTCGTCCTGCAAAATTTTAACCTTTTAATAAAATTGTTAAAACTTTAAATATATTAAAGGAAAAGTAAATATTACTCTTTTAAATCATGACTAAATTTCAAAGCAATAATTTGAATTTTTCTTTAAGCAAGTACAATGAATAGATGGAAAGCGAGTTCAAGATCGAAATGAATAACTTTATAGTTAAAATAATTATGCTATATCTCAATATATGCTCTTTCTTTTGAAAAATGCAATTTTTAATCCACAATATAACATCTTTCGTTTTTTATGTTTCAATTATAAAGTAAAACGTCTTCTACAAGTTACCACTTTAAATTCTCTGAAATAGATTCGGACATAGCATGCGAAAGGTTTTATTTTTCTTGAGTCCCTAAAATATCTGTAGAATTAATAAGACAATAAACGCCCCCAGTGAAGCGGCTTTGAACAAAGTCCCTTGCTAAAGAAAAAAGCTGTAATCGTCAATGATAATGTAAAGAATGTCTACTTTTGATTCTTAGTGCTGTTTATATTTGCTTCATTAGCCACTAACCTGCGGCAAAAGGGCAGGAATAGGGCATGGCCGAAGCTTGTGTGAGTGTTTGTGTGCTGTTTAAATAGTCAGCCGCAGGCTTTCTATTCTGTCAGTAATTACAAGTTTCGACCATCGACAGAAACTTCTCTCTACCTACTCTCTTCCTTTTCTTTTTCGATTGTTTTTAATATCACACATTGTGTTTAAACCTAGTATTTGTGTAGTTTATCTCACACAGCTTTCGTAATGTTCTCTTGCGAACTCTTTTCTGTGCCCTTCAGTGGTCTTACCAGAAAGTGAAAACTGATATAGATAATTACAAGCAAGATTATTGTGTTTTTCTATTGGTGGTGCTTGTATGTTAATAATTCCAGAATGTAATTTATAAGTTAAGGGTACTGACTCATGTATTTTACTGAAAATAATTCTGGATGTTGTCTAATCATCATTTACATAATCTATAAAAAAATGTTGCGAAATATGAACATATCGTATTAAATCTACCATTGAATGTAAAACTAATGCACAGCGACAATACAGACTTTTGCGTGGAGATAATGTTAAATGATACATTTGTTTATACGAAATGAGATTTTACAATTAAAAATTTCCATAGCTTAAGGGACATAGTACCTTTCAAGATTTAATATCTTTATTGTAACACCTTTTTATCTATCATTTATAAAATAAAATTTTCTCCTCCTTTTTAGAATTAATTTTTGATAATTTCTTAAATAGCACTCTAAAAATTTATTTGGTTTAAGTAGTATATTTTGAAAAATAACATAAAATGCATATAAGAAAAAAATTAATATAATTTACCTGCTAATAAACTTTTGAAATAAACTAAATTTTTGTATAAAATTCAAGTAAATAATCTGTTTTATTCTGTAAATCTAAATGATAGTTATTTCTAACACTTTAAAATTAAGAAAAAAATGATTGAAAATTTAAAAAAATATTCCTTACTTTTCTATAAGATAAAATATAGCATCGTACTGATATAATTGATGTTCACAGAATAAATATGAAAATTAACTTCTACGGGATATAAAAAATTAGTTTCTTACTTACAAATTTCAAAAGTTATTTTTTGGTAACTATGTTTATATATTTTGTTTTGAATTCTTACATATAACAAAATTAAATCATTTTATAAATCACTTTGATTTATAGCAAAAATTTTATTCTGTAGAGAGCAGAACTTTTCATTTTATATCGAATTGAACATTGACCGTTTTAATGAAGACTTTTTAGCTCGAAAGATATCCCCTTGAGTCATTAAAACTAGCTAGTAACATAAAGCTAGTTCTGACTGATAGTATAAAGTGTGTTTTAGTACAAGTAAAATGTATGATTCATTATTAAGTTATAACGTAAATCGATCGTAAACATCATGATACTTTTTTTCTTAGACTATTGACATGTTTTATGTCGAAATTTCATCTGTTCATCATGGTAGTTAGTAAAGGCCAAAGAGAAAGATTGAAAAAGGAAATAACTGTAGGTTGTAAATTTTAAAGGGGCCCTATTCAAAAAATTATGGCAAAATTTTTGCGATCATTATGGTATAATGATCACAAATACCATTGAAATTAAGAAGAGAAAATGGCATGATCTTAAAAGTAATTCATCATAAAGAAATAACTTTTCAGTAGTAAAATTATTAAGGAGATATTTCAAGCATAGAAGTAATTATTTATTAGATAAATAAGCACCATATTAACTGAAATAAGTCTATGAGTGTAACTAAAAATTTCCATTTCATTCGTCACATTCATCAGTAGCCATCATAAAATGTCATATGATAATATATATGATTATATTAAACATTTTTAAAGTAGAAACTTCTTTTGAGAATATAAATTTAATTAGATTTTTCTATTAAGGAAAGAAATCGAGTACTAATATGATTTATCGTATATAACGCACATCATGCTTTTTACTAGAAAAATTAGTAATAAATTAAATCTTATGTTTAGATTTTCGATGCTATGAGATACTTGTAGGGTACCTTGCTAATCATCTGCTTTTTTAGGGTACGTTATTCGAAGGATTTTCTTTTCCTTATTCCTTTTCAATCAGTGAAAAAAATGTTTTGTGATAACATGCAAATAAAAAGAGATCTAATTATACTTTAATATTTAAGTTGCAAGTAGTATGTGCAACAGAAAAGGGAAATCGTGCTTCGAGTAGAAAATTCAACATCCAAAGTTATTAATCAGTTTTGCTTGCAGTATTAATGAAGTAGTAAGGAAATACAGATGCAGCCATGCAGCCATGCTCCTTGCTCCTTAAAAAGTTTTAGACTTAAAGTTTAGTTTAAAGTTTTCTCCCTTGAATACCTGTTTTTAATCATACATATTTTGGGTGATTCGGTGATTCGGTGATTACGGGAATTAGTAAAAATTATTCCGTGTATGAAGCTACCTTGAGTTTTTGCCCTAAATTTTTGAGAAAAATTTTATAACATACACGAGTAAATAGGGATGTTCTGATTTTTTTGATATCCCATTGACACCATTAATTATTTTAATAAATTTAAAATTTAAAGCGATCATAAACTCTATTAGCTTTTTAAATAACATAAAATCTGCTTAACGATCTCTGTTTAGAAATGCCACATTAACTGAAATTGTTTTTAAATGCTTATTGTTTTCTTATTTACTTAAGATAAAAAAATTTCACTTGATTCAGTAAAGTGCTGAATGTAAAATTTATTTTAGACCATCCATTTCCTGTTTATAAAAATATTTCATCACAGAAAGTAAATTTGACTTTAAGTCCAACAAAAAAATAATATTTGTTTCTTTCAAAATTAATGAAAGACTCCGTTTCATTTTCAGAATACGTGAAGTATTTTTGTGTGGGGCGAAAGTATTTTAATTAAAACTATTTACACAAGAAATGTTTTAAATGAGAATTTTTCTTTTTTATTTGTCCTGTAATGTACTCTTGGTCGTTTCATCCTAGTTTTCAATGCAATTTCAGTTTTTATTTTAGATTTAATGTTTATTCCTGGAAAAGATTGCATAGCGTATTTTCACTTATGCAATCTTTACATTGAGATCTTTCTAAGATAAAATCGTAATATTATTTTTAAAACCTCATGCTCTCTGTAAGAAATTTGTTTTTGTTGATTGTATAATTAAATTAGTTCATTACAATATATGTTTGCAAATACAAAAATACGTTAAACTTTTTCTTAAATCTTTGAATTTTTCTCTTAAATTTTTATTTGTCCTGCAATGTACTTTTGGTCGTTTCATCGTAATTTTCAGTGCAATTTCAGTTTTTATTTTAGATTTAAGGTTTATTACTAGAAAAGATTGCATAACGTATTTTCACATATGCAATCTTTACATTGAGATCTTTCTAAGATAAAGTCATATTATTAATTTTTAAACCCATATTCTTTGTAAGAAATTTATTTTTGTTGATTTTATAATTAAATTAGTTCACTAAAATATGTGTTTTTTGAAATAGGAAAATACTTTAAACTTTTTCTTAAATCTTGAAGTTTAGATCTTCTCTTACATTTCAAGTGTAGTGGTAATAACTTTCCACTCTGGCTTATCTCTATACATAATAATGGTTTAATTTCTAATTAAAAATTCTAGAGATATGTGAGGACATATTTTTCCAACTAAAGAGAAGAATCCAATATAAGCGAATTAAAGCTCACATTTAAGATGATGTTCTTTAAGTTCCGCTCAGTGCTTTTCTCTTTCGCTACAAGCTCTACTATTACTCATCTCAAATGAAAATATAGCGGACAGATCTCGCTATTGTGAATAGTGTGAAATTATTAAAAAATACAGTGTTATTAATGCTTATATTGGTTATCGGGAATATTCATAAAATATTTCAATTTCAAAAAGTCTACTAAAAACTTTAATTCAAAGATAATTCAGAATTTCATACTGTTAAATATACATAAACCTGTAAATATGTTTAACAGTCATTAAAATGTTAGAATAGAATATATCGGCTTCCTAAATTGTTTGTTTTCGTTTTGGTCCTCCCCAAAAAAAGTTTACACTTCCCTGCGGTAGAGTAAATCTAACATGTCGGTTATATTTGATCCTGATCAAAAAGCAAATTTATATATATATATATGTTTAATAGCTGCAGGAAACTATTTTCTGGTGATAGACAAATTAGCAAAAGCGTACTTTATTGTTAAATTCTAAACTTTTTTATTTATTCAATTACTTTATTTGTATTTAGTACTAAAATATTTATAGTATGAAAATACAGGGCAAAATTTATAATTTTTTCAATCGATTTTTCTATATCATTACATTAAATCAAAATAACAATACGCTTTTAATGGTTATATGTTATATAAAAAAGTCTCATGCTACTGCAAATGCGATACCTCATAAAATAAACAACAAATTTGAAGTTCTTATTCTGTATCTTTCATTTTTATAAGCATGAACTAATAAAATACTCTAATAAGTGATTTTAAAACTTTGAGTTCAAAATGGTCACCTGTAGTAATTATAGATATACCAGAAGCAAAATAAATCTAATGTTAAAATACTTCTATTCAGGGAGTGGGAATCGATAGTTTAATGCTTGTATTTATTCCTTTAAAAATACATTTTAAGTAAAAGTGTTCCATTTGTCTATAATTGCATTTTATTTTGTACTGTTGTTGCTCATTACTTTTATTTTATTTACCCTATATATATATTTTATTCGAAACGCATGAGTGTTACAATATTTTAAATTTTGATTAAGTATATTTAGAAATGATCTTGTTTTCTAAGAAAAATGCCCTTAAAACTAACATATGTCTTATAAAGTGAGAAGTATAATAATTTATCTTTACCACGCATTGTCATTTGCTTTTATGACTACACACACACACACACATATATATATACATATATATATATATATATATATATATATATATATATATTTATATATATATATATATATATATATATATATATATATATATATATATATATATATATATATATATATATTATATATATATATATATATATATATATATATATATATATATATATATATATATATATATATATATATATATATATATATATATATATATATATATATATATATATATATATATATATATATATATATATATATATATATATATATATATATATATATATATATATATATATATATATATATATATATATATATATATATATATATATATATATATATATATATATATATATTCATGGAATTTAGGATAATTAAAGGCAGACTTTTAAAATCGACATTAAATATTGAATATAAAATAATATGTAAGTTTGTATATCATCCTCTAATTAATTCCATAATTGCTTCATAAATAGTTCTAAATATTAGAATTAGGATTCATTATGACAAATAAAGAAACAGTGCATTAAATAACGAATATGATATATTTTAAGTTAGAACATTTTCACACTTGTTAGTACAGTTATATTGATTTATGTATTTAATTTGATTATACATATGTTATTTTGATTACTCATAAGCAATATAAAATAAACACGATAAAATTTCATTTTCTTTATCATTTTTATGGTCTTAGAAAATAATTAAATTGAGTTCTAAATTAGATATTTACGAATTCGGTAAAAATATCTAACAAATTTTTTAACTATACATAAACAGATCGATCTCTAATGTGTCAAATTTACCTTAATGAAATTAAAGGGTACCATTAAAAACACATATAAACGATTAGAAATATTACTGTAATACGAAGAAAAATTTACATAGATATACCTATGCTTGTAAAAAAATTTTGAAGTAGTAATTTTAAAAGAAAACTCTCACTCACGAACAAATGTCGAATGGTGAGAAAAAAAAATTAAATATAAAACAATTCACGCGTGTATGACAAAAAAAAAATAAATGACTATAGTAAAATAGAGAATAATTTATTTCGTGAGATAATAAATGCCATGATACTCCCGATACATTTTTTTTACCATCTTCTGCAGTATAATTACCATGCATTGTTTAGAAAACAGAATGACAAGAGCCTAGAGGGTCAATACGATGATTTTTCAATCAATAATATATTTCAAGTTCTGCCGGTATTATCATTTCAACGGAGCGTAGTAATTTCAGGACAATGAGTATTGATTGACATCTATTTTTTATATCGTAATATTCCATGTAAATTAGTTTTGTAGAATAAAAGTACAGTTGCCTTTTTTTTTCATTTAGTTTCATGAAGTGCTAAGATTAAATGTGGTATCATTATATGAGAGGCATGCATTTTGCAGTATTTATGTTTCGTCCTGAATACTACCTGAAAATGCAAAGAATAAAATTGAACAAAAATAACCATGAAAATCGTATAAACACTTAAAGTTCTCTTTAACGGGAATCTTTTTGGAAAAGAAACATTCAGAAAATATTTAAAATTTCTAAAATATAGAAAAAAAAAATATGTTCATTGAATTTTAATTTTCAATATTGTGAATTTGGAGATTATAATAATCCAAAGAATACTATTAAATTCTTACTTAGGACGATGAAGGGAGTAATAAAGGGTTTTCGTGTTTTATGCTTTTGCTTAAATACTATACAAACTATTTTATTAGTTTATGACGCTGTACTACAAATTCTACTTCTATCGTGTGTAGGTCTAACAATGCATAATACTTAATAATTTTTACTGGGGATATATACTAATTTAAAAAGTTTATATCTTTAACACTACATTTACGGATGTTGATCATATACCTATTTTTACTGAAGTGAGCCAATTTGACTCATACTAGAAAATAGTTCCAAATTATTTTAAATGAAATGTTTATTATTAAAAAATTCACGGAAAACATTTTTTACATATAAAATCTGATTTTGAAACACATTTACCACAAACATTTCTATTAAATTTAGCACAATGGTTTCTACATTTGTTTCTTTTGCATTATTGTTGAACTTGACAATTATTCCGTGCGTCAGAAGCATGAATTTCTGTCATTGTAATGGAAGTGTTTTCGACTTCTTCTCCATATTTACTGCATACTATACTTAATATACTTTATACTTCATATTTACTTTATACTATATTTATTTATTTTCATATATATTCTATGAGTCAAATTGGCTCACAACCGAGAAAATAGGTATACCACATTTGATAATGCGAAATGAAGGGGTCTGCGGGGAAAGTTTACATATATTTTATTACTTAACTAAAATCCAAAATATATTTTAGAAAAGTGATATTAAAGTCATATATATATATATATATATATATATATATATATATATATATATAGTGATCAAATTTTTAATGAGTCAAATTGGCTCGGTCCGTAAATCTAGTGTTAATAATCGAGTTATCTGTACTAAATGAATATATAAACAAATTAAAGGAGAAAGAACATTTAAAAAAAGAATATTTTTTGAATTTTTCGAGGCTTGAGACTTTGTAGGCTCTAAATACTGAAACGTTCTTATTATAACAATAGTAGAGAAGTTTTTTACACATTATATGGCAGTGGTAAAATAAATTTGGATGCTATAAAATAAATGATACTTAATATGTTTTTGTTTCTTTTTTTATAATTTTTTTATATTGCCACTAAATCTATTTTAGAATACTCTGTGAAACTACAGACATAAAGACTATACAAATTATTTTATTATTATATAATACTATGTGTCAAAGTTCTCTTCCTTTAAACACACAATACTGAATTAATTTTACTTGCATTATATAATAATTTCGAAAGAATGTTTTTAATAACTAAATAATCAAAAGAAAACTAACAGAAAAATGAAATAAATCTATTAAAACCTTTTCAAAGAAGTACATTTTTCGAATTATTTTTACAAGTATGAAAAATTGTATGTTCTAAAATGCTAAAAAGATGGTAGTATAATAATGCACAAGAGAAGTTTTTCGCTTTTATGCATTATAGGATAACGGTAAAATAATTCCGGATACTATAAAATAAATCATGCTATGTAGGTTTTCTTTTCTTTTTTCCTTTATATTTTATTGTAATAGAGTCACCCAAATCGCTTTTAAAAAGTTTATACTTACTTTTAATAATTGAGTTATCCATACTAAATGAATATAAAAACAAAGTAATGGAGGAAGAACTTTTTAAAAAAGAATATTTTTCGAATTTTTCGATATTTGGGACTTTGTAGGCTCTAAATACTGAAAAGTTCTTATTATAACAATGCTAGAGAGGTTTTTTTTACACATTATAAGGGAGTGGTAAAATAAATTTGGATGCTATAAAATAAATGATACTTAGTAGGTTTTCGTTTCTTTTTTTATATTTTTTTATATTACCACTAAAGTTATTTTAGAATACTGCGTGAGAGTACAGACATAAAGGCTACACAAATTACTTTATTATTATATGACCCTATGTGTCAAAGTCCTCTTCTTTTAAACACACAATACTGAATTAATTTTACTTGCGTTATATAATAATTTCGAAAGAATGTTTTTAATAACTAAATAATGTAAAGAAAACGAACAGAAAAATAAAATAAATCTATTAAAAACTGTTCAAAGAAGTACATTTTTCGAATTATTTTTACAAGTATGAAAAATGTTATGCTCCAAAATGCTTAAATGTTGTTAGTATAATAATGCACAAGAGAAGTTTTTCGCTTTTATGCATTATACGACATCGGTAAAATAATTCCGGATACTATAAAATAAATCATACTATGTAGGTTTTCTTTTCTTTTTTTCCCTTATATTTTACTGTAATAGAGTCGCCAAAATCGCTTCAGAGTCCTGCCTGAAACAAAAGTTGCCTTATAAAATTTTATCACATCGACATACCCATTTTTAGGAGTAATTACAGCTTGTTTAATAACCCGTTTCTTTTTAATCCTTAATTGAAGGGAATCCCAGTGCCTCATTTCTGTCCAGTGCTACCGTAACTGTATAAATTAAGTGGCTGTCAATGTTTACTATGCCGCAAAAAGAATTAAGCTTCCTTCAGCCCTTTTTCTCTCTCGCGAGGCGCCTTAATTATGGCAAGTAAATGTTATGTACAGACAATTAGGCTCTGTTGATGACTAAAAGGATTTCAACACTTAAGCGCTGTCCAAGTCACGGGCTTGTTAATGTGCCTAGTAATGAAACACTAGATTCTTAGAGCCAGTCGTTGCGTGGATATTGGTGGAGAGTCAAAGCCGTTATGGAGCCGTAAAAAGTGTTATAAATGTAGCATTAAACGATTGATGAACATTCAGAAATTAAGCGATTAGTGTTTTTATAGCTTCTCCTATGAACAAATTTTAAATTGCTACGTTTTATGAGGGTTTCGTTCATAACGCCTTTCTCTTGTAATTTTGCATTTATGTTCAGTCATTTTCATATAATGACTAATAAGTTTTTTTTCTGTGAGTATTTCTGTCTGTTAAATCTGTCTATTAGCTCTATTAAATCAGTTTGGGGAACAATAGGTAGTTTGGTTCTGAAAATTATTGTAGTCAGTGTAAAACAAATTCTTTTTTAATACTTGTATTGGCTGACGTTATAGTTTTTCACGAATCTATTTAGTTTTTTACAGATTTTTATGAAATTAATTATTACTATTATTCCATTGTATAGGTACATGCCTAGTAAATGTACAAAGTAATTTTTATTATCGTATACTTTCTAAAGTTCATGTTGGTATTTCAAAACTATGTTAAATATCATAATTTTCAGTGATGAGAAAACCATATGCTTCAGAGAAAATGCTTATTATGTCTTTTAAATATTAGATATAAACAACGAAGTTCAACTGAAATCAGAAGTATATGTGTAAACAATAATATATATATATATATATTATTTTTAAAAAAAGGCTAAAATGTTTTTAGTGATTAATTCAAATTATTAAATTCGTGTGTCATTAACGAAGATAGTTTTATTTACGGCATGAGACTTGTTTACTCAATTATATAAGATAGCAGATTCATGACTACGGATTTAGTAAAAAACACAACAAAAACAGCTACAAAAACAAAAGAACTGCTATCAAAATTTTAGTATCACATAATCTCTTTTAAGTGTTTACAAAACAGCATCATAAATTGGGAGTAAAATATAACGGAAACAAAAGGTAAAAGGAAAGCCCAGGTCACAACCTTTGCCAAGGTTGTGACCTCGAAATTGCTGTATGCTGTGGTTGAAGATATAAATACTAAATTCTCAGTTCCCCCCACAACAGGCTGCTTTTCCAAAAGAGGGACTATACCAAAATTATACATTAGTACAGTTAAAAGTGTATTCATATTTTCTACACTAAAAAAAGCAGGAAAATTCTGGCTGCTAAGTAAGGATTTATAGTATTTACTCTCCTTAAGCAATAGCAAAGCTTTTAAATTTATTTACGTAATTACATATTAGTTGAAGCATCGCAACTCGATAAATTAGCTTTAAAGTATAGAAACAATAGTATAGACTATTAAAAATATGCACATCTAGAAATTTAACTTTCCTTATTTAATACTTAGGAGCTATCTTTTTCAGCTGATAACAATAGTATTAATATAAAAAAATAATGATGGTTTAAATAACCTGAAAAATGTAAAATATGGGTTCTTTCTTAAGATTAATTTCATTAGATTTCCTTCTATTTTAAGGCACAATAAGTTTAACAGAAATGGTAGAATTAAAATAATTCACTACTATAGATTGTTTAATAATTTAAGTATTATCTAGGTTATACAAATTGCACTACTTTATATGTTTTAATATGTTAGGAAACATCTCATTGCTACCTTAAGTTGTATTTGCTCCATAACATTAAATACTGAGTTATACGCCAATTAGAATATACGCCACTAATTCAACCAAGCTTAACATTAATAAGCAATATATATTGGAAATATACGATTCTTTGTTCAGATGATTTACAGGAAATGTACTTTTAAGATTTAAAATGAACTGAGATTTATATAACATTTTTACGAAACTCGAATTTAAGGAAATAAACAAATACTGTCCTTCTCAATATTTCTTATTTCCTGTGATTTCCTAACATCCAATCTTTCTTTTATTTCGCCCAAAAATATCTGCTATTTTGATGCGATTTATTGTTGAAATATCTCTCACTACATTTGATCATCATAATAAAAGTAATCCGGCAGGAAATCTAACCATTTCGGTCCCAGTGAACTCCGGATAAGAAGTGATAAAGGAAGTAATTTCTTGAGGATGTCTTGCTTCTAAGATCCAAGTTTCGATAGTTTATTTTTTCTTCTTTTCTCCCTATCAGAACTCCCTAACCAAAATTACCAGCGGTCTGAAACTTTTCTTGAATAAAAAAAAGGTCTTCTTTACACAGACCACTTGAGGACGGGTAACAACGTATCGGAAGACCGCTCCAGAAGATTTCCAAGCCTTCTTAAGATCAGATGCAGAGAAGGGAGAAAAGAAATGAAACTGGGTACGCGTATATAATTTACGTCTTCCGCCGAGAAAATAAGAAAATTTCGACAATTGTGTTTTTTTTCCTCCTCTTTCACTCGCTGCAGGGTTACCAGGGCGAAATTTTGATATTTTTCCAACATCCTTCGGTCGAGTTCCTCTCACGTAGAACGTGCGGGTTTCGAACTGTGGATTTCCGGCCATAAAGCAAATGGTAGTGGGTGAGCAGCAAAGGAAAGAATAAAATAGAAAAAAAGTTTTCGAAATGATCTATTGAACGTTCTGTTCACTCACTCAGCAGGTAGATGGAACCGCTGAGGACATGGAAGGGAAATGATTTCCTTTAACTTACGCATAACAAATATGATAAACATATTTATAGACTTTTTAATTCTGTTGATTTTTTTATATAACTTATTATGAAATTATTAGTATTTACTTTTTACTATTAGTATTTATTTTTTATTAGTATTTATTTTTGACTAGTATTTATTTCTGACATTAATCTTTGTTATTTGTCAACAAAGACTGGGATAATAAACGATAACTTATTATCTGTTGTTACCTAGCTTAATTTTTAATCTGAGTACCTGACAGTTGCCTTCAAACTTTTTATGCAACCTTATGTAAATATTATAAAATTATTATGGATTCTGAAGAAGAAATTCTCTATTAACCTAGTATGATATTTACCGGTTTATTTCAAGAAATTGTTGCATGAATTCCATGTGTATTTGTTTTAGAAAATAAATATTAGGGACCAGAAATTAACCCTCAAAATTAAATGTTTATTTCTACATTATAACAAAGATTAATTTTGAAAATATATGTAATTATAAAAACGTGTTACACTTGGAGTCATATTTACATTGTTTTAACAATATTATGACACAAACTCCATTAATCTATTGAATGTTAATAGAAATTAACCACTTAATGCACAGGTTTTTTTAAAGACCAGCCAAAAAAATCTATTTTTTTAATGTAAAAACACAATTTAAAACTTTGTCTCGCCAAGAAAATTACAAAAATACAAAAATTATCAAAATTTTTATTATAATTTTGGATTTTGATAACATTGTACAAAATAGTCGAATATTGTAATATTACATTATAATACTTTAATTATATTATATTGTTATTTTCAATTCTAGATTGCATTCGAGTGGGAAAAATTATAGCAATATAAAGTACAACGCCTCTCGAATTATCTCGACTGTGCACAGTTTGGCGTGCTCGAGTTAACTCGAGCGTGCACGTTAAGAGGTTAATAATCAGGAATCTAGTAAACAGTCATTTACATACATTGTCCACAGTGAAGTTTACTCTACGACAAAAGAATTGTTTATTGGTTTAAAACTAGCTGCCAAGAAGTTAGTATTTTTGTTGCTAATAAACAGCTACATTCTTTGAAATGTCCAGTTAAAAGATAAATGTTCAAAAATATTTTTTTCTCTAAAACAAATTATTGAGACTAACTATACATTTACTGTTGTTGCTGTTCTAAAAGTTTCTAAATTACCACTAGAATATATATTGCTGTTGTAAACGTTTCAATCCATATTTAGTCCGAAATATTATTTTTAAAATATTAGGACACAAAACTAATATATCTGTAAAAAATTAATAATCGTTACTCTGGTTAACAGTTACTTACATTATTTGTCCATAGTGAAATTTACTCCTTTTTGACAAAATAAATGTTTATTAGTTCAAAACTTGCTGCGAATAGGTTAGTATTTTTGTTGATAATAATGAGCCTTACCCTTTTTTATGTGATATCAGAAGATGAATGTTTAAAAAACTTTTTTCTCTAAAGCAAATTATTGAAGTTCATTATATTTTTCTTTAAAACAAATTATTGAAACGAATTATATTTTTTTCTCTAAAAGAAATTATTGTTGCGTATTATAAATTTGCTTTTATTACAATTATAAATGTTTCTAAGCTATAAAAAAGGAACACTAAGAAGTAAAGTTTTCCCTGTTTTTATTTCAGTATGCTTCCTCTTACAGATAATACGTATTAAAACAATTTATTTTTTATAATTGCGTTTTAAGAAATTCAAAGATAATTCTTCGGCGTTTACAAAATTTTCCAATAAAACATGAGACTGAGAGAAAAAAAAATATTGTCATTTAAAAAGTTATTTATTCACTTTTGTCTTTCTAAACTTTGCATTTGAATTTAAGCAACATAAAATTTTAAATAATTTATTGACAATAGTCAAATTGGTAGGGCGTTCGTTATCTTTCGGAAGCGGAGCTTCAGTTCGAATCCTGCTGCTTCCATGCAAGTTCGATTACGTTCAGAGTCTGTTTTAAGCAGTAGGTCCCAACGTAATTAGCCACCGTGTTGCAAAACAGTAAATGTAGGTCTCCAAAGTAAAACTTAAACAATGATGATTTTAATATCTACAAAATTTTAATTTTTTTATATTAAAATAAGGAAAGTGGAAAAATAAGGAATACGGATATTTATGAAAGGTTAAAACTTTCTTGAGAGAAAAAGATAAATACAAAATATTTTAGTTTTAACTACCGTCATTGCTACTATTTATACCTGCATATTTAATAAAAACTTATTACATGATTACATATAAAGATATATGTTCTAAGTTGTAGGCAATAATTTGTGAGAGGTAACATTTGAGTCTTACCTTATATTTCCCTCTTTTTTTTTTTCTTGAAATGTTTTCTCGGATATGTTTACTTAATCACACAAGTATACATATCCATAGAACAAAATATTCTATATAAAGCAAATTATCTTATATTTGTTCTTAATTTTTCTTTAATTGGTAGATTATATAGTAAATTATTTTGGAATAACTTTTGCTTATTCATTTTTCTGTTAAAAGTATTTTTTAATTTAATTTAGTTCTTACTCTTCCCAATGTTTATATCCTCTAGTGATGAAGAATGCAGATTATTGATTAATATACAACCAATGAGCATTTATTGAAATATTTAACTACTATTTATTCCTTATACTAAAAGTGAATAACAGGTAGAAAATATTCCCACTTATAAATACGGTACTCAGTTACATATAATTATGTTTATTTTTCTCTTTAATTTTGGTCTTTCCTATTAGTGGAATTTTTTTTTTTTTTTGTATTAATTCAGAGTATAAATTAAACTCATTTTATTTTTATCAATTATTTTTTTATATTTAAATCCGTGAGTTGTATTTCATGTTATAAAATTTAATCATATTCATAGAACTTGAGCAACATATTCTCCGAAACAAAACACTTTTACGATTGTTTCCTTTCCTGTGGTTTCTAACTCAGCAAAGTATAAACTCTCTAAAAACATACCGAAAACATTAATAAAAAAAAGCGAGGGAAAGTTAAAAACACTTTCTTTCCTTTTCACAATGTAAAACCAATATCCGTTACTCTGTCTGCGACCTGTAGTGAAGGCATTAAGTTAAACACCCAAAAAACTGGTCTTGGGGCACGTAAAGACTGAACTTCATTGTCTCCGGAAAGACCTTTCTTCCTCCCCCACCCAGCATTTAAGATCGCGGTTGAAGATTGCCAGACTGATATTTTGTAGATTCGTTTCAACCGCAATAGGACAGTATTGTTTCGCTGAACGTTAGACGCACGTACTTGTTGATATTGACCTAGTGAACGTTGCAGGTGACAAAAATTACTGATGGATGCATTCTTAGAAGCAAAATGCAACCATCCGTTTTTGGCTTGCAGATACGGTATAAGGAACAACTTTTTTTTGCTTTGGTAAAAAAAAAAAAAAAAAAAAAAAAAACTGAATTAGATCTTAATTGAGAGGAAAATGCTAGTCAATTTTGCATAACTGTGATGATATCATGTGATGTACAGTTTAATCTAAGATTTAGCTCTATTGATTAATTGGTTAATAAAACGTCATACATGCATTAAAAACATAATTATAACCTAAATTTCATACTTATATGAAGAGGAATTCTATACCACTTCTTATTTATAAATTTTTCTCACTGCGTTTAATGGGTACTATAAAAAATCAAATCTTTTGTCAATACTATTTTTAAAAAAAATCCCAGCTAAAACTGCTCTCTGAAATATTAGTCCGTGGTTGTATTTCTATCAAAAGAAATGTCGTTTTTTCCTAAACTGAATGTGCGTATTATCTTTCACCTTGAGATTCCACAATAGATACTGAAACATGTGTCATGCTTTTATTTATTTTAACCTTATTTATGTCTGGTTGTTTTAATGAGAGATAAAGAATTACTCTCTTTAGTTGTAGATCCGTAATGAATCGAAACTCATGAACCCCTGTGTTAAATTAGATGAGGTGACGATCCCAAAAAGTGGCTCAAAGAAGTCGAAAGTGATCTTTTACAATTTAGGGTGTTGGCTAATCATGACTTAAATTTAAGACGTACATACATGGGAACATATATGAATTTGTATGTCTGTGTGCACGTGCATGAACGATATTTCACCAATTAACAAATTTACTTTGTTTTATATTAATTCTGAAACACCATTACATAAAGTAATTTAATGCGGTTTCGGATTTTTCTGAATTTGTCTATATTCATTACAGCTTGAAAATGAATTTAGCCTATTTAAAGAATCATCTATAAACTCAATCAAAACATCTACTGTTATTATTTCTAAAGAAGTCCTTGGAATGTTGTATCTTAATCTTTATTTTACATTAAATTACTATAGTAACTTTCATTCAAAAAATACTTTATTAGCAACGATATCGAATTTGTGAATAACGCATTTTACGCCCAATAATTTAATGTTTAGCAACATAAATGAAAGAAATGTACCGTCTAGAGAAGGTCATTCTCTCTTTAGGGGCATGATTTTGACAATAATTTTTTTCCGTTAAAGATACTATATCTTCCGCTGATTTGCTTCTATCTAATATCTTTAATTCTTGGACATAGCTATTTCTAGATATTTCTATTAATAAACAAATTATTAGGATCTTCTTATCGGTGTATGGGGCAATTTCTAAATTTCAGTTACTTTTGCACGTTTTATTTCTATTGCTGTTTCTTAATTTGCTAAATAAGTAGCAGTCAACTCCAACGTTTATTAAGAGGCTTTGTTAATGAAAGCCTTGATATTTTTCCATGAGTCGAACTTCTTACCTACATATTGGTTCTAAAATTTTCTGTTAAGAGTAAACGGATTTGACTTGAGTTTATCAGTTTTAATTTACCGTTGAAATAAAATGGCTACTATAAAGTCTTCATAATATAGGTATAGATATAGATATGTATACGTATCTTTTCTGTAACACTCTTTGATATATAATTTAATTTATAAAATATTCTCATAAACAAGAAGAATATATGCCATTATATCTATATGTATATAAGATGCTATATATATATATATATATATATATATATATATATATATATATATATATATATATATATATATATATATATATATGCATGCAGCATTTTATATTCTCTTGGGTCTTTTTTGTTTTAGATAGTGCTTTATAAATTAAATTATATATGTTACAGAACTAAAAGTAAATATTAAAAAATCTTTGTGGTTTAGTTTACTTTTTTAGCACCTAATTTATTTTCACATAATTTTTAGAGATATTTTTCTACATTAAATATAATTTGACAATGCATATGGAGGAATAACTTACAAATCTCATTATTTACTGTGTTCACTGCATCAGTTAATTCTTGCATCTGGTCTTAAACAGCAGGCATAGTTATTTCGCTTTTAAGTTTTCACTTGTTCAGATTAAAATATTTTGATTAGAAAATTTTTCAAGAAACTGACTTTAAAAAACTGGCTTGTTAATAACTGTTATTTATTTATCGTAAGCAGCAAGCTCATCCTCCGTGTTGCTCATTCTTAAGATCGTCTAACAGTTTCCTCATACATTCGTTTTAGAAGCATTTTTATAGCCTTCAAACTCGATTCCTTTCCTGAAAAAGCAGTTTTAAGAACTCTTTTCTGTGGTCATTTTATCAGCAATTAGTCCTTGTATGTTACTGTATGATGAAGGAATTGTTATTTCACTTTAAAACCTAAAAAGAATGAAATAATAGATTACTTTTCAAGAGATAAACATCTGACATCTAAAAAAAAAAACGGCAAATAAAAAATTGTTAATTTTTTACTGAAAGCATTAAGTTTACCCTCCTGGGACCTGCATCATACACTTGTTCATTCTTATGATCTTTGAACAGTATGCTCTTACATCCGTTTTTAGCGGCATTTTCATAGCCTTCAAGCTCGATCCTTTTTCTTCAAGAACAGCGTTTAAGTCAGGCTTCTGACAGTTATGTGCCTCTTCGGACATTTTTAGAGTCGTTGGGCAAGAGGCAGCAGTAAAGTTGTTTTATTACGCTTATCAAAAAGGTTACTAGCAGGCCGTATAACTACGAAGGGTTATATGCATTGTTATGAGTTTCTACATTCTTGTAATTTGGTAGTCCCTATGCTGTTGTACAACACTGGAAGGCCATGTTTTCATGTTTTCCTTTTAGCTGTTGCGTGCAGGATTTACTGGCCACATAAATATCCTTGTCGAAGGCTATTGACTAAGCGAAATAAAAAATAAAAAATGTTTCTTTGTTGATTTGTTCCCCTTTACGTTTCATTACGTGCGTATACCTATACAATCATTTCATTTTAGTGGAGAACGTTTATAATTTTAAAAATACGCTGAGTATAAAATATGAATGGGTGATAATTTTATATAAAATATTTCCCACTATGAAATTTAATCATTTAATATGTTGATTTTTATTTAAATATATTTTCTCTTATATAGTAAAGAAATAAATTTTTAAATTTAATGTTTAAGCTTGTCGTCAGTTGGAATAAATTAATATCTTTATAGAGCTTAAATTATAAATAAAATAACTACAGGTTATCATCTCAATGTCTCACTGAATAGAAATTTTAGAGGTTGCATTTTAAATAGAATCTTATCTTAAATCTTAAATGCATAAATATTAGGTTTAATGTTATCCCTATATTTGAAAGAATATTTTAACAATTTTTTTTAATTTTAAATACAGAAAGAATGTAATGAAAGGTTGTCTTTTTATTAGTTCTCCTTCAAAGACTTATATTAACTATATCCAAACAGAATTTGTCTCTAAGATAGTGTTCTGCAATTTTTTATCTTACACAAGAAAAAGAGTGTAAATGCAGAAAAGAAGACACTACGTCCAGTTTTATGTTTCTTTTGAATATATTTGTATACTTGGTTCTTCTCTATTATATGATAAAACATGACTCCATTTTTTTAAATTTAAAAATTTAGAAGTAAAAAAAATGAATGGTTTTGAAGTTTTAAATGTCAAAATAAGGGGTTCAATACCCCAAATTTGAGCATAAACTTCTTAATTCAATTTTTTCGTAAGTTTATAGACTCTAGTATTCCACATTACCTTAAAAATGTCTGTAAAGCTTTTGATTTAATGTGAACCAATTCAAACAAATTCGTACAAAATCTTTATCCTGTTTATCTTTAAAATTTGGTACATGTAACATAGTGCCATTTACATCCAAAGTACAGATGTATTATTATCATTGAGTAACCTCGCATCTATATAAAATTTAGAAATAAAATAGAAACATGTATATATATATATATATATATATATATATATATATATATATATATATATATATATATATATATATATATATATAATGTACATGTAGCATTTATATTCTCTTGGGTCTTTTTTCTTTTAGGTAGTGCTTTGTAAATTAAATTATATATGTTACAGAACAAAAAGTAAATATTGAAAAATCTTTGCTTGTGTATATATATATATATATATATATATATATATATATATATATATATATATATATATATATATATATATACATATATATATATATATATATATATATATATAATATATAGATATATATATATATATATAGATAGATAGATAGATAGATAGATACATATATATATGTATATGTATGTGTGTGTATATATATAAATCCACATACGCATCAGATGTGTGGATTACAAATGTTAAAAAATGTATCAAAGTTTGTTTATGTCGATTCTTTAGTTATCTTTAATTATATCTGTTTCTTTGCGACTGTCACTTCACAAAGTATTTTATATTATAGACTATTTTTATTAAATTTATGCTATTCTAGAAAGAAAATGTGCCTCGGCACAACAAACACTGACTCGTGGCACGATTGCTCTAAACAAATGAGATTACCGAGAAAAAGTTCAATCCCCTATTTAGTTTCTATGTTTGTTTGTTTTTTACATAAAATGAATAAATACTATAAAATGAACAAATATCTCATAAAAAATCCTGACTAATTTATATTCATTATATCTGAACAAATGCATCTAAAAATCTTTATACTCATTAAATTAATTTATAAATCTATTTCATCATAGAATCTTGGACAATGCTTAAATATTCTTTTCTAAAATGGGCCCTTTAAAAAATCACTAACGTTTCAAAGTCATAATGCAACGGAATTAATTTCTTTTAAGGGGTAATTACTCCCCACTCTATCAACGCGTATATAATTGCGCATAATACATCTTAATCAATATAATAACAGTTGTTAACTTTTTTGCAAAATTGCAACCACCTGTTAGGCATAATATCGCCCACACGTAAACAGGCTAATTAATCTGTTGGTCTGTCTTCTGTTGCCACTCATGCGAGAGAGTTCATGAAGAGAAAGTGTTTTATTTTCAAATAAAAACATTAGAGGGAGACGAAAGGTATCAAATTTTGTACGCATCTTAAAATCGTATATAAACATGAATATCTATATTGGTTAATGAATGCAAATAAGTTCATGAAGAATTTTTTATTTTTAAAATAATTAGAGGGAGACGAAAATATATATATTTTATAATATAAAATTATATATCTTATATATATATATTACATAAAATAATATCTTTATTTATATATATAATTTTATTATATGTATATATATATATGTACATATATATTATATACAGAATAATTTATCATGTAAAAAATGTATATAGTTGTTTACGATATTTATTATTTTTAATATATCTGTTATATATATATATTCACACAAATATTTTATATTATATTTTTATTAAAAATTTATGCTATGTAGAAATAAAATTCCACAAACACATCAGATGTGCGATTAACAAATGTATTCAAAAATAGTATCTGTTTATTTATCGTATATTGTTTAGTTATTTTATCTTTTCATTGTCAATAAATTTTTTTGTATATTAAATTATTTATTGCTAAATATAAATATTTTTATAGAAAAAAAAAATGCTATAACCTAAAGTTGTATATTGCACTATACAGATATGTAACAAATTTCAAATATAACTCTATGTGTATTTTAATTATTAATACATGTAATTTTTATTAAATACTTTATTGCATTTAGCAGATTTTTATCTAAAATACTGGAATTTACATAATGTTTGGCTAAAATAAAAAAATAATCTTTGTTGCTAAAAAAAAAAAGATCTATTATACTTACTTTAAAGTTGTATTAAAAAGGAAAAGATTATATACAAATTAAATTTCAAAATTTTCATGATATAATGTTTGTTTAATTTTAAAATATTATATAATAATATTATATGTATTAATTTGATATTATTATTGCACAATTTAGCAGATAAATATAATATTTGAATTTAGCAATTTATAATAGTTCTCTATAATTTAAAGGGAAAATAGAATTATATATATATATATATAGTTTTGTTTGTGTAAAAAATATAAAACTTAAATCAATAAATATGTATTTAACTTTTTCAATAATTATATATATAGAATTTAATTATATTATATATATTTTATAAATATTATAAAATATATACATATATAAATATATATATATTATATATATATTTATATATATATATGTTATATTTTATACATAGAATATTATATATATTATTTTTGTGTATATAATTATATTTAAATATTATATAATATCTTTATATATTATATTTTTATATTATATGTATATCCATATATATATATATATATATATATATATATACAAATAACTTATCCTAACGTAAGCAATTAAAAATATAAGTATATAAGTTTAAGTGCATCAATGCGCTATACTGCAATTAAAAACATTTATTTTTAGTCCATCTTCTTCTATTGTATCTTGATTCTATTTTTTTTTGTCTTCTATTTTTAATAGTATTTTTAATAGTATATATTCAAAGCATTCTACTGTTCTTTAAAACTGAATTATTAAATGATAGAATCCTACTATTCTCCCAATTTGAATTTTACATTTAAACACTTCATTATAGTTATGAATAATGATATCACCAGCATCCAGAACCTGGATATATTTTTGCGATACGTTATTGTAATTCAAAATAAATCGGGAATAAGTGATGGCGTGGTTTTACATTTTCTTGTGAAAAGCGTTGTTCACACCCTTGTCAGGAAAATAAATGAATCTCCCCGTGGAAGAAATATGATTTTAACTCGGAGAAAAATATCAAACCGGAAAACGTGATCCGACACGACTCGTTGACTTTTCCGTCAACTTAATCAGTGAGTAAGTGTCCGCTTTTGAGTTTTAATATTCCCGCTTGAAATGCCGCGCAACGTTCATCTGAACAGAAACCACTACCACGCTTTTTTTTGAGCGCCAATGTTGCTTCAGGAAACCGCCATGGCGCAGGTAAATGGCGTGGCGTCCGGGGCGTGTGAAAGCACTACAGGGCCAAGGACAGGCAATGGGTCAGGGGTCACCTGCCACTAGGTACACACACACACACACAGGGCCCCTGCTTGTTTGCGCCGGCCACGGATCAGTCAGACTTGGCTGCTTTTCCTGTAACCTTCGCTCTTGGCTTTTCACTTTCACCCCGGACGTCAGTAGGGGAGAGGGATACAAGTGTTTGCATGCCAAACAATAAAGCCTTAACCAGAGAATGAAAAATCTTATGTAATGGATTTTGGATGTGTATGTATCACAGCACGAGATACGTCCGTTCGTCGCGAGTTATAGTTTAATGAACATATCGACAGAAAGGTGAGAATGAAGGAATATGTATATTGAAATTTAATCACTATTGTCCTCAGCGCTATGAATTTAGCTCAAATGGAAGCCCTCGTGGAAGAATACAGTTTTAGATCATACTGAACATTGCTTCGAACCCACAGATTTATCAAATATTTAAACAAATGAAACCTCGCTTATATCCTTGAAAGGAGTTTACTCTTCCCCATGTCAGACATTCTACCACCTAGAAATATAGTTTTAACTGAAATTTTGTTAATTACAATCGTATTGATTACAATAAAAGATGGAATTAATTTTCTCCCATACTTAAATTCAGCAAGAAAAAGGGGTATAAATGCTTCCTGATTGCTCAATTATCTCACACTAGTTGTGAATATCCATTTTTCCCTGATTGCTTCATAGAAGATAATCTGTTCGCTTCCATTAAAATCAGGATGTTTCATATTCAAGATTCAAGAAAAACCTGAAAGATTAGTGAATGTTAAGATTAAATATACAAATATCTCTTGAACTAAATGAATTTGAATTTCCAAATGCATTTTACCTCCATCATCTATTCACATAGCGTTAATAAGCTTTTTAGTAATACTAGCAAAAAACATAGATAAGGCTAGATGTAAATTCGAAAATGTTTTCTTCAAAGTTACCTAAGATTGCATTAAATATTAATAATTCATATGCTTTCTGTAAGGTATTTGAATTATTTTCCTCCTTTTTAAAATCTATGAGTCTTTATTTTTGTTGTCCCGAATTTGCATTCCAGAAAACAGTAAAGTTTCATTTAAATAATAATCACATCCTTAATTCATACTAAACCAGATAATTAAACAGCCTTGAACATTTTTTAGTCCTCAAATCCCGGTATTGTTTCATTTAAATGTCGTCCATTCCAACTTTTCTTTTACTTCGGCATCTTATCTACGTAATTATTCAATTACGTAATCATTTTGCTTCCAAGAATGAACAAAGGCTATTGTCGCGAATCAAACTTTTGACGAAACTAACTAATTAATTATTCTTTAAGCGTTTCGGAACACGAGAGACTCCCGCAATAAGACTTCCACCCATGTCAAGAGATTCACAACCTAGAAGGTTCAATGAGAAACAATAGCCAGCTCCAAGCGGCATTCAAAAGGAAATATGAGATGTGTGTATCGAATCTGTGGACGTCTGTTGCATCTGCCTCACGTAGTGGGTGTGATGAATTTGACTTGACCCCAGGCATGGGAGGCAACTCTTAAATGAACATACATCTGATGCATATCACAGTGCTGTGATGTGTCGAATTCGAGCAATAACAGTTCGCTTCACAGTAAAACACATTATGACTATGAATGTCAGTGTTTGTGGGAGGGTCACAAACTGATGAGATTAAATTTTAACTTGTTTCTTGCACAATGGTGAACTTATTAACTACACTTCGGTTAAATGAAAAGCGAGAGACATCTAATGCAAAGTAAAAATAGTAGTCGGTAATGTACATTCAATTTTAATTGCATCACCACAGGTGGGAATGTGAGAACTATAAATTTTGCAAATCAAGATTTTATTTTTCAGCTGTTCTCAAAAACGCATTAATTAATAACTCTTAGGGTTCAACCCTAAGGACAAAATAGCACTGGAATGAGCAACTGTCCTAACTTGCATATCAAATACGTTTTAAACTTGATCAACTTATTGTTGCATTTTTGTGTTCCTAGAGCAGTCAGTTTCGTGAATTTATGAATCCTTAAGACCATTTTAGGATAGGTCTGACACAAAATGTTAAGTTATATGTTTGAATTCTGTCAATAACATAATCAAGGTTTTGTAACCACTTGCATACTTTTTTCTCATATATACATTTATTTTCGCCCGATCACACATACTGATTTTGATTTATAATGAAATCGTTAAATGATCCTAATAACACACAACTTGCATAGCATAGAAATTTATTTTTCTATACCACTAGTCATTGAAAAGGCTTAAACTTAAACCTAATATATCATTTAGCCTAACTTATAGCATAAAGATAAAAATAAATTTTAACTGTCATTAATTAGGTTTGAGTAGTGATTGTAGATAAAAGTAATTCAAAAGTACATGTTACCCCAATTTTACGCATCATTAAATTTATAAAAAGTAAAAAGTAAAATTGTATGTCTTCTATAGTACACCCAAAATAATTTCTTTTTAAATGCTTGTCATAAATATGTACGTAAAAATGCTTTGGAATTCAGATTATATTGGCATCTATCACTATACTTCTAGTATACGTAACCACTCGTTTGTTATTCTCAAGTCAATTGTATTCTCGTCAATCTAGACGACGAGTCATTTAAAGTAAAGTATCACTTTAAGGTATACTTAATATATCAATAGTTGTAATTGCTGTTATAATCTTATTTGTTTTTTTGTATTTATTTATGTTAAAGATTCTTTGTAAAGATTCTAATAATGCCTAATAATTGACAGAAAGACGTATGAAAATTTATCTATCCACAAACATTCTATTAATTTAGAGCTACATATAGATCCAACTAAAATTTAGTACATAAATAGTTCAGTCAAATATATAAATAACTTCAATATATTGTATTCGGTTTTTCTTATTATATTTTTATTAATACAATTTTAATTAATATCTGATAAAATAAATTATGGTGTGCAGTTCTGTAACTAATAGACTTATTCATTCGTTGTTATCAATGTGGAATTCATTGTTTACATTCTGCACCTAAGATTGTTACGAAAAACTAGATAAGTAAAATGCCAAAAAAAATAAAATAGGTAAAATTGGAAAAACAAATATAAACAGTTCCTTATCTTAAAAAATAATCTTCAAGGTAAAATAAATCCCAATCTGTTAAAAAAAAATTTGACAGTTAAAAGATTAAATACTGTCAAACAACACACCATTTGGACCTTAAAAGTCCGAGTAGACTTCTAATGAGCTAACCTATTTGTAGGTACATTTTTTTAGGTGGTTGAAGGAAACATAATTCAGGTTTTCAGTATTGTGCTTTCTATAGGAATGATTCGCTTTAAATATGTAATCAGAATTCTAGCAATGCTCTCTTCGGGTAACACCCAGATTATCGCG
>CM063502.1:58165553-58208053 GCA_032207245.1 Pardosa pseudoannulata | reverse complement strand
GATGGGTTCCCACTTCATCATAGGGACAGGACAAACTGAAGAGTCAGCTAGCATGAAGTTCTATGTACAAGACACGTAACACCTGGGTCAACATCTGTGGGAAAATATCTCTAGAAAAATCTATCTCCGACAGCGTGTATCTCCTTTTTATTTGGAAATTTCCTTAAATTGTCCGCTTGGGCCATGTAGGTTTATAATTGTCCAGGCTCCTTCTCTGAGGGCGTAAACTGTAGCCCTAGTGGTCAATTTAGGTTAGGGGTTAAAAAGGGGAATAAAAATGACGCAGGAATTTTTAGCCTTTGATTTAAGTTTCGAAAACCCCTGAGAATTTTCCTTACACACATACACACAGACACAGACACACACACACACACACACACACACACACACACACACATAGATTTTAAATGTAAGTACTCAAATGTCTAAATAAATATATGAAAATCTTAATATTGTTATTTTTTCATTTATATATACCTGTCGAAATTCCGAAATGGTTTAAGATGATGAAGCTTAAATCATTATTAAAATCATTATTTAATCAGTATTAAATCATTATAAAAATTCATAAAAAAGGAAATTTCATTTGTAAGTTAATCGAGTTTTATATTAATTATAAAATGTTAATGTAATGCACAGTAGAAATGTTTTGTTTTCCGATGCTAGTGTTTTGTAAGAGATTTGAAAGTGGAACGTAATTTTGGTTTCACTTGTAAATAAAATAATCAACGCAAACCATTAGTCGGAATTTTATATTTTCATATGGAATTGGGTTATCATTATGGTTAACCATGCGTTGAAATATCTCCCAAGTAGTATTTATCTATTTTTGAAAAGTTACATCAACAGAGTGCTTGGGGTGGTTACCATGATGTATTTTACTCGACGGGAGTACAATCTTTTTATCTTTAGTTTTCCATTCTTAAATCTTGTTATCCTTTATCTCAAAGTAGTAGAAAATACATCACCATTCCAATTCATATCAACCTTTACTCTCCGAGTTGATTCGAAATTTTTTTCGCCATATATTTAAAGCTGAGAAAGGAGAGAGAAAAAAAAATTTCTGAACAATAAAACAGAAACGAGGTGTGATGGCATTTCGTAAACATCCCAAAATACGCAAACCTGAAAACGAACATTTCCCGCTTTTTAATCATGCGCAGACCTCACGAGGTGAATTTTTTCAGCCGTGTGGGCCTCTATGACAAGATGGATAGCTCTTAACGCATTGGCAGTTTGACCTCTCTCTCATGGTGGAACGGTAGCCCTTGGTAGCGCCACACTTCGCCTTCATTTGGCTATCTATTTTACTCATTCAACTGACCAACGTAGCTTTGGTGCCATGATTGGCTTCTTAACGCTCTTTTGGCGAGAAATTTTTGTAAGTCGGAATTTTTTTTTTATGATTGGCACCATAACTTTAGAAAAAAAAAAGTTTGTCGGATGGAACTTCAGAATTAGTTGAAATACTATTCATTTGTTTTCGGATTAAAATACATTATGTTATTACTAAAAACATACTTCAGTTTTTTTGCTCGTAAATTTAGTTATTCAGTTAAATCTCAATAGATCGAAAATTATTTAATTTTTTAACCAACGTTTCGTATTTTAAATTGAAATATATAAACAAATATATAAATAGACAAATAGCCAAATATATATATATATAAATACAAATATATATAATATATAAATATACATACATATATATATATATATATATATATATATATATATAATATCATTTTCGCAAGGATAAATAAAAGTTTTTAATTTTAAATCTAAATTGATTTTTTAAATCAACTTTCCAGTTCTGTGGTTCGGCATTGACTGCTCTAAAAACTAGTTTTTATTTGTCTAAATTTTTCCAGAATCTATGTAGTAGACAAGAACAATCGGCTTCGTTTCGCTGTATATACCGTTATTTTTGTACTCACTACCAAACATGTTGTTACACTAACCCGTACTAGTACGTGACCAGCGCTCAAGTATCAATCATCAGAAAACGTGCTAGTACGTGTCCCGTGCTCAAGTATCAATCGTCAGAAAACGTACTACTTACGTGTACGTTTTCTGACGATTGATACTTGCGAGATACTTGAGATAATCGATACTCTATACTAGTACGTGTCCCGCATACAATATGTTAAGACAACAAATATTCACACTCCTTAAATTGTCTTTCCTCTTTCAATACATATTTTTACCTTTAAAGAAAATTTCCACTACTCAAAGATCTAGTTTTGAGAAAATGCCTTTTAATTAATTTCATAAATTGTATATTTACTGATCGAAAATTTACTGATTTTTATTTTTATTTTTACTTATTTATTTATTTTGCTAACTAGAAGAAGATCTTGCCTTATATATATTGGGCATCATCGGCTTTCAAAAAGTAGAATTACGTGGTCATGACAGTTTTCTTCCAGGCAGTTTCGCTTTATAATACGATTAAATTCAAAGTACAACCAAATCATTATTTATTTGAAGGAACATTGATTGCATCAAGCCCATGGTCATGTTAGTGTGCACGACTGTAATATTTTTAAAAAGAAATAATTTTCTTTCAGTGCTAAATTCATTTCGTGACTTATCTCCAATATTTTTCGTTCGCAACTAGTAAAATACTCAAATGTCATCCCGCATTTAAATTTTTTGTGTGCAAAATTGATTTTTCGCGTGTGTGACGATTGTTTTTCAGATTTTTCTTTGAATATTCTGTTTTTGAATATGCTGTTGTTTCTTTCGTAATTTAGTACAAACGTAGTTTTTCTCCTAAATGCAGCGAAATTCAGGATTTTAGTCCCAGATGAGCGTTCATTCTATTATTTGAAAAGGACTCGTGCGTGACCAGGGATATTCTGTTTTAACGAAGCTGATCATATCTACATAATTCAGCTTTAGTTTTTCATGGTATTTCTTATAAAGTACTTGGAAAACTGATACTGATCTGAAATCAAAGCCGGTAAAGGAGTGGTTTGGATACAACATTTTTTGATTCTCTCAGTTAAAAAAAAAAGTGGACCTTTGCTTTAAGTATCTGATTGCACTAGTTTTTATTTAAAAATTGGGTGGTAAATTATGAGCGCAAGTCAACTGATATTATGAAATAGTATTTGGAAGAAAGAAAGCAAAAAAAGTTATATTTCCTTGTACAGCATGTAAGCTCAAAATCATGTTTTATTTGATAACTTTTTTTTTGTTCATTCAGCTGTTAATTAACTAGAATTTTCATAATTATGATTGTTTGGTTAAATGATTTATTTACTGCATTTCCTTTTTTCTGAAGTTAACTTTAAGTTTTATGGACAATTAGAATAGTCATTTAACTAAAAAATTTGAGATATATATATATATATATGTCTGTATGTGTATCTATAGAAATGTATGTATATATATATATATATATATACATATATATGTATATATATATATATATATATAGTACGCATATATATTTGTACAAGGGGGGGGGAGTTGTATGCACATCAAAACGTTTTTAAGTGCAAATTAGAATCCCTATTCTTCAACGATATTAGCAAAAATTGCATCCATTCCTTTAATTTTTTCATTGTTTATTTTAAATCTAGTCATTTTTGTTTTTTAGTTTAATATTCAGTTTTTAGTTTTTCTTATTTCTATGACTTTATATACCTATATATATATAATATATATATATATATATATATATATGTGTGTTATATATATATATATGTGTGTGTATGTTATATATATATATATATATATATATATATATATATATATATATATATATATTATATATATATATATATATATATACATGCACTAAATGACTCATCAGACGTTATCCTGTTTTCATGTTGTGAATCCAAAATATGTAAAATGCTTTTAAATAAATTATAAATTGGACTGTTTTAATGGAAAACTAAGGAAAAAAGTTATTTTAAAAATTCTTGACTCCACCACACTTACTGTTATCCAAACGTAATTAGATTAAATTAAAATTCCTACATAACCTGTGAGAGTCCCACGCCCATCGTGGGACTTCTTGTTTTAAAGACCGTTGCGCTGACTACTCTGCTACAGACATGTTGGTTTCAAGCTGCATTATAATAATCTTAATAAGTGCGCAATTCTAGATTTTTAATAAAACACTATTTTCTTTCGGAATCAAATTGTGAATCTAAACCATTCTCGAATCAACTTAGTTACATACACAAAATTTCATCAAAATCAGCCTAGTAGTTTAGGAGGAGTTCTTTTACAAACACATGGACAGAAGAATTTTATACATAAAAATATATTTATAGTGTGTATGTGCGTCATAATGTGAATAAAATAATCATAGAAAAATCTGTAGATGGGTTTAGAATACTTTAAAATGTTTTGTCCATAAGATGTAGATCTATTTAAAGATATACAAAATGAAGATTTTAAAAAGAAAGTTCAATTTTAATAATTCATGAGCCTATTTTTTATTAATTCACTGACAAATACGCATACACACAAATATATACATATATATATATATATATATATATATATATATATATATATATATATATATATATATATATATATATATATATATATATATATATATATATATATATATATATATATATATATATATATATATATATATATATATATATATATATATATATATATATATATATATATATATATATATATATATATATATATTAACAGATTACCTATCATCATATACCTAGCGATCGCCGAATGATAAAACGCTGCACTTTGCGGGTTCGAATCCATGGATATTTGTAGCCGTTTGGAATCGGCTTTAAGCAGTAGATCTCGGTTTCATTAGCCTTTGTGGGCAAAACAGTAGACCGTAGTGCCTCAAACCAAACTAAACTTATTATCACATAAGAAACAAGTACAATATTTTAGAAACATTGTGTTTGATGCTTCATATAACAAACAAAAGTACAGCACATCAAATTTCAGGACAAGAATGCTAATACTTATTGTACGGTTCCGGTGGAAAATTGCATTAAAAGACAGAATTTATTTTTTTCAGTTTTTACAACACTGTAATCTTAAACGTCGAATCATATTTTAATATGCTTTAACAGATTTACTTTAAATTTATCATGAGTGAGGATTGCTGTCAAAAATATAAGGCAATGATATGAGATGTATTCGAGTTATTTCATAGTAATATACAATATTTTTTTATTATTGTTTTATGGCTAAATTTTTCTTCTCCATTTTAGTAGACGGAAACGTAGTTATATATTACTGAAACATGTCCTTTTTCTTTTATTTAAAGATAGCAGCATTAACCTTGAGTCTTAACTGTTTAACAAGGTATGTTGTAGTATGGTGCGACATATGAGATAAATCCTTATAGAGTTATGCCAGCTATCATATTTTACTAACTAAATATACATCAAAACACTAATCGGAACGTGTAAAATGAGAAAGTCAATAGAAAAGTGACATATATTAGTGAAACATTTCTTCTTTCTTTTATTAAAACATAGCAGCATCAACCTTGAGTCTTAACTGTTTAACAAGGTATATTGTAGTATGGTGTGACATATGAGATAAATGCTTATAGAATTATGCCAGCTATCATATTTTACTAACTAAATATACATCAAAACACTAATCGGAACGTGTAAAATAAGAAAATCAATAGAGGAGAGACATATATTATTGAATCTTTTATTAAAACATAGCAGCATTAACCTTGAGTCTTAACTGTTTAACAAGGTATGTTTTAGTATGGTGTGACATGAGATAAATCCTTATAAATTTATACTAGCTATCATATTTTGCTAACTAAATATGCATCAAAACAGTAATCGGAATGTGTAAAATAAGAAAGTCAATAGAGGAGAGACACAGAATTGTATTAAGTTTCTGTAATTATTAATTTTTAGAGTCGAATCCCACTATTTTCATGGATATTTGTACTTTCTCGGGCACTGTTTAAAAAGTAGCTTTGGGATTCATGAGCTTCATGAGCTCTAGTAGAAAAAATAAACCAAATTGCTCTAAGTCAAAATTTAACAGACTTTCAACCATTTCTTTTGGTATGTTAAATCTAAATCCTGATTTATTTCATAAAATTACCGAATTTTGAAAAGAAATGAGATAAAAATTTAAAAGCTAATTCTTTTTTTATCAGTCGCCGAAATCCAGAATATATAGGTCTCAATTACATGATTGTCAGGAAACATTTTTAAAGAACTTGCTACCACTTTTGAAGAAACATATATTCTCTGCTGAGACCGCATTGGCGGAAACATCGGGAAAGCCATGACTGCAATTCATCCCATATAACTGAAATAGGAGTAATATATTATCTTCACAATTATTTTAACTCTGTTTCTGAAAACAGCTTAGTGAAATGCTGTTTGGTAAAATGAAATGATTGAGTAACATATATTTTTTCCATCTCTAATAGATTTTTTTTCTTGGAATTTCTCACCACAAACCCAAAATGAAATAAATTTCGGACAACTTAATATTCATTTACTTTCCTTTTACCAGTTTTTGCTTAAATATTAAGTGTGTCAAGAATAATAATATACACATCGTGATACAGAGAAGGAAAAATCTAAGCCAGAACAAGAGGAAAAACATAAATTTACAAATTTTCCTTCGACTGAAATTTCCCGAAATGTCATTTTTGTGCATGAATTATAAATTTATCACGGGTAAGTGAATTGTTAATTGCTCTTTTGGGTGGTTATGATAAATTAATAAAGGAGAGTTAACCACATAATTACGAAGGAAAAGTTTTGCACGTGCTAATCACGATTCTTTATTAATGTTCTCGCTGGCGATTTTAAATGTAATTTATTGAGAACAAATAATGAAGAAACGTGGGACGATTTTACTGTCGAAATGTGGTCGTATAATAAATTACAGTCAGTTTAAATTAACATACCTGCAATTAATGTCAAGCTAATTAAAGTGAATTAATCTGGAGTACTATTATTTCAGACTTTTCCTCCGTATCAATTAAATTTTTTTTAAATTTCTAATTTCTAATACCAGTATCCCCTCCCCTTTTTAATCACACACCGCTTAAAATTATTGAAAAATTTAACCGAATAATCTGCATTTTTAATACACAGATTATTTCTATTCTGTAATTTGAATGTGATATTGGATATAACAAATACTATTTTAATAAGTCAACTAAATAAAAATTCATTAAAATAATAATTCTTCATATAAACAAAAAAATAATAATGTGATGTATCGGTGTTTATCAAATAAAGTCAAGCTGAATCATATTTGATTTTAAATGTGCTGTACAGGTTAAAAATCACGAAATACAAAAAAACCATAACAACATTTCTCTTAGACTCTTGTAGCCGAACGATGGGCGAATGGTTAGGGTGCTGACCTTGAAAACCGGAATTCGTGGGCTCGAATCCCACTGTGGCATGAATGTTCGTAGCCGTTCGGAATCGGCTTTAAGCAGTAGGTCCCGGTCTCATTAGCCCTCGTGTTACAAAAAAGTAGACCGTAGCGCTCCAAACCAAACCAAAACTCTTGTACCAGTGCAAGCTAAACTGTACTAATAACAAGCTATTAAATTCATTTATGATAAATTGGTTAAGCTAATTTCTTTCATGCTAATTAAGTTAGCTTTTAAATTAAGAGTATAAAATATTTATTTATAAAAAAAATTAGTGAATTCCGCACGAAATCCTAAATTTGTTAAGTGGAAACTGTATTTCTGCCCCAAATCAGTTGTCAACCGCTGTTGTACACATTCTTTTCTAGGTTTAAAAATTTGTCAGTATATGTCTTATAAATTTATAATGTATCGACTGAAATTCAATTTAAAAGTATTATTATTTTAACCACTTCATCTTAGAACATAAAGTGTTTCACGAAAATTTAAATATATCTTTCCACAATCTGGATTACATTAATAGTGTTTAGTAAAAATGTGTGATGGTAATAAAAACCGAATTAAATTATTTTATATCACTTCTAAGCGTTTTCAGATAAATAGTTGATGAATGAATTTAGCTGTTTTTTATTTAGAAATGTTGCATTATTTTCCTGATTCAAGTTGATTATTTTCTAACATAATCAACTCTTTCTTCCATTCAACAAAATTAAGTTGTAAATGTCTAAGAGCTCCATATCATAAAAAAATGTTTCCAGTTTATATGTCTATATCACAACTGAAGAGAATTAATATAAACAATAAAAAATACACTTTCTCTTCCCACGCACACATGAAAACAATGAAACGGCTGGTACATAGTATTATACAATTTGGGAGGGATTTTTAGAAAACGAATTGAAAAAAAACTATAAAAAGAGGAATTTTTTGTTTTATCGCACTGAAGAAATGATTAAAAAAATCAAATTAAATTCTAATGAATGCCTCAGACTGTTCACCATTTACGTACGTAACAGACACATACAGATTGAAATTAATATCACGACTCAGTTAAGATGAAATCGCTAATAGTATATGAACCTGTTTTTCTTAGATCTAAACTCACATTTTATCTGTGAAACATAGTGATTTTGGTTTTCCACTGCATAGTAATTGGCTTCTTTTCCTTCGCATCTTGGCGCCATAGTGATTTCAAAGAAATAGCTCTGAGATAATTCTAAGATCGGAATAAGTCGTGATACCAACGTCTTATCAGGAGTCCCCGAACCTCCCCCCTCTTTTCCCCACCTTTCTCTTCGGGGTTCAGCACTTCACTCACTCAGAGGAGAGCATGAAGCTTGCATAGATAAGGAATTAACCTGAAATAAAAGTGGAGCTTAACCACGCTAAATGAACCACACAATGTCCTTTTTGCATCAATGCTGCATACACATTTTTCATTTGTCAGAAAAGAACTCAGCTTGGACTTTGTTACAGAGCTCTGAATCCGGTTTCTGACATGCTAAACTATTAGCTGCCCGTAATATATAAAATATACTCTTAGCGGTTCTGCTTATTTAAGTTCAACCTGATTACTGATTGCTGCTTTTCAGAAGCTTCTTTGCTTACCTTTATTTGTGCGAGATTTTATCTGGTGTCCTTACTGTTTTGATGGATGAGAGATGTAATCTCGTAGATGAGTGCTATTAAAAATGGCAATAAAACAAGCGGTGACAAAAATCGTATCTAAACGCTCAAACAAAGATTCTTCTTATTAAAGAATATTGTATTCTAGATGCTCATAAAAAGGTTTATCTCTAACAATTCTTTTTGTGTAATGAAGGGAAATTTCATTTTAGGGGAGAGGAAATATTTCCTGTGAATTGATCTGCTTAAACAGTTAAAATAAATTATTAGCGTGGGGAAATTGTTGGACTAAAACTCATTAATAATAAATATTAAATTTGCGTAAAAAATGAATGTGTTAAAAATAAATCTTTCAAAAGGCCAAGTGTTAAACAAGGAAGAAATTCAAGGAATGGCTTTGCAAAATTTATCTGTATGGAGGAAGTTAATACAAAAATAAAGCGTGGTTGTGAAAAACACTCTTAGTATGTATGTAAAGTATTTTTGAATCCAAGAATTTTCAAGAGTTTTTCAAATATAAGAATTTTGAAAATACCAGTTCACTGTCAACTGTGCATGAAAATTCCCAAAACATTTCAGCCGAACGATGGCCGAATGGTAGGGCTCTACTCTTCGGTACCGGATCTCACGGATTTGATTTTCGCATCTGGAATAGATGTTCGTAGCCGTTCGGAGTCGTCTTTAAGCTTTTGGTCCCGATTTCATTAGCCCTCGTCAGCAAAACAGTAGACCGTAGCGCTTCAAATCAAACCGAACCCAAAATATCTTTATAAAATACTTACTACCTATAAATGTTATATTTTGTCTGTTTAGAATCGTTTCTTGAACATAAGTTTGATATTATCTCCATGCAAATTTTAAACTCTGAATGGTAGCATTTATTTCATCATTCAAAATTGCATATAAAAATCTGCAAATAATTTTATCCCACCTTTTTAGTCAAAATAATTTTTTAAATTATATTGCTACTTAAATTGACATTTTGAAACTATTTTTTATTGCCTTCCTTGTACACCGATACATATTATTTTAATTACAATTGAAGTAAAGCATAATAATATATTATTTATTTATTACATTTATTACATTAGTTTACCACGGTTATATTTATTGCTATTTTCATTCCCTTATGTCTCTATAAATATATAATTTTAAAAGTACTATATAGAATGCTTTAATATCTTATTTCTTATTTCTATAGTTATTTATGTCTTTTATACACTAAACATTTTTTTGGATATAAAAAGTTTTAAAAAATCAGTAATGCCGGTAAAAAACTGGAAAATAAAATACAAAGATTAAGTGAGCTTTCTTTCAGCTTTGTCCGTAAATCCGTAAGTAAGAAAGCTGAACTCTTAAAGCTCCAAAGTTGCTATCAACAACTACTCATAAAACTAATGATTTTTTCAGTCTTTCTTAAAGTTTATGTGAAACATTCATTTTTCTTTTAGAATTTTATATAGTGGTACGCAAATACTGAAATTTTAATTTATCCTGCCAATGTCTTTAAAAAAATTCTTTAAATGTGTGAAGCCTATATTCGTTTCAATGTAAAAAGTGGTTTAGAAAAATGATCATGAATTTTGCCTCAATATAATGTATGATAAAAAGCTTAATGGTATCTTTTATATTTTATTTATGAGTAAAATAATAAAATTAGGTGCGTAATAAATCTGCTATATGCATAATCAATCATGATTCCTATAAGCTAATTAATAGTTTCACTCATTAATATTCCTCTTAATACTAATATTACTATTTATGAGTTTTACAATATGCTGATATTCTCATTATGCTGACTGTGTAATTTTTTGCCTGAGTAAATGTACATAATTCTGAATGTTTAAAATGAGGATTCATGCGTTTTTCCTTGTCTAAAACTAGTAGACTTCTCCAATATATTTCATATTAAAAGTAATAAGTTTTCTCTGCCAATTTTGTGACAAAATTAACCAATATTAGGAAAGACATTATGACAGCATTAACCAATATTATGAAAGAAAAGTCTTTACTTTGATTCCCTTAAAAAGTTAAATTATAAAGTGATTTGAATTATAACTGTTAAATATTTTCTTAGCATAATTATATCCTTTCTTGAAAATGATATTTTAGCAGAAATTTTTATATTTCGCTTCAACATGTAGCAAAGCACATAAAAATTTTTCTTGAGTATTCATTAGTACTTACGTAGTAGGATTATCTATATATACTCTGCTAAAATACACAGAAAAAGAAAAATCTCTCTTATAAACTATACGAGTCCAATTTTTAAACTGTGGTTGCAAATAGTGTACTCATTTTGTATCTATAAAAACCTTCTTTTTCATAAAATAACTCTAGATTAATACAGCTTTACTATAACGTACACCTCTCCTTGTACGTATAGGTATAATTTAGATCTTACTATTATACCTTCTATTTTATTTTTAAAAAATGAAGGATGTTTTAAAATATTGACTTGTTTTTCATAGGAATATGTCATCTTTTTCATAATTATTCTTACATGCATGAGATATAAATCACCATTTTTATTGAAAAGTAAATCAAAAATATGTAGCTGAGGAGACTTTACCTGATTTCACTTAATAAATAAATTCGTACTTCATTTGCAAAAAGCGAGAGATTTATTTTAAAAATTTCATTTATTCATTGGTACTAAATAAAGGTGTAATAAATAGAACTGTAAACCAGGGTTGGTGAATAAGGTACTCTCTCACTACTTGACGGGTTATGTAATCCGATGTACATAACTTAGCGATTGATTAACATCTAGGCTATCTTGAAGAATTTAATGGACAGTTTTAACTTGACTGCTAGCCAGTGCAATTTATTGTGGAATTCCAAAAAGACGTTAAAATATCACCAGGAAGTTTCAGTAATCTAATTATATAATAAAATTCTGATTATCTAATAAAAAATATGTTGTAAGGAACAATATATTATATCTACTTGCAGAAAAATTTATATGGTTTCGTTAAAACTGAAATTATATGGTAATAACTTTTAAAGCTGTATTTATAATGTTTTTAATTATATGTCTCTAACTTTTATTATGATATTTTTGAATAATTAGAAATGTCATGCATTGTTTTATATTGGATCTTTATTTTCTTTTCAGAAATTCCGGGACGAATCAATAGATGGCACGACACTGCCTTTACTAACAGAGGATCATCTTACCATGCATATGGGCTTAAAACTTGGTCCTGCTTTGAAATTACGTTCGACGCTTGCTAGAAGGATAGGTCATTGCGCTGTGTGCATGCACTGCGTCCACTGCCACGCAGAAGATAATCCTGATATCAGAAGGCACGAATTATCTCGATCACCAACAGTTAGCAAATGAATTTAAATTTAGAAATGAAATCTCCAAAAAGACTTAATGTATGGCCGTCTTGTAAAACTTTTCTGTTGGTAATTGATGCGCCTGCTGATTACGAGATGGACTGATGGTTACTGGCTTTCCCAACATTATTTTCAAATACTTGAGATTGAGAACTTAGTGGATTTCAATGTATTTGAACTACATGGAACAGCAGGTTCGTTTAGAGAACTCAAACGCAGATATTTTTTTGAAAGTGCAATGACTTTTTTTTAACTCATTAAGTAAACAACTTATTTTTTTAACTATTGAAAGGCAGTGATTTTTCCTGGAAACTGAAAGATTCTTTTAAGTGCATCCTGTAAATACATGGAAGCTTTTCTATGAAAACTATTCAACATGCCGCTCATACCAAAATTTTATTTAAGCCTTTGAATGTTTAGACCTTACATAAAAATGGCAATTTTTTTTTCATTTTCTGTGTCTTTATATATCATTATACTACCAATGAAATGTAGATCTGATCTATAATTGGAAATAACTAAAATGCAAATGAATTTTAAAAAGTTTTTATTTATAAAGCCTTTTTTTTTCAAACCGTATAATAAATATGTTCATTCTTTGACTGATATTAGGTGCTTAAATAAATTGTATAGTCCTTTTATTTGTTCAATTCCGTGCTTGAAGCATATAATTTACCATGAAAACTCTTCATTAAAATGAAATTTTAAATAGCTCGCGAAGCACAATTTTTAATGGTTTGACGTCTCTTCTGCATTGAAATGTAAAAATTTGCATGATATATAAAAATTCAATGAAGCTTGGGAAAGATAAAACTAGTCACCTTATTGCTGTGAAATTGCATTTTGTTTGTTTTGTTGTCTGCGTGTTTCCCCCTTTCCTTGATTTATTGAATGATATCATTTATTTCCCGCACAGAAATAAAATTCACGAACTTAGACCTTTAGCTGATGAAATTGTTCCGCTTTTTTTTCATTGTTATTATTCTGGTATCCCTTGAATTAAAACCACAGTTACAGATTATGAATAATGATAGCTTTCAGAGGTTTCTTATGTGCAACACCTATAACTTTAAATGAATCATCTTGGATATAAAAAAACGGCCTTCCCCGAGGAGCATGCAGAAAGGAAAAAAAATTCTCCACTCGACGTTCATACATTCTTTGTTTAGTTATATGAATAATAACCTACCCCAGACAAATTTATAAACAAACCACTCTTGAATGTGAAAAGATAATCATAAGCAAATGCCATGTTTCTTCCAAAAAGAAACCGTGGGTTTCATGAAGGCAAACCCGTTCCTGAATGCGACATGTTAGATTACAAAAGACGCAAACAATATATAGACGGTAATAGAAGTGTATCAAGAAAACCCAGTAGGCGGAGCACAGGTGCTTGGGGTCACATGCCTCCTGTACCCCTGGAGGGTGGAGCCGCCACAGGTCGACAATGTCCCGATGCAATTTGCAAGCCTTTCACCGACGCTCCCGTGCACGCATGCAAGGACGCTCCCGTGCACGCGGGGCCGAAGATGAAAGTGGCGGATCTCGGCATCGCCCACGCATGCACCTGGAACACAAACTCATAAAATGTCTTTTATCTACAGCTTGACCACCCTTTGACGAATACGTAAGCCACCGAATAAATGCTAAAGGTCGAGAATGCTTCATTACTCACAAAACTCTACAAAGATTGCTCCGCCTCCAGTACCCGACACCAACGAGCTGCCGTGTTCTTGGACACGAATCAGCGACAGTTGCATCAAAATTGACCTTCATTTGTCTGAGAAGCAATAAATTGAGTCACCTCGACTGCACAGTTTTCAGATGCATCCAACCATAGTCATGAATGTCGAAACAGTCGCATTCGTCCGCCTTTCGCAGGCATTCGAGACTACTTTCTCGCCGGTGAATCAGAATATTAATCATCAGATGAATTGAGAAGTGTTTCCATAATAAAACGAATATACCCTGAATAAATAATGTTAAATAGGCCCTATCTTACTAATCCTCAACTTTGTTTATAATCGCTTTCATCAATAGGTTAATTTTAGATAGCACAATAAGACCAATTCAGACTTCTTTTTCCCATTTTTATGGAAGAGTTGGAACATAGTTCAGTGCATTTGCTATCTTTTTACTAAACATAAAGTTTTCCTCCCTTTTTTTTAATCTTTGTTTAATAGGTTTTATTCATAAACTAGTTGTAATTAATGTATGCACTTGAGTCGGAAATTATTATTCACTTCAAATACTCATAACTACCAAAATTATATAAATAAATATCCCTCAAACAGCATTATTGATGCAGTAAAAGTTGAATATGAAAACGAATCAATAAACTTTTATTTAAATAACACTAGAAATGCCCTATATCCATGACAACGTACCTATAAAAGAGAGTTTTGCACATACAATAAATAATTTCTTCTATTTTCATTGCCTCACTTACTATTCAAAGCATGCATATCAACTACGGCTGAAGCAAATCAATGAAACCTGAACATTTTATTCGCTTAGTAACAGAGCAATTTTCTTTTAAAATTTCAAAGATTTAATTTATATATAAATGTGGAACGTGATAAGTATTAATTATTTTTAATCAAGCAGTTGACTATACATAGAGAAAAAATGTTTGATATAGACGTTTTTAAAACTTTAAAAATAGAATACGTGTCAGGTTTTTATGAGAAATTTCCTTAAATTATTTAATAAAAGTAAATTTGTGGATGCTGAAAAAAAATATATATCCTGATTATAATAAAGGACCAATTTATTATTTATTTACTGATTTTATGTGTTTTAATTTTTAGCGTAATATATAAAATTATAAAAGAATTTCAAAATATTTTCTGAGAAGTTTTAACACCTGTTAACTTTTATAAACGGGATGCTGATCTAAATTACTTACAGCATCAAAAGTTCATTTCTTGTTTGTTGTAATTTTAAAAAATAATAATTTTGCAGTCATTCAATGTAAAATAAATGTTTAACTTCTAACAGTATCATATTTTTAGAAAGATTTTTTAACTGCCCTTTCTCCTCTTAAAATAAAAATAAATCAGCATAAAAACCTGAATTGCATGCATTTATTTTCTAATATAAAGCTGTCATGTATTTGTAACGCATTTCTTTGTAAAGAGATGTCAAGCCTGATGATGTTTTACTCTAGAGATGTTTTACTGTATTAGCATAAGAGCAATTTAACGCCGATGTATTGTCGGCAAACTTTTCCCCGGGGAAATTTAGTTTTAAGATAAGATATTCTCAAAAGAGATTTTCAAACACACTCCTATTCATCAAGTTATTCAAATAACAAATGATGAACTTAACATGAGTGAGAATGAAATCCATTTTTATTGATGTTTTAACTTTGAAATGACAAAGCATTGTGCGTCAAGTAGCACAGTATTTTTATACTTGTCTCTCCTGCTAAAACATTGCATTCACGAGAAAAGGTCAAGTAATCAGCTTCGGGCCAGAATTATGTGGTAGCAGAAATAACTGTAATATGTTCTCTTTTTTTATAGAAAAGAAAGAAATTATTTATTAATATAAAAAGCATGTTGTTGAAATAGTTTCCTGTATGAAATGTGGTTCATATGTTAATTTATATGAAATTACTAAGATAAAGTCTCTAAAATAGTTGATATTTTTTATTTATTTTGACTGTACAGAGATTATAGTCATTGTAATTTTATGTAAAGATATTTTTCTTTTCAATATGTTAATAAGACTTTTATCTGAGTTTATAACTAGTTTAAGATTACTTACAATATATATTTTGAATTTCTATTTCTTGTATTCACATCTTCTTTTCAAACAGAGGTTTATTTGTTTCAATTTTTTTTTTATATTTCGAACTTTATTTTTGGTTTTGAAAAAAAAAATCAATAATCTAGATTATTTTTTCGCAGCTTTGAGGCTGTAAAAAAACAAAAACCGGTCAAACTTTTATATTGGAATGATGTTTATTAGTGCTTAGAAATCTGTGATTTTTGTTATTTATGTTGTAAAAGGAATACATTCCGTTTTATTAATTTAAATTGTTTCTTTATTTCATTATTTCCTCTGATGTAAAGGTATATCGTTTCTTTATTAGTGCAATGGAAAAAAAATTTAAAAGAGACAAACTTTATTTTTAACTAGGATGCTTTTTGGCACCTGTAATGTTTTTAGATTAAGGAGAAACCAGCAGATGTGATGTGAGAATGACTTCCAAACTGTTATGGTTCATTTTTGAAGAGATAAATTATTTTTTTATTTTACTGGATTGCCAATCAAAGTAGTCTTTGAAAATTCTGCTTTTAAAAGAAGTCTTTATATTCCACTAATGGACTTAACATTACGTGCAATTAATCAATTTCATATTATCGCAAACAGTATGTTTTCAAATTTCTCATATGAATGGGATATATAATTCTATTATTTTCACTTTAATGTATAAATCGGATAATTGCAAGTAAAGAAAAAAATTCTGAGTTACATACAATAACCTTAAAAATATTCTTAAAAACATCTGTATCGCTCTTTATATTAGAAATAACTTTAAAAATATGTTATTAGTTTAAATACAACAGTTTCAAAGCAATAAAGTTGTGTTATATTGTGATATTAATTATCTTTGTATATATTATATTTTTTTCTCATTTTTTATATAAATTCTATATAAAAACATTTTCTATAACTATATATAACTTTCTTCTTACGAAGTGTAGGGAAAAAACAACTATGTATATATTATTTATTTATTTTAAGAATTTGAAAAGTTTTACTATAGCTAAATCAGCAGCGTGTTTGAAACCTTCTCACATTTTCTTATAGTTTTAGGTAATATACATTGTTAGCAATGTATTTTATTTAAAAATAATTATTGACTGGATTTTCATATCAAAGACCACTTAGAATGGCAATTCATTTGAGTTGATGTTTTATAATTAATGAATGTATAATTATGTGTTCTTTCCTAACTTATGTGTGTGTGTTTTTTTTTATGTTTCACCCAAAGATGTTTATGTTGAATGATTAGACATTCTGTCTACTTGTGATACTACTTTCTTGTGTGCGTGTTTTAATTGCAGCATTGTTGCATCTCTAAACTTTACTCAATGACATAATATATGCTTTTTTCAGTAGCTGGACAAAGTCCACTATTTTTCTCATTGTATATACCAATGTAAATTTACTTTACAGAGTATGGGTTCAAATAAAAAGGTTCAGATATATATTTTTGTGATTTTTCTGTTTTCATTTTCACATTTTTACACATTTTTTACATTTTAGTTTTCATGGATATTCTCATACACTCCAATCATTAGGAAATTTCCGAACAATCAGTTAATAACATATTGACAACAGATACAATGACTCTAGAAAAAAATCAAGTGTTCAATTATATCACTTTAAATGATTCATGAATTTTTCAATCACTATAAAGTGACCAAAAGTCTTAAAATTATCAAAGCTTTGTAAAGAGCCGTATGCAGTATACTGATATATAGAATGAATACTTAAAGTGGTATAATCACTATTAAAATATTAGATATTAACAATAAATAAAAAAATCTTTTAATTGGCTTTTTTATAAGTATTTTGTCCTTTTAATGTCTTTCAAATTCTTACGAATTAATTTTCATAAAATCCAATAAAGTTACTACTATAAACGATTAATACATAAAATCCTAATATACGTTAACATAAATATACGAATCCGTTTTAAGATTCGATTTCATTCAGAATGTTAAAACTCAATTTAATTTAGAAAAGTCTGGAATATTCAAGAAAATTCTACATACAAACGTGAAAAGGATTTGACAAATGTACAATGAGTTAAAAAAATGACAAAAATAGCATGCCAGTGAAAACTTATGAGCATTTTGATAACCAACAAAAGATTTTGGACACTTAATTAAAAAAATATTTGTATTTTAATATTTAATATAGTTAGTTTTATTAGGCTTTAATGTATAAGTCTGAAAATTGTATCACTAATTAAATTTGATAAACACTAATACAAAATGATCTAATATTTTATTAAAATAAATTATTTAAAAAAAAAAAAAATGTACAGTTGCATAATAAAGCCTAGTATTTGCAGTTGAAATATTGTTTTACCTTAAATTTCAATTAATATATGCTTCTATTTCTTTGATTAACATATTAATACTTAATTTATTTTTAAAATATCAATATTAAATTATTTTTTCGTATTTCAAGTTAACTTGTCGTTTTAATTAGTATTCGTTTAAATGTATATTGTATAAACACTAAATTGTAAAAATTTTCCATGTATAAAACACTCCACATTCATTCGATAAGACATAATTATTATAATCATATGTAAGAGTGAGCAAAATTCCTCTATTTTGGTTTCCAAAAAAAAAAATTAATGTTAACAGTTAAAGGCCACGTCATTATTATACCAATTAATATTTGAATCTGGATCAGCAAGTCTGAAATTTCAATTTCTCTTATTTTTTTTCTTTTTTTTATTTATTTTAAAATTCTTCATTATTAATATTATTAGATATTATTATTTTTAGTGACTACTTTTTTTTCCTTTGAGCCTTTTAAATTCGAAAGTGGAATCGTATTCAATGTCCTACTTCGTTTTCAGAATTTGTATTCCCTTTGATAAACACTTTTAACATTTCTTTGTATGAAGAGAAGTACTAAATAAACAGCAATGTTCTCCTGTATACTAAAAAACTAAAGACATTTAACTTATTCCCGAAATGTGCAATTGATATATTGTGTGTCTCGGGAAGATATATAATTTAAAAATTAATCTAGTAAACCCTGAGTGTTTCCATTTCTGAAAACACATAGTCCACATCCTAGCGGCAGTTCGATAAGACATAAATTCCATTATAATCATATGTAAGAGTGAGCAAAATTCCTCTATAGGTTTGGTTTGGTTTGGAACGCTACGATCTACTTTTTTAAAATAAGAGATATATAAAATCTGATATGTTAACAATCCGTTAAATGGCCACGTCATTATTATACCAATTAATAATTTGAAGTCTGGATCAGCAAGTCTGAAATCTTCTGAAAATTTTTTTTCTCTTATTTTTTCTTCCTTTTATTTATTTATTTTCAAAAAAAAAATTCTTTCATCTACTCTTTGAATATTATTTGATATTATTATTCTCACTAGTGACTACTATTTTTTATGCCTTTGAACCTTTATAAATAAAGTGGAATCGTATTCAATGTCCTACTAAGTCTCTTAGAACTAAAAGAAATATTGGTTTTCAACAAGTTAAATAGATTTTAGACCTTCTTGTGTTTTTTATTTTTTATTTTTATTTATTTATTCATTTTTCACAGTGTGCTGATACTAATTAGATATACTGTTTCTTTTTGCACTTCTGTGAAGGATATGGCTTTCGTTTTTCAGTAAATAATATTTTTTGCAAACCTTTGAGAATTTTTTGTTTTTGTTATCAGAATGTACTAAGCAAAAGGTTTTCGATGGTTGACGTGAATGGGCAAAAAAGAGTTATTTAAAGGTTAATTATATAAAAACATTTGGTTCTACCTAACCTGAAGAAGAATATTATCAAGCATATAAGGTTTCTTATTGAGTGATGGGAGGTTCTTATATATTGATTGAATGCATGTTTTAGATTTTCAATTCATTATTATCTACATGTCTAACATTCACTGTTATCACTGATGGGCAGGAATCTCGTTTACTATCGCACTGTTTTACTATACAATTAATGGAAACTTCTATTGCCAATATGTGAAATTAGTACAAAACTAGAGGGATTTGCCCGCTAGGTGACTTTTAGGAGTAAAAGAAAATCTGAAATATATACTAATGTCAAATGTATACTATATATATGTATATATATATATATATATATATACATATATATATATATAAATATATATATATATATATATATATATATATATATATATATATATATATATATATATATATATATATATATATAACTATTTTCCATTATATCTGAGGTGAAATTTATTCATCTCCCCTTCTAAAATAGTTGCATTACCAAGTAAGTCTGGGAACAAAAAATATAGGCTATTGCTACCATGTGATGGGATAAGAATATTTTTTCTGGTTTATTATGTAAACACACACACACCACCCACATACATATATATATATATATATATATATATATATACAATATATCAAAATTATTTAACCTTAATATTTCCTTAAAAACCTCCTCTCTCCCATTCTAAATCCTTAAAATCTTTTTCCCAGCCTCTAAATATCTTAATCAAAGGAGTGTTCTCGACTTAAAAGTCTTTCAATACATTTCCCAAAGCTTTCTGTCCTATAGATATAAATTTATTGTCTATTCAACACGTTTCCCAGCTGTCGCCAGCAAATGGCTCCGCGTTTATCCTGATCTTACAAGTTTAATTCTCTAAGTTTCTTGTCTCTTTGGAAAATTCTTTCTGTCCTCGCTGTTTGGTCCACCTCTGTTCAAGCAGAGTGTTTTCTGTGTTTTTTCTATTGTCTGTCATTGACTAGTAAAGATGTCCGTTTTTAGTAGCTCTAAAATAAATTTTTAATTAGACTTGTGCCGTTCTCTTCAATGTGGCCCGACTGCATCTTTATTACTGCTAGCTGTTTAGATTTATCCTTGCCCAGTAGCCTGTGCAAGTAAAAACAATAGATGCTATATAATTATTGTGACTAGTGGAAATAATTATTACATATGTATATATATAATTATTATCCCTAAAATAGATACCCAAAATTCTGCTTTTTAATACCTAATTTCCCATCCATAAAATGTCAGAGGAGGTGTTCTTCGACTTAAATGCTACCCAACTCTTAAAAACTAATGGTGGAATAAATGCTAATTTTCCGTCCAATCGCCCCATTTTTGAGAAATCCCAGGAAAATGGTATTGCTTCTGAAATAATTAAAGTGCAGTCTGTGTATTTTTGAGTTAGCTTAAATGATCACATAAGAATAACTTTTATAGATATTAGGATTATCTATAATAATGCACTATCTATAGTATTAGTTCTATCGATAATCCTGATTTCGGACCAGCAGAAAGCTGCTCTTTGCAAGAAAAGCCACTGTTTATTTACTATAATAGGTATTTATAAAGCTATAGTTACTTATTAGGGTCTGTTGACAGAAAGAGCGGAATAGCCATAACGAAGTGGTGTAAAAGGATAACTACATTTACTTTTATCTGTAGATTCATATTTTTTAGAATACTATAGAACTCATCTGAAAAAATTTTAAGGTGCACCTCCTCAGAATCAGCGGTTTAAAAAGTAATGTCTTATAACACAGTACTTCTTATATATATTTAGAAATTCACAAAATATACTCCCGTTTAATATTTTCCTTAGAAATCCGCATGTATGTTTACACTTATACCATGTCCCAGCAGTGTTTTTAACTCGATTTTTATTATCTTCGTCAGCTATTAAAAACAGAACACGAAAGAACATTAGTTTCCACTTGAAAAGCATTATTACACCTTGCACTTTACATATGGTACACAAGAAATTTTTTTTATTCCAGAAATTCAGCATAATATTCAGCCTCTTTTTGCCTTCATTTCCGGCTTTTTTTTTTCTTCATTCATTGTTGAATTCTTTTCCACGTAAGTTTTTCGAAGCTTCTCTCTCTCCTCTCGGTGTCGATTCCCTTTGTTCGAACACGTGCCCTTGTATTTCCTGTCCATCTAACCTTTCATTAAGTTTTATTATGGTTCTGTAGTTTGTTTCCGTCGAAAGAGTGAATGGCTTGCACTTCTTTCTTCATTCATGCTTTTCCCGATTTACGAGGGGCATGATACAATCTAATCATTATTTAGAACATCCAGTAAGCCTTAATCTCGACTCGCATTCAACATTTATCACAATGGCTTATTTTTGTAAACATTACTAAATATTATATATTAAAGCTTCGACCTTTAACATGCATGCTTTCAGTGAACATTTCTTATTAGTTATTACATTTATATATATATATATATATATATATATATATATATATATATATATATATATATATATATATATATATATATATATATATATATATATATATATATATATATATATATATATATATATATATATATATATACACACACATATATATATATATATATGTACGTATATATATGTATATATTTCCCCTATATAAAAATAGCTTAAGTTATGTGTCCATCTAATAAATATCTAGTGTTTAATCTTTGAATATTGAGATGTTTGTTCATTTGTGTGCTTGTTTTTCATACATAACCACACTATTTGTAATCGATTTGCTAAATTTTGGACAACCAAAACACAAAAAAACTATTTTTTTACCTACCTCATAGATACTTTAGAATCCTGAAAAATTAAGAATTTTACTGATCCCGTCATGTGACGGGATATATGCTAGTATATATATATATATATATATATATATATATATATATATATATATATATATATATATATATATATATATATATATATATATATATATATATATATATATGTGTGTGTGTATATATATGTATATATACATGTATATATATGTATATATATATGTATGTATATGTATATATATATATATGTATATATATATATATATATATATATATATATATATATATATATATATATATATCAGCATGTGTATGTATGTGTGTACAGTTCTAGTCAATTAGTCGCCTGAGTACAAGAGAGTATATGGCAGCACCCTATCAATAGGGATTATTAATAGTTTCACAACTTAACCCAGTGCATAAGAAGCCTACTACCATGCTTATACCTTATCACCCTGTACATGTTGGAAAAGCAGACGATTTAGTTTACGATTCCTTTTTCGTATGAATAATGTGTAGATTTTTTGTATGATAACAAAAAAATTTCTACAGATTACAGGCCTTACCACACGTCAACTTGAGGCTAAATTCAAGATTGATAATTTTTCACTATCACATGAAAAATCCATACATTCTCCATAAGGCCTTCATAAGGCCTTAGTATGGCCCACCTAAGAGTTTAAAAGACTGATCTATATAATTAATTAAATAGGTCATCAAAAAAGTAAAAAAAGTACAATATACATATTTTTAATGTATATCCTATAAAACAGATGTAACAAAATGCATCCTGGACGTGCACACGTCTTGGTTTCTTATTTAACAACTTATCAGTAATATCTGATAATTCTTAATTCTCACATAATTAATTTTCAATGACAAATAATTTTATCTGCTAAAGAGATAGGGAGACAATAGAGCCTCTTATGAAAATTATAAATTACGTTTAACAACTTATTACAAATTGGTTTAAAGTTTATTTAGCACTTTTGAAATTTTAGCAAATTCCTTTGAAAATGTCTCAATATATTGAAGCAAACCAATCTGCTTTTAAATAACAAAATATACTGAATAATCATTAAACACAAACCAAAGTGGCACTAAAGTATAAGAACAATTATTCTCAAACCTTAAAAGAGAGGTTTAAATAAATTTTGTCACTAAACATTTTCAGTAAAATCTTTTCTTTTAAACTCTGTTTAGGATATTTTAGTATTCATTCTTTCATCTGCTGTAGATAATTAGACGTCTGCGTGCTTCCACCCTCTGCAGACCTACTAGCCCTTGGTCCTATATGCTTATATATATTTATATATATGCATATATACGTGTATTTATGTATATATATTTGTGTTTGGATGTGTGTAATATATCAAATATTCATACCGTTTAAGTTCTTCGAAATTCTTCCGATTCACATTCTATATTTCTATTCTTAACTTTCGCTCAAATGAAAGTCGAGGACTTGTTTCTTTGAGATTGCATTCTCTCCACATTTCTCAAAACTAAGCTTTAGATTAATAATTGTTACTGATAGCCTACTCCTTTTCTAAACTTTTTATAAATCCAATAATATTGCCAAGTCGCCAAATTTGGAAATATACTTGCTTCCTTTTGTTTCATAACGATAAAATAAATTTAAGGTATTAAAATGAGTTAAAAGGAGAGTTTTGTATAAAGTTGTTTATTTTTAGTTTCCTTTGTTTAAAATAACGTCAGATAAAACCTTCTCTTTTATAGAAAGTAAAGAAAAATCTGGGCTAAAAGCTAGGGAGAGCTTACCCTTTGAGGAGGTTCGTATCTCCGAGTTTCTGTAATCCCATGCCCATCGAAAGAGAGGATGGCTTGCTCTTCTTTCTTCATATATACTTTTCCCAATTTAAGACATGCATCACATAATCTAATCATCATTTTCTATATTCAATATATGCCTAGGCTCACATTTTACAGTTATCACAGTTTGAGGATTTACGTCTCACAAAGTATTTTTATTTTCCGTTTTGTACTCCTGGAGTAAATTTAACTTTGTTTTAACTTTAAATGATGTTATCTATTAATCAAATACTATTTACAAATGTATTAATCATATATTTCTAACTATCACTTTATATTTCAATGAGTATAAATAAAAAATGGTCTACCAGCCAAAAACCTCGTACCATCTTCTTTTTTTTATCCTGTACTTATGTCCAAGATACAACAGTTTGAACGTTAAAAATTCTTTTCTTTTTTCAAAGAAAAATCTGTTTTTCACGTGAACAATTACATTTTTATAATGAATATTCTTTGTTTCCATTTAATAAACACATAGCTCCTAAAACTGTCATATCAAATAATTTTTTTTTCTATTGTAATAAAATTTGACTCATTCGCTTAATTATTCTTGTTCACTTTTCGATTAAAGACATGTTCCCATGAATTTGAGTTAAAGTTTAAAAAAAATCAATACATACAAGGTACATCAAGGCGTTGTATCTTGGTTTTACTTAAACTTTAATTGTAAAATGCATAAGAAGAGTTAGTATAAAAAAATATAAGAATATTTAATATAAAAATTGTAATAAAATTATTTGCATCCTCCTTAACAATTCACAGCATCAAAATAATGCATGAGATAACTTTTTTCTTTTTTGAAGTAGAAGAATAATGCAATTACTTCTAAATATAGGGTCTAGCTACAGCAAGTTTCCCGACAACTTTAAGCAAGAACAACCAGGTTTCATCAGAATTCAGACCTATAAACTCTAACAGAAATTGCTGGCTGAGAACAACCAGAAAACAATGCGAATCTTCCGATAGGATAACAAATAGGTTGTTTAACCTCCTGTAACCCACAGGTATAATTGTCTCATCAGCTTTTGGAAGGAAAAGAAAATGAATGAATTGGAGGTTATATTTGAGTTTCGAATACATAAGTAAGAGGAAACGTTGTAAATTTCAGACCACTTGCTAATTTGTTCACATGCTAAGAGCAATAATCAATTTAGTCAAATTTAGATTAATTGCCAAAGCAATTTCTTAGAACAGTATTTCAAATTTACATTACGTTAAAAATGTAACTTTTGGTGATGTTTAGTAAATCATAACAGTCACTTTTCAGTAAATAATATTATTATTTTATTGTTATAAACAATAGTAAAAAGAAATTTTAAATGGAACATGGAACTTCATATATGGTCCAGAATTGCTAAAAACTATGAAAATATTTTTTCTTTCCCCCTATTAACAAGCATAATGTAAACATTTATTCACAATTCACATTTTTAAGATCGAATATTTTCTATTGTTTTAATTTTTTTTAAATGAAATTGTAGTCATTGAACCATCAGAAGCACAACAGTAGTAAAATTTTGTTGTGCTTGTTTTATCAAAATGATCTATATTATTTTGCCGAATTCTTCACCAATCAGTCATGATAATTTTTTATATTGTTACCCTGAATCTATGTACGATTTTTCAAAATTTCAATTTTTATTTAATGTTACTTATTGCTAATCGAAGTATTAAAGTAAAAAAAATGATGAAAGCTTGAATATGAAATTCAAAGAACAGTTTCGTTTTGTTTAGAGATTATAGTTAAAACTTTACAGCACTAAAGACAATTAGACTAGGACTTACTGAAAAGGGATTTCAAACGATCGAAATTCCAGTAACAGAAAAAAGATTTGAACCAGCGAACTCCATTATAAAAAGACTCCGCTATACTTAGTCGGATAATGTTCAGCGATTTGCATAGATACTAACTATTATATAAACAAAAGTAATACAGACTCTCGATTACTCTGGATTATTGGGAAAAGATGTATTCCTCATAATCCAGTTTACACATTTTGACGAATTTTTTAATGATGAAAATGTGATATTATTATGCAATAAGGCGTTAATAATTTAGATAATACAAAAGAGAAGAAACAAGTTTCAATGTTATTTAGATATGCAATTAGTACAATACAAACAAGAAATATAGACATGTAATGTATATAAATATTTTGAGAGTAAGGAAATGATTGTAAATTGCTTTTTATTTGCTCTTCGGCAAATTTTACTATCCAAATTCCTCAATATTAATTTTTTTAGCAGCTGTGCATTCATCTACAAGGATGATGGTAATTTAATTAATACAAAGGAAAGAAAATAAAAAAAATATTGCTATTTTTTAGAGTTCCAATTAGTACAACACAAATAAGCAATGTAGAAATCAGTGCACTTCAATGTTTTGGGAAGAATGAAATGATGAAAATCTATTTTCGTTTTTCATCTGCTCTTCGACAAATGTTATTATCCATTTTTCTCAGCATTATTTTTTTCAGATGCTGTGCATTCATTTACTTGGTCCAAGTAATTAAATAATGTCTCAATGTGTCTTCGACGAATTTTACTACTCAGATTTCTCAAAATCCTTCTTTAGTAGGTGGGCTTTTATCTTCTTGCTCTCAGTTATTAAGTAATATCTTAGTGCAGGGATGGCCAACCTGCAGCTCGAGAGCTACATGCGGTTCTTTGAAGGATTATTTGTGGCTCTCGATAAATGTACCCAAGTTAACTTTTCATTTTTATGTTATTATATTTAAAAAAATATTATAAATGATGGAGCTCTGGCAATGCTGGGTTAAAAAAATCGGTCTTATTGGGCTTTTAAGAGATGATTCTCAAATTCCACAATTCATACCGATTCACTGCATAATTCACCGAGAACATCTCGTTACAAAATATTTAAAATATCTTGATGTTATGAAAACAGTGTAACACATTGTAAATTACATTCGCACCAATGCAAAAAATCATCGACAATTCAAAAATTTCCTTGAAAAATTAAAGGACGAAGAACTTCCAAATGACATTCAATAAATATAATTTCTGTAAAAAAAAAATTTAATACCTTTTTTGCATACCTTTTAAATACGTATTTAACCGCTTCCCTTACAAATTATTTTGAGAAAAATTGCAAAAAATCATCACTTTTTTATTTTATTATTAAATACGAGGAAACGAAACAAAACAAAATATGTAGGTTTTAAGTTTATTTTTTAAATTTTTTACATGTGTAAAAACATTTAGTTTTAATATTAGTTTACTATCCCGAGTTATCTTGGCAAATGGAAAAAAGTTAAATATTAGTCTTCGTATGATAGTTTTTGAAACAAGGGACAACAAAAAGTGATACCTGACATTCTGTACATTGGTGTCTGGCCTGTTTTCTTACCTCTGGAATCTGTTTTATGGGAGCACAGAGTGAGAAAAATCTCGTAGTACTCGGGTTTTTTTTCAATAGGGTTTCTCAATAACATCTGGGAAATACCATGAGGTTAACCTGAGTGGTGGAGGACTAATGCTGGGTCTTCCTGATGTGGCAGAAAACTCGTCACGGTGATATTTCACAGCTATCCTTATTTATCCATTACTAATTCACAAGATAACGTATACTATACAATAGGGAAAACACGTGACCTGTACCATCAAAAGCTCCTAGAAACAAAATTGCTAATCAAAGCTAAATATTCCCTTTCATTTCTCCCAAGTCGAGTAAAACTGTGATAAAAGAAATCGTACTGGCAAATTCTGCTTCTTCTGAGTTTTCTCGGGATAATAATTAACTGCAACATAAACAAACCCGAGATAACTCGGGATAACCAGGCAAGCGGATAATTGCCACTCGCGAAAAATTTCGATTTTTGAAAAATGGCTCTAACTATCAAGGAGCTTGTCCACCCCTGTCTTAGTGTGTACTAATGCGTTTCCACAACATACTTTTTGGTGAATTAGAAGAATTTCTTTATCACTTTGAAGACACTCATCAAAATTCCTTGTTTCTACTCAACCGCAAGGCATATGCAACACAATATCATCATCATTCAAAACTTCATAACATTGAAATTTTAAATCATTATTCCATTGTTGCAGTTCTTCCTCATTATCAGAACAGCCTAACTTTTTCGAATCTCCTTTCTCTGCAAATCAGTTTTCAGTAGGTTTTTTTCGTTTTGCCCGTCTGTAATTATTTACAACCTGGATAGCCTGATACTCGTTCATCGAGAGTTTATTGCCTTTTAAATCATATCGAATATTTTTACAGTTTCTACAAAGCACAATACAATTAATATAAATATAAAGCTAATAAGTTTTTGAAAAATGTTTATGTTCCCTTAAAATGCTCATATTTGAAATGTAAGTAGAGGAAATATGTAAAAATGTATGTTGTAGCTCTAAGGAAATGGTACCCAAACTTTTTTCTACCAAGGAGTCAGTATCTTGCTATGAATCCCCAAGCGAAATAACTCTATACAACTACATAATAACAAAATTACAATTTTAACTTTGTTGTTTTTAATACTACCTAAAAAGTATAATAAATATTTTGATATTGAAATACGTATTTAATTGTGGTTTGCGAAAAATATCGAATTTTGAAAAATGGCTCGGATTATTAAGGAGCGTGTCTACCCCTGTCTTAGTGTGTACTAATACGTTTCCGCAACATACTTTTTGGTGAATTACAAGAATTTCTTTATCACTTTGAGACACTCATCAAAATTCCTTGTTTCTACTGAACCTCAAGGCATATGCAACACAATATCATCATCATTCAAAACTTCATAACATTGAAATTTTAAATCGTTATTCCATTGTTGCAGTTCTTCCTCATTATCAGAACAGCCTTACTTTTTCGAATCTCCTTTCTCTGCAAATAAGTTTTAAGTAGGTTTTTTTCGTTTTGCCCGTCTGTAATTATTTACAACCTGGATAGCCTGATACTCTTTCATCGAGAGTTTATTGCCTTTTAAATCATGCAAAGTATTTTTAAAGTTTCTGCAAAGCACAATACAATTAATATAAATATAAAGCTAATAAGTTTTTTATAAGCTATTTACGTTCCCTCTAAATGCTCATTTTTGAAATATACATAGGAGAAATATAACAAAATGTATGTTGTAGCTGTAAGGAAATGGTACCCAAACTTTTTTCCACCATTGAGTCAGTATCTTGCTATGAATCCCCAAGCGAAATAACTCTATACAATTACATAATAACAAAATTACAATTTTAACTTTGTTGTTTTTAATACTACTGCAAAAATAAAATATAATAAATATTTTTATATTTAAAGTAACCATATTAAAATTACCTTGTTTTAAATTATAAAAAATAATTTTAATACTACTAGTGACATTGATGAGCCAGATGTGTTGATATGAGTTATGTTCGGATCTATGGTTGGGAGTAACATTTGAAAGTCTTTACTAATTTCCAGTCCATTTATTTTTTTCATGATGAGGTAGATAACTGCTCTAATTCTACTTTTCACTAAATAGGAAAACCAGAAACTGCTACCGAAAGATGGCCGAATGGTTAGGGTGCTGGCCTTCGGAACCGGTGTTCGTGGGTTCGAATCCCACAGTGGCATGGATGATCATAGCCGTACGGAATCTGCTTTAAGCAGTAGGTCCCGGTCTCATTAGCCCTCGTGTTGCAAAAAGTACACCGTAGCGCTCCACACCAAACTAGAAACTGCTTCTGTAGAGTGACGTATAAGACAGCATTATATAAAATCGGCATCTGATACTGTAACCTGAATTTGTAATATTCTTGTAAAAACAGCTCTTAATTTGTAAATAATTCTATAAGTTGTTTCTGTATCAGCATGGATTCATCTAAAACTGTGGATTTATTTGCAAAATGTTCCGAGAATGAATAGGTGGAATCCGAATAAAGAATATCTTGAAATCTTTGAGAACAGAATAAAGAGCTAATGAGTGTTAACAATAAAACCTACATGTAATTTTCGAGAAAGAGCTAAAAAATGGGTACCAACTTATTTATTTCTGTTTAATTTTCGTAAAATTAAAAATGGGTACAATATACAATTACACAATACAATGGGTACAATTACAATAATTTTACTTTATATTAAACTTTCGTGGACTTCCAAATATTACCCCTGCACTCCAAAATTACTTACCATTTACCCCCCTCATCGGTAATATGGATACCTGGGTTTTTTTTAAATCCACTTTAGGAAGCAAAACAAAACGCTATATACTGAAAAATTAGAAGAATGAATTTGGAAAAGTCTTGTAAGCGATACACATCTAAATACAATACTACGACAGCTGTTTTCAGACATATATTCATGCTTTAGTACCTCAATCTCCATTTATGAGGTTTTTGAATATAAATTTTCCCATAATGTTTTTATATTAAAACGAAACTCTGTAAATTACTACAATAATTTTTATGAAGTTCCTCTATGTCTGAAGCCATGAGTTTTATATTGCAGGTTGAAAAAGAGAAAGATTTTATTTTAAAATAAATAAATGGATTTACTACAGGTGGCCTGAGTGTTTAATCAAACGTAAGTAGGTTGATGCTTTGTATGTAGATGATGTCTTATCACTGGTAATTAAAGTATAATACCCAACTGCAGCCATCGTTGATTAGGTAACTGCAGAAGTAGATAAAATTATCTATAGAAATATTAAAATGAAGTAGGAAGAATTCTACTCCCGCAGCATGCTAAATAGGTACTGTAAACCTTCTTAAAGACATATAATCCCTTTCAGCACTAAAAATCTTCATTATTTACAGCCATCCTCAGTAAAAATATCCACCCCTTTGAGAAGGAATTTTATATAAAAGTTATTTAATAATGTTCTCACATTAAAAAATAATTAGTTTTGTAATTTAAAGTAGTATATTTATTTAAATAACTTTAAAAATATGCACCAAATGAAAAGAAATCAAATTTATTTGCTGTATAACTTTTGAAACTCATAAAATTTTTATATCAAATTGAAACTAATTATTACTTTTTATTTTATATTCCAAAACCATTAAAGTTTTTGGAGTTTATGGAGTATTAATAATTAAATTATTCATATCCTTACTTTACTTCAGGGCAATATTCTCAGCGTATGTTTAATATGGAAGAATTTCAATGCAAAGTTAAATGTCTTTTTATAGGACATTTTAAAATTTAAAAGAATAAAACTAAAAATCGAAAATTAAAAACTTTACTTTATCAGGTAAAAGTAGTGAATATTTCTAATGATTTTATATAGATCTATAATTTCATGTAGTGATCACTAAAAGTTAATATTCAAATTATCAGTAAATGTTTCAAGCTTATTGATTAAGTAGTAGATAAAAAGTGCAGGTTAGACTTCCAAACCAAGAAATAACAAATGTTATTTCAATTAGTTTTTGTCCAAATATCAAGTAGAAATGACTCAAATTAGGTCTTCAAAAGGTCTTTAGTTATAATAAGTATCTAGCCTTAAGTTCAAAAGCATAAATTTTATTCCGGATTAAAAGCAATTTAAAATATTTACCATTAAGAGTACCTTTTAGGTAAATACAACCTTTTCTCAGAAAAAATCATTTCAGATATTTTACACATATACCCATTAAAAGTACAGGCTTTCTAATCCTTTCTTTTATGAAATTTGAATAAAATCTTCTATTACATTTGATAAATAACGTATTAAATTGTAACAATCTTATAAAGAAAAATTACAGTTAGAATAAAGAACACGAATTCCTGATTGAATTTAGTTTATTTGTAATCAAACATTAATAAATTTTCTCACCTAAAGGTATACTTTTCTGTTATTTAATAAGTTATTTATAGCTAATGGGTAAAATGAAAGTTTAAAATAGGAGCATAGATTTTTGCCGCCTTGGCAGAAGCAAGTTAAATTTGCCGCCAGGGGCAGATGCCAATTTTTTGGCCTTTCCCTCCTGCAGAATATGATGTTATTACAAATACAAAATTTTCTAGAGCGAAGTAAATATTAAAATTCAAAGAGATTTTTTCTTAAAATTAAAAATATTTATAAAAAACAAAATTTAATTGTTAATACATGCTTTAAACCTAATACTAATATTTTTTTTTATCTAAAAGCACTATCTATTATTACTAGAAGAAAAAAAAATTGTTAACCGAAAATTATAGTAGCTATTCAAAAGTTCAAAAACTATTGGATGTTGTAATATAATAAACAATTGTTTTCACTGAAAAAAATCAATTTTACTTCAGTGATACTTACTGAAGTCTACTTCAGAAATAAAAATATCTCCTTAATATTAATTCATGATAAGTATTTTACAGTTCCTAACAAAGTGCCGCTAGAATCAGACGTCCCCTTCCCCTCCTCTGTTTACGGTACTGTTTAAGTAGATCCAAAAGTAATATATTTCGATGTTTTATATGCGAATTTCATTACAGTCTGCTTAGTCATTTGAATTAAGAATGATATGGATTTCTGGGTATTTCATATAAGGAGATCATAAAGTGTTCTTTCTGTGAAGGTGCTTGATTATTAATACCTTATATATATTAAGCAAAACTAAAGTCTAATTAATCATTGTCCACCCTTGGAGATTGTGTATTCTTTAAGTACAATCATGAATTAATCATGAAATTTAGTGTTGAAGCTCAAAAGATGTTACAAGATTATGCAGAAGATAACCCACAATACAACACGAAAATTCATCATTTTGGTCTTTAACAAGAGCGGTCATATTTCATAATCTAGCTATGTATTTCATAATATAACTGTATAATTATTCCTATTTATTCCGTCTTTTCTGTCTAATGGACATAAAAATTTGTATAAGAAGAAAAAGGTAAATGACTTGAGCAAAAAAATCACTTAGAATATTTTAAATATAGTAGTGTCCAGATAGACTTTTCATTAAAACAAATACTTTATAAAATTGAAAACGAGGCATATTTTATTTGTTAAAACGTTTAATCACTGGGTAAAAATTTCTTCTCTGTAATATGGTTTGATATATGTCTTGTTTTATACTGTATAAACCTAATTACGGGTCAAGCAAATGTTCTCATGTAATTAGTTTTTAGTTATATAAACCAAGGGTCTGATAGATTCAAAATTATGAATCAACGATTTGAATATTTCGATCTTACAGTGCAAAATTATGATATGTATCAAAATTTATATCTCGTATGAATCTTCATTCAAAATCAGAGCAAAATAACCTTCTCTTAACACATGTATGCTCGACATGTACTAGTACGTTTTCTGACGATTGATACTTGAGCGCGGGACACGTACCAGTACGGGTTAGTGTAACAACATGGTTTGTTTCTCGGTACAAAAATAACGGTATATACAGGAAAACGAAACCGAATGCTCTTGTCTACTACATAGATTCTGGAAAATTTTAGACAAAAAAAACTAGTTTTTACATTTTTAGTTTTATGATTGCTCTTTACATTTTTATAATGTCATTTTTATACTGTTTATATATAACATAATTCGAAAAAATTAAAACTATATACTACTATTTCTATTTGATTTTTCATATTCACTATACTATTATAAATTTATCCACTAAAAATATATTTATTGTTTTCAAATATCTTATGGCTATTATTTATATATTTCTATTTATATGTTTGTTTATATATTTCAGTATAAAATACGGAAAGTTGGTTAAAAAATTAAATAATTTTCGATCTATTGATATTTAACTGAATAATTAAATTTACGCGTAAAACTCCCGCTCTCGGTACAATTCTGCTGCGAACTGTACCCGCATACAATGTGTTAACTTCTAATGCTTTGTGAATTGATATGTTAGAAGAGTTATTTTATTCATTTAAAATTAACATAGTAAATCTATCTTGCTGTTTAAGTCTAATTTCTGATATTTAGCATTTCTATATTTGATACATTTACCTATTGATAAATATATCTAGATGATAGAACCAATAAATCTAATTGCTAAAATATTGTTAAAAATTATATTTCTATTACAAATTTGTGAAAAAAAGAGTATTACGGAAGTGCTACATTAGTTAAAACTTAATGCTTATTTAATAAAATGCTGCAGTTTTAATCAAAACTTTATTCTCAAGCATCTGTGGGTCATTTTTTTGTAAAATTAAAAATGAGATTTATGTTGTCACAAACCATGAGTCAGTTACTGCTTAATTGCATAAAGAAACAACCTTGAACATAAGAGCAAAATATTTAAGGTCGTTCCTTTTCAGTAACTTACCACAAGTAAAAATAAGATTTCGCTTTCTTTTTATTAGTCACGTAAACCCTAAAGAATGTTAAGATAAAGTTTTGAAATTAACGTATGGCAAAAGTTCCACAATGGCATTCAGGTGCAGAAGAAAGACGTGAAAAGGCCAATGAATACCCTGCATAAATTTCTGCAGCTCTTTGCACCATGAGAAGACCCCTCTATTGTTTTGGCCTTAACCTGTGAGGTTGGTCTTAGATTGAAATCATTTTGTGAAAGAACCCCAGGGGAGGAGCAACTGAAGACACTCGCAAGCTAGCAAAGGCGTTGCCAAACCGAATCATCGCCTCGTGGGTGCGGTAGAGAAGCCTTGTTGGGAATGAGTATCCCAACACCCAACCTGGGTTCTGACCCCTTGACGGGTGCGGCGGGCCTCCCCGCTTGCGAAAACTAATTGCTTCCCCAGCAAAGTGACAAATCGCAATCATGTCAGCAGTAGCGGAATTAAAGGGTGCCCAACCCTAGGCATTAAAATCAGGCCTGAATCTATACTTATAAGGCAAACATTTATAAAGTCCAAACACACCCCGAAATTTTCCGACATTAACTAGCAATGAATTACCCTGCTCTTCCAGTTGAGTCTACCTCTTATCTGGGATCTTCCGGCGATGAAAACTTTCCTTCTATGAAGATAATTTCAAAAGTGACCTCCACTGGAGTTTTGATGTCTTATTTTTTACTATTAGAGATCTCGCGATATTCATATAATGTTTCCTTTAAAAGCAACTAGAAGCTATCTAGACATTTGACTCAGAGAAAAATTTAGACGTAAACATATATCAAGGAAGAACCTCATTTTCATGTCTCGCGATCACGTATCTGAAAAAAAAATAGAATAGAATCCCAAAATCTTCAAGTGTATTGTGTCAAGACCTTTAAAGTAACCGGAACAAAGGGCAGTCACTCCAGTATAGGTACATTAAAGTTTACATATGCTCATATACCTTAAAATCTTTTTAAATATTTTAAACCAATACCGAAATATCGTCAATATTGCTTTAAAAAGAAATTTTGTAAATGCAGCATTTTTGTATTTGTTTCTACTGACAATTGCAATATGTTAAAAATAAAAAAGAGCAAACTTTTATTATTCAGTTTTATGATGCTTTCCGTAAAATTAACATTTGTTATTAAAAAAAAGACAGATTTCTTTTTAATACAGTAGACATTTTCTTATAAGGCATTTGTCTATTCCAGATAGCAGGTAAGTTGACCATTATATTGAAGAGCCTTTGACACATCGTAGAAACACTAAGTAAAATAAACAGCAAACAATAGATGCGGTGTGTGAAAACTTACCTGCTTACTGTTCCTCCAACAGGATTTGGTTCTACATGGTGAGAAGGAACCAAACTGTTTGGATTTAACTTCGACCACAGTAGAAAAAAGTAACTCTGTAGACTTGTCTTTCTACAATTTATAACTTCCTAACTACTGGAAAAACCTTACAAATAAAGGATTTTACAACTTTAACTAATATAACACGTAATTAACTAATTTAACTAATATAACTAATTCAGAAGTGGGACATTTTTAGAAAGATTTCATCCAGATATTTATAGCATGTGGTATTATAGAAAAATCTCTTGTATATAAAATTGATATTAATCTACCTAAAGGATGTTTTTACATTATATATTTTAAAATTTGAGTTTAACCCTGAATACGTTTAGTTTCCATTGCCAATATTTAAATGGTAAATACATTTCTCGCTGTGGAAAAATTTAAGCTTTTCTACTTTTTTATACCAGTTAGTATCAGATTTGTTTTTGTTTATTCTATACTATATTTTTGTTCAATTTGGGAAACATAGCATACCATATAGAGATTTTTATGAAGTTACTAAAAATCTGGTCCACAAAATATCTATATTCTTGGAACCTATGATGATATTTATTTGAAATGTTTATATAGGTGGCATATACTTAATGTATTTATAGATACTCACATTTTTTATATAAGTTGCTCTCTACTTGTTTATTAGGAAATATAAAAATGTCTTCCAAGCACGCACTGCGAAAAACTAGCACCAAAAATAGTTATGTCTGGACCAATGCTGTCTTTTTTTCAACAATAGGGATAAACGCCTTGAAAAATGCTTAAAGTTTACATATAGATAAGAATATGTAGTTTATCCCAACAGTTGAAAAGGATGTTGGGATTTTTTGTGGTTTAATCAAAAAATGTCTTGATTAAAAATTTCTATTACTACATGGCGTTATTAGTTTACGGATTAGAAAAAATAGACAAAAGTTAACACAGCACCTACATGAGATATTAGTGCTCGAAGCTGAGTACCTAGAAATTTTTTCCTTAGTGATGAATAAGTTCTTAGTTAAACGAAACATTAAGAATGAATAAAGTACTAGCTTAGTATTGTGGTCATATCGGTATTACGTGGCAAGTGATAATGGTCCATGTTTTGCATTGGACTAAATAATTCAGAAATTTCAAGTTAAAGGTTCTTTTGTGTCACAGTAGATGTCCCTCAGAAACACGTGTCTACCATGCCGAAAGTGATATAGCCTACTCATGTGAGAGGTCTTACAAATGTGCAACCAGACTGTGGAAAGCAAAATCAACACTTGTAAAGTAACTGGTAAGCGATATTCATTTTTTAAATCACCCGAGAGTCAAATAAAGAGTTATAGCACCACCTTTCGATCGCCCACACATCTAATCTAGCTTCTTTATTGCTTTTCATCAGAAAAAGCCCTGATTCATTTCCATATGATTAGTTCAAACCGCATCCTTTTATCTTTATTCGTTGCCCAATTATTCAGCTTCAAAACCTATCCTGACTTTTAGTTCATCCTTGGGCTATTTATAGTTTTGTCCGTGGTTTCAAAACATTAATACGAATATTGCGAAACCGAACTTTACTTTAATTACTACACCAATTCAAGTTTTCCATAATAGCAGTTATATTCTCAATAATCTTAATTTGAATTGGACGAATTTTCAAAGTGAATGTACCTCTTCTGCCATAGCCCCCATACTAAACTCATTTACCTCTGTCACTTTTTTTTCGAGACTATGTAAAAGACCTTGTTCCCCCCCCCCTTTGCCGAGTGATTTAGAAGCACAGCGTAATAGGGTCTCACGTGCTATGAATACCGTTGATAGTACCACACTGAAACAAGTCTGGCAGCAACTGTATATATATATATATATATATATATGTATATATATATATATATATATATATATATATATATATATATATATATATATACAGAGGCGTAAATTGGCAGTTAACTCTGGGGGGGGGGCAAAAATTTTCAGTAATGAATATTCGATAATCCTAAAATGGTTATGTTTTAAACCTTTTTTAACTATTATTTTTATTATTGTTTATTTAGTTATAATGACAAAATCTTAACAAATCTGTAAAATCTATGCAAATTACAAAACATGGTGGTTCCTTTCGTTTATTCTTCGAAGAATGTTCTCACCAAGCTCGCAAATATATCTGTCGCGATCGAAGGAGAGGTCAGATTAAGCGGTAAATACCTGATAAATCAAATAAGTAAAAAAAAAATTGAATTAAGTAAAATTGAATTACACTGGTTTTTTCAATTGAAGTACAAATTGGTTTTTACCAAAGATATAGACATAATTTATTTTCTTGAATGCATAGTACTACATATCTATCTCAAATAGTTTGTCTTCTTTACCTTTATCCTCTTCATTCAATCAAAACGAACGATAGCCGATTGGTTAGGGTGCTGGCCTTCGGTACCGGAGTTCGTGCGTTCGAATCCCACACTGACGTGGATGTTCGTAGCCGTTCGGAATCGGCTTTGAGCTGTAGGTCCCGGTCTCATTAGCCCTCGTGTTGCAAAAAAAAGACCGTAGCACTCCAAACCAAACCAAACCTCTTCAATCAAACACACGCTATCATTAAAATGTAAGTATTATTTTACTTTTCAAATGAGTTCAAATATCAGTGTTTCGTTCACCAACGGAACACTAATATTAAGATTTCAGTATATTCTGAAGTTCTTACATATTTTAAAAAACTAATAATTAGGATTATTCGAAATTATAACATGGATTGAAGTTTAGAATTTCAGTGAACATTTGGGGTTTGGTTTGGTTTGAATTTGGAGCTCTACGGTCTACTATTTTGCTCACGAGCGCTAATGAAACTGGGACCTACTGCTTAAAGGCCGATTCTGAACGGCTACGAACATCCATGCCCTCAGCGGGATTCGAACTCAGGCACCGAAAAGCAGCATTGGCCATGTTTCGTCTGCACATTTGGGGACACTCAGGTATTTATCGTATATGATCTAACGATGCTCATTCGAATGACAGTAAAATTGTCTTTAAATTATGACACAAGAGCCCCCGCCCAATTGTCGGAATAATTGCTCCTATTTGGGAGAGGGGATAAATTTATTGTTTTGAGCCTCTTCTAATACTAATAAAAAGCCAAAAATGGTTGTTTAAATCGGATCTAATGATGTCCTTTAGAATGATACTAAAATTGTCTCAAAATTCCAAAATGTGGCGGGGGGTGAAATTCTGATTTTGGGACACCTTTGGGGGTGATTTTGGGGCATTTTCAGTGTTAATTAAACCCCAAAAATGGTTGATCTAATCCGATCTAATGATTCTTATTAGAATGATATATTGTTCATGTGTATAAGATCATTTTAGTTTGGTTTGTTTTGGTTTGTTTTGGAATGCTACGGTCTACTTTTTGCAACACGAGGGCTAAAGTTCATTTTAAAAAATCCATAAGGTTATTCCCCAGCCCCTTAGAGATTTTCAAAAATATTTTTAATTGATCAAACGATGAAATATGTTGATCAAATCTGATCAAACAATGATAAAACGAATGACGTACTTTGAAATGTTAGTTTCTGTCATGAGGGGGTGAACTAACTTTATCAGGGTTTATTTTCAGTTACATTTAAATATTGAATTGACGTTAATGCCAAACCTATCAAAATTACATTTTAAAGTTTCTTAAATTAGATGTTTTTTTAATCAATATTTTGAAATCTTTTTTTAATTTTTAAAATGTTCCATGTACATTAATTTTTTCTTCCATTTTACCTTTTTTAATTCTTATAAATATTTTTGAACACCTAGGAAGTATTATTTTGCAGATAAACTGAATAGTTAATTTAAGGGGAACCTTTTTTAATTGCACGTTGAATTTTCATGACTTATATCTAAATTTAAATTTAGTTTTAATAACTGTAATAAATTCAAAATTTAAAGTGGATAACTCAGATTTTTTAAAACAAAATAGAAGTATTTGCTAAACATATTTTTAAAAATCTTTAACAAGTTAGGTCGCTAGGACGAGGGGTATTTTAAATATTAAAAAATATTCGTAAAAAACTGATTTTTAAACACATCGGATTTTAAATTAAGAAAAATCTGTGATTAATTTACTAATACTTCAATTTATACGTATATAAAGTTTCATAACTCCGAGTTGATATTTAAATATAAATTTTCGTAATATCCACCAATATAATACAATTTTAATGACATCCAACAAGCATAAATTATAAAGATATATATCAAAAAAATAATAGACAAAATTTAAGATATCAATAAAAAATAATAGGTATACAAAAATGTTATATATACCATGAAAATGCTTTCAGTTAAATCAAATTAAAATGCTAAAACTGTAAAAGTATTAACCGCATTTTAGTATTTAAAACATTAAACTCCAAAGAGATATTTTGCACTAAAATTTTATTTTTATAAACTAGGTAACAAAACTTCATAATGAATGCATATTTTGAAAAATTTTCGTTAATTAAATATTATAATAATTCAGAAACGACTGACTATTTCAACATACTCAAATATTTTTCACTGAACAAAATCTTTCCTAGCATCAACTTTCAAATTTTTATATACATATTTAAATATGTCTCCCTAATATTAATTCAACGATAAGAATTTTGTTAATCGAAATTTATAATAAATATTATCCAAAAACTACATACTATTTCAATACATAGATATTTTTTCCTTTTTTTATAAAAATCATTTATAGCACAAAAACTATACAAGTTGATGATTACTTATGCGATTAAATGAAATAATACAGATTAAATAATACAAAGAATGGAATCTTAATCAAACAAAATACGTCCCTTTCTGGCATGAAAATATAAGGAATTTATAAATTTTTTAAAGATTTTCTTATGGGGCCTAGTTTAAAATTAAAGATTTCAAGAACCCAATTTTTAAGGATCTCGATGATTGAAGTAGTTTTTAAAAACTTTTGATGACCTTTTAATTCCTGTTTTTTTTTCCAAAATATATAATACTTGTACTCCTATATAGATACACAAACATTAAAGCTAAACATGAAAACTAAAAAAATATATATTAAAAAATACTAGCCAGTTCGCTTGATGTTGCCATTTCAGCGGAAGTCTATATGCTTTAATCGAACATAGCTAGTTGTATCCCGCGTATCTAATTTGAAAATCTGAAATTGTCGAAGGCTGGTAATATCTTTTTTTTTTTCAAGCACAACTGCTATCACCTAAACGAATGATGGACTCCCTTGAACTAGTCCTTTTAAGTATGTAACTTAAAATTTTATTGTATAATTCGTCCGTTAGTCTGATAATGAAGTACAGCTGCAAGAGGAATCCCCCTTACAAGCTAGGGTGGAATATTTGTAAGAATTATTTATACTTAAGACTTAAATCATGCTTTTTCTGTTTAACATGATGTTTATTTAATGGGTTAGTAATATGCCTAGCCCAACCTTGCAAACGATTCCAGGAATAGTAGAGCCTTAGGTTACACAAAACTTATGCCAACCAGATGTGCAATTCCCTCTCCAAGGAGAAAAAGTTCAATTCAAGGGAATATTTTTTTTAGGGGGAAATAGCTTTTCAATCAGTTTTACTCCTAATGACTGAATCCCATGCGCACCCCATATTGTGTCCATTTATCTTCCTCTCCGGACTTCCTGGGCATTTTCAACACCCGTAGTGTTTAAGTGAATACCCTCCACAAACATACAGACATTTCTCGAACCATTTAGACCCTTCAATTGTTCATCGGTCAGTGTTAAAATAAGTGTCAAAGATTACGGAAATTAGCACAGCCCGTTTCTTGTCCACGCGGGATGGAGTAACCTGTAGCCTGCAAAACATTTCTGAACGAAACGGTCTTTTTCTAAGTAAACTGTTGTCTATAGCCAAGCAGAGAATCCATATATTTTCTTTCCAAGACACGGTCTTATAGAATTTTAGAATTTCGAGAAAAGGGGGGGGGCACCGGTTCCCTCGACTACGGATTTGAAATAAGAAATCTGTTAGTTTCTTCTTGATTCCTTTTTCGGTAGCATATATTTCTTCCTCAAAAAAAGTCTTGAAAAAAAATCGAAAAGCATACCGTTATTAGAATACCTATATTTCCTTTAATAAATTAGTAAAACCTTAAACATCGGTAGGGGCAAAACTACCAGTTTAAAATCTTATACTTACTTTTAAAATGTCCCACGAAAGGAGGATTACCGTAATTAGAATAAATCTTAAGCACACTAATAAAAACAGGATAACTTTAACATTCTTTAAAATGTCAAAAATTCAACGTGTGAATAAAACCGAAACAAGAGAAAAACTACAAGTTCGAATACCTATACTTGCTATAAAAATGTCTCAGAAAAGGACAATAACCGTAATTACAATAAGTCTGCAGCACACTAATGAAAACAAATTAACTTCAACATTCCTTAAAATGTTGAAATC
>CM063502.1:58125553-58158053 GCA_032207245.1 Pardosa pseudoannulata | reverse complement strand
ACGTGTCGGGAAATTGAGTCCTAAACTTTTTGGATCATAATTAATTACTGATAGTAGACTATTCTTAACTATGGTATTTTCTAACATATGTACGTATGTACACCTATTTATTGATTTGGATTGGAGTGCTAGGGTATACTGTTTATACTACATTCGGCCTAATGAGAGTGGGATCTGCTGCTTTTAAAGACGACTCCGAACATGTACGAATACCCATGCCATCAGCAGGATTCGAAGTCGTGAACACCGGTATCGAATAGCAGTGCCTTATCCATTCGGCCATCGTTCAGTGTATATATATATATATATATATATATATATATATATATATATATATATATATATATATATATATATATATATATATATATATATATATATATATATATATATATATAGAACAACAAGTTCTTAACATCGGTTAATGATTCCATTCTTTAGAGGGAAAAAATTATTTCGGTTCATTCACCCTGATTGTGTATTCCTCATATATAAGTCGCACTTTAATTAAGTATGAACAAAGTCCAATGTAGTTTCTCAGTTATGAACATTCATTAGTAAACGATTTCATTGTGTAAAGGATAAAATGAACTTGGTTCATTCACTCTGATTGTGAATTCCTCATATATACGTCAAACTTGAATCAAGAGTGTAGAAAATCTACTGCAGTCTGAGCATTTATCATGGATCCTAAAGCATTTAACTGTGTATTATTTATATGTATCTTATAAACGTATAAAAGAGTATCATTGTTATTAATTTAATTTTTTAAATACTTTAGTAAATTTAAAACTGTAACAAATTTTAGATTTATTTTGTGGGAAATACTGAAATTTCTCTCATTTTTACATTTTTGTTCACTTTGGATTGAATGCAGGTAAACATACATGAAAGCTTGTATTTTATGTCAATTGCTTTCAGTTAAAATCAACAGAAATTATTACATCAATTTAGCTCAAAATTTATAATATTGAAACTTGTGTTTTTAGTTGTTGAAATTAGGTACATTAGATGTATTGACTTCTTTTAACTCTTCGTTTGGTAAGTCAGATTTGGTAAAACAATTGACCATGATATCAGGACACTTTAATTTCTAAACAGATATCATTCAACAAAGAAGTTCACAGTCCCTTGAAATAAGATTTAAGAAGTAGGCATTTATCTCATTAGTCCTCATGGTGCAAAAGATAGAGCGGAATAGCCGTATCACACAGAAAGTTGATGCGCTTTTTTTGTTTATATTAAATTTTTTAGTAAGGCTTCTTAAGCAGCACGTCAACTAAGATTCCAAACGAAAAAATAATTTAATGACCATACACTGACCTCGTTGAGAAAATGGTTAGATAAATTAAATTCCTGTCCAAAGAATCAAAGACAATGTTATGCTCTGAAAATTGTTAAGAAAATTATACACTTAATAGCTCTTCAGTTTTATACAACTTGTTACTGACCAGTTTTCCCCCTTTGTTATATTTGGATTTAAATTAAACTTTCCGGCTTAATAAGCCATCATGCAGAAAAACAACCACAGAGCACTAAGCTATTTATCAACCGGATTGCAAAGCTAATCTTGCATTGCGTGCCCCAAAAAAATATTAGGAGGTCGTTAGTAATATATATTATATGTAATACACACATTTATATATGTATGTATGTATGTATATATATATATTATTAAAATCAATTATTTACATATTTTAATATTAATTTAATAACTTTTGTTCATAAAGTACGTTGGGGGTTTGCGCGGTAATTCTGATTTTTCCCTCCAGACACGCTATAGACTTAATTCAGCCTCTGTCTGTACTACTTTAGCCAATAGTTAGCGCGTTCTCTTTAAACATGGGTATTTTTTTATCACGTGATCAATTGTGCTTAGGGATTATTCGTAGTCTTTTTACCTGAGAAATCCCTACTTGAAAAGTGTGTGTGTGCAGGATCACATTGTCTGTGTGCACGATGTTGTAAAAGTGCTTGCCTGTTGTATGGATTTCATGTATCTCACCAGAAATAAACTGTGTTGTGATTTTGAATGAGTCTCGCCCATATTACACACACACACACACACACACACACACACACATATATATATATATATATATGTATATATATATACATATATTATATATATATATATATATACATATATTTATAATTATATATATATATATATATATATATATATATATACATATATATATATATATATATATATATATATATATATATATATATATATATATATATATATATATATATATATATATATATATACAAAAAGAGAGAGAGAAAGTACAAATTTCATATTTACATTTACATTTTACATTATAAAAAATTATGTCTTAAAAAGGTATTATTGGTAAAGCTGCAAAAATCAAACACAAACAAAATGGTTTGTTATAGTATTTAATTCTTTAGGAAATCTGATACATTAGCTCCTCAATTTTGTACTACCAACTATTCTAACAAACTCAATTATGTAGCTACATATGAATAAACTAAATCACATATGAATAAACTAAGCAAAATTGTTAAACTCTAAACTTATTTAAATAAACTCTAGACTTATTTAATTATTTCATGCTCGCCTGTCCAACACAAAATTCCTTTTGTTTCTCCATTGGAAATTCATTTTATGCCTGTGATCCGTATGGTATATATCAGGGGTAGCGAACCTGCGGCTCGCGTGCGACATGCGGCTCTTCGAAGGATTATTTGTGGCTCTTCATAAATGTACTCGAGTTCCCTTCTCATTTTTGTGTTATTATATTTAAAAAAAATATTACAACTGATGGAGCTCCTGCAATGCTGGGTAAAAAAATCGGTCTTATTGTCCTTTTAAGAGATGATTCTTAAATTCCACAATTCATACCGATTCACTGCATAATTCACCGAGAACATCTCGTTAATAAATATTTAAAATATCTTAATGTTATGAAAACAGTGTAACACGTTGTAAATTACATTAGCACCAATGCAAAAAAACATCGACAATTAAAAAAATTCCTTGAAAAATTAAAGGACGAAGAACTTCCAAATGGCATTCATTAAATATATTTTCTGTAAAAAAATGTTTTACTACCTTTTTTTGCATAATTTTTAAATACGTATTTAATTGCAGCTAAAGAAAAATTTCTCGGACTGTCAAAGATCTTGGCAACCCCTGGTATATATATTAAATTAAATTTCCTTATTGTAGTTTTTTAATTATTCATAAATTACAATAGAGGAAATAAGCATTTATAACTATACATAAATAATTATAGCAATAATTATCAGCGAAACAATCAAATAGCATTATATTTACTACAATAAGCGCTATACTGGTTTCTCATCCACTTATTCTTCTCGATTTCGGCTTCAGTTTTGTCTAGAGTTCAGCAGTCTTTTTTCTTTTTACAGGATTAAACAATACTGAGATCTGCTGTTTAAAGCCGATTCAGAATAATAATGAACAACCATGCATTGCGGATATTTCTCATAATAATGGCAAACAAGTACAGGCTCTGATAACATCAATTCTGATAACATATGATTAAGAAAATTTTATGCAGTAATCATATTATTTTATTCTAATACGTAAATTTTAATTACATTCATTAAAAGGCATAAACCATATCAAATTATAAATTTTGTAAATTTCCCCGCTTGTAACAAAATTAAACATAGCGGGCCATATGTGTTCTGCAATCAGTGCGTTGACCGCTCCTAATTTAATGCAAATTGAATCATATATTTTTGTTAAATCTTGCTTCAAGGACTTAGATTGTTGAAAGAAATATATACAAATGATCAATTACTGTAGATATTAAATTATATTTTAAATATTTATAAAAGTTTAAATATAAAAATTAAAGAATATAAAAGTATAAAATAATTCTTGATAATAGTTTTCGTATTCTTATCTGTATTGAATAGCGTTTGTCTAATTTTATGCCAATGTGAAATTTTAAATTATCAGTATATTTAATTGCTTCGTGTTTAATCGCCGAGTTTCCGGGAATAGCATTCTATGAACAATTAGCATATGTTTTAAATAGAATAACATATATTTTAAATAGAGTTATATTTTAAATATTTATAAAAATTTAAATATAAAAATTAAAGAATGTAAAAGTTTAAAATAATTCTTGAAAATAGTTTTCGTATTTTTATCTGATCTTTTAATTGAATAGAGTTTGTCTAGTTTTATTCCAATTCGAAATTTTAAATTATCAGTATATTTGTTTGCTTTATGTTTAATCGCTGCGTTTCATGGAATAACATTCAATGAACAATTAGCATATATTTTAAATAGAATTATATTTTAAGTAGTTATAAAAGTTTAAATATAAAAATTAAACAATGTAAAAGTTTAAAATAATTCTTGATAATAGTCTTCGTATTGTTACCAGTATTGAATAGCGTTTGTCTAAGTCTATGCTAACAAACTTTACGTTGAACAAACAAACTAGTACAAACTTTACAAATTTTACAAAACTTTGTACAAACTTTACGTTATCTATAAAACTGAAATTTCCTGTAGAATAACTTTAAAACTTAAAGAGACAAAATAAAATCTTTTAACTATAGTTTTATTCAACTTCAACTGAATTTTAATGATCTAATTAAATATTTCATTGAAAATATTTCATTGAAAATATTTCTATGATATTTTTTATATTATATGATTAACGTCAGCAATTAGTGTGAGTTTTCCTTATTCAACAAAACTTTGTACAAAAGTTATCTATAAAATCGAAATTTCCTATAGAATAACTTTAAAACTTAGAGAGACAAAATAAAATCTTTTAACGATAGTTTTATTCAACTGAATTTTAATGATCTAATTAAATATTTCAATGAAAATATTTCTATGATACATTTTATATTATATGATTAACGTCAGCAATTAGTGTGAGTTATCATTATTCAACAAAATCTTTTGCACGCAATATACTGATAAGTAGATAAATAAGATAAAAGGATTACAAAAGTACAAACTGTAAAGATAACAAAAAACTAAATCTTTGCTAATTTAATTAGGTAGAATTAATTATTCATCTCGAGAAAGAATTACAAAGCAAGCATTAATATTCCCTGCTCTATTATGAAATAATTCGTTGTTGTAACTAATCGCAAACACTTAATCTCTATGCACTTTTAAGCTCAACAAGAATTAAGAAGCAATTTAAGGCAATTAAATATAACTAGAAACAATTGGGGAAGTGTAATCTGCCAGGAGTTAGATAGGAAGTGGATCAAACGCACGCAAGTGCAAATTTGCTTTTAATACGGTGAAGTTTTTTAAAGAAAAATTAAATTAAAATGAGTTACAAATGTTAGATGCAAAATTACATTATACTTATATAGAACATAGAATATGAAAGATAGAATGTATTACAGTATGAAAAATTATGTTATATTGCAGTATAAGTATGGGAATATGCAGCTGTTTGTAACAAATAACAGTTAAATTTTCCTAGAAGGTATATTTACCTTTTTTGAAAAGTTCAAGAAAGGACCCAAAAAAGTGACATACGCTTTTTTCCCTACCCTTTACTTTCTTGGTTTTAAGAGCTATGGTAATCTCTAAGTTAAGAGCAAGTTAAAAAGGGTGATTCCACATAACAATACGGACAGTGGGATCTGAACCTAGGTACTGCAGAACTGCAGCTACCTGCCTGCATCAGTTTTAGCAACAGTCCATCATAACTATGTGATAAATTGCTGCTTTCTGTTAGAGATAATTAATACAATATGAAATATTTTCCTGCGTACTTGAAGCGACATATTTATTTCTGTACAGAAATGGTGGATAATGCCTTGGATGAAATAGACTCTGATAATTAGTAATAGAAAGTGGAAAGCAAAGTTAGGTGCGATACTTTATTATCACCTTTTCTTTCTTGTTTCTTGTAGTTAATATAATGCTTCAAATCCTTATTACTATTTTAACTATATAGTTTAGTATTTTAGATTATTAGTTTTGTATAATATTTTTTAATATAGTATAATTATAAATAATAATGTAAAATAAAATTTCATATTTCACTCTACATTTCAATATATTCAGTTATGCAACATAATTTCTAATCAGTAGCAAAATAGGCAGTTATTAAAGCCATCAAAAATTACTGAAAACCATATATATATATATATATATATATATATATATATATATATATATATATATATATATATATATATATATATATATATATATATATATATATATATATATATATATATATATATATATATATATATATATATATATATATATATATATATACATATATACATATATATAAATATATACATATATATATATACATATATATATACATATATATATATATATATATATATATATATATATATATATATATATATATATATACATATATATATATATATATATATATATATATATATATATATATATATATATATATATATATATATATATATATATATATATATATATATATATATATATATATATATATATATTCACATTTCTTAGCAAAGCAAGAAAGCATTGTTTAGCAATCCTACCAGCAGCTTATTAAGCGTATTTCGCTGTAAAAATTCCTCTAATAACTGATTCAATCTGTAAACAATCTATTCTTAAAAGTGGGGTCTCTCAGACTTCCAAATTAATATAAATTTAAAACGAATTCATTGCAGATGGGAACATATTTAAACATAGTTTTATACCTACAAATAAGATTCTTTGTTTTCTTATCAATAACTCTGCTCTACAGTCTTATGTTGAAACATGTTACACAATATATATTACAAAATATGTAATGTACACCCAAATATCTATGCAGGGATATTTGACCATTTACCCACTGGGGAATCCTTGTAATAATTGTTTAATAAAAGGAACTTCTTAATCAAAAAGCAGAAAAAAATGGATATCATAGATTTATCCTACTCAAATTATTTCATTTTTACTTTATAGTAAGGCAGCTAATAGTTTTTGTTTTTTGCTTTTTGTTTTTTAAAATTTAGTCTGTGAATGATAAACAAAATCAACAATATTTTAAATCATAACAGAATAGCGAAGAGAAAAATATTTTATGACTTAGTTGTGATTGTCTTTATTGCAAAGTATTGTTTACGTTTATAATATTGTTGAAATATGCAATTTAATGTCATCTTCAGCTTCCAATCTATTTCCATATTTTCTTTTTGTTGTAACATATAAAAAGAAAGATTTTTTACATATATAGGAGGAAACGAATGACATTAGATGTTTCACAGTACGGCATATATGTTTCAACCCAAGGAGTCGGTTTCATCCCTGATAATCCAGATACTTAAGCATCTTCGGAAATTGGCAAGGAGAGGCAAAAAGAAGGGAAACTAATATGTGATGTAATAAGTCTCGATTAGTGCACTTAAAGCAGGTGCCTTTTATGGAATTTAAGATATTATTTTAACTAAAAATTATTTATTTTTATTTATTTTTACAAGAACACTGTCTTTAAAAGTGAAATCTTTAAAAACATTAAAATTTTACTAAATCCCTGTGGATAATTAGTGAAACCCCTGTCCAAAGTCCACGCAACCCAAGTTGAAGACTTCTAAGTAATACTCCAGAGAGATGACAAATCATTTGGTCTGGTCCTTAACCCTCCAGTACAAAATCTTCTTTCCAAATTGAATGCTTTCAGGATCATTGCAGATTGCCGTCAGCAAGTACATCTATGTAGGACGGGGTCTACTTAATACCGTATTTTAGGATTCATTGTCCTTATCATCACTTTTTAGCAGTTTCTAGTTTTGTATAGAGTGATCTGACGATCCTGACAAAAGATACATAAGTGTCTATCTACCCCTCTTAAATCAATGCTAACAGCTGGATTCCAGCTTGACGTTTCTTCATGTCTATCTCCATTTTTGATAGGCACGAATAAGGAAGGAGCGTGAGCAGTCCACCAAATGTTCAGATTCAACGATCGACCTTATAAAGTATCTGACAATCAGATCTTTTACATTATAGTTTTTTTAAGTTCTGCTTTTTCCCCAATGTTGCAACGGAGCACTCTACTTACGAACAGTTACTGTACTGCTTATATTTCCAAAGCCGTGCAAAGTGCAATTGTGTTATTCCCTTATAAAACAGTCATAATGTAATGGTTGAAACTACTTGCCTTTCTCTTAAAGTGAGAAATTAGAGAATACTTGTTAGACTTTACAAAAGATATTTATATTCGCTATTAAATGGCTATACTGATGCTTTTTATTTTCTGCTAATTACTTCTCAAAAGTTTGAGAAGAGCATTACATATACTAGAAAAGGTAAATTCACTATAAATTTGTTTTCAAAAAGTTTCCCCATTTTCTTTGTGAGTAAAAGGGATATTTTAAATTCTTTTAACTATCATAAGCTCTATAGAGTTATGGCAAAAAAAGCAAATGGTTAAAAATTAGTCTGTCATACAGATGTTTGCACAGATATTAATATATAAAATATCTATATTCATCCTCATAATCATCCTCATTTTTCTGACATCAATAGGGTAATACTAAAAATTATAACATAGGAAACAAAAATAATTCCATCCTTGTAAAGAAAACAAGAATCGGGTAGATTAATTTTTCCTTACGGGAATGACAGAAAAGAAACATTTGTGAAATATTTTTTACTATTATACATGTATTAGTTGAAGCACACATTTTGGTTTTCTAACATTTCAATTAAACACCTTTGATTTTATGATAAAAAGACATTTATTCATGTTTAGATATTAAAAGTTTAAAATAAATAAAACCTATAATATATACACACACACACACACACACACACACACATATATATATATATATATATATATATATATATATATATATATATATATATATATATATATATATATATAATAATATATATATATATAAATATATATATATATACATATATACATATATATATATACATACATATATACATACATATATATATACATATATATATATATATATATATATATATATATATATATATATATATATATATATATATATATATATATATATATATATATATATATAACTATACACCTGAAATTAAATGTCAAAAGAGAATATAAGACAACATAATGCGTTCTAATAACGTTAATTACATTAAATCATTTATTCGCTTAGATTTTTTTATGTGGGACTTCAAAATAATATAAAACAAAATAATATAAAAGATTTCAAAATAATATAATAACTTCAGTTGTAGTTTCCCAAATTACATATAAAATAATAATAAAATATAATATTTTCCCGGCAAAATATTTATAGTTAGTTTAATTATATAAATGGATAACGCATTTAGCCAATCACAATTTTTATATATTTAAAATAACATATTTTAATTTATTTATTGTGGAAATAAATGGATTTAATTTAGATATTATTTTTTTCGTTTATTTTATCAGTTATCAGAAATAGATTTAGCTCTTTAGTTTTTATTGAGCCATTAAAGTAATCTAAATGCAAACTTTTACCACTCAATTTTCGTCATAGCCACTACATTATTCCCTGGTTTATAATGGAATAAAAAGCAAAAATTTATCCATATTGAAAAAGACTATAATATTATTCCCTTTTACTCGGAAAAGTCTTTGTTTTTGTTTCATCAAGCTTCTATTTTATCTGCCGCAAGAGATTTCGAAAATTTCCTTTATCTCCCATTTTCTGCTCTCACTCAAGGCAAGCATAAATAAGGGTTTACAAGCCTGATTCTTCTACCTGAGAAACACATTAATGTCATCCTCGAAGTCCGTCCATAACTTTTTTGAGCTTTTAGTTGTCAGTCACGTGTATTTTAGATTGCTCTAAGTCCTTACGCGCTCGGTGACATCGGTCTTTAGCCTCAGTTTGTAGATAATGTTGAGTTTGTGAAACAGAAACGAGATTTTTTTTCCGCAGTTTTTTGACCCCGTTTAACCTTTTCTGTTATCTTAAGTTGAATATCTCCTACATGGAGCTGTATATAGGCGGGCATAATTAATTCAACGTGTCATCTTACGAAAAGAGGAAATATTTGGCGAAAACTCGGAATTTTGGCATCGTGCACGTTTGCGAAATAATTTATAATTGTTTTAACCTTCGGATGACCAGGTAAATTTTGAAAGACCCTGTAGGAAAACAAGCTTAAAAAACCTAATAAATGTATTTAACGTGTAAACTTAAAACGTATTTTTTACTTGTTAAAACATATGTATTTATTTAGCATATCAAAAAAACCCAAAACACAGTTAAAATACTATAATAATATCTCGGATGATCTAACAGTGAAGGAAAACATTAAAAATTAATAATTTAATAAAGAATAAATATAATAAGATATTGGTTGTACCAAAATTAAATTCAGCCGGAATGTGTCCGGTGAAAACAAAAAGGTGCTTGATTAGCTTTCTTGGAATGAAAAGATGATAGTATAATTCAGTTAGTGACTAATAAAGAACTCACACGTTGAAAAATACTTGCCTTACAGCTGTTGATAGTGCCTTTCATCATTCAGTAGCAGTATAATTGTGAGACTAGGCATCACATTGTTAATAGTATTGAGAAGTGTTTCTCTCGGTGTGGTAAACATATGTAGCTGAGGGAAGAATTTAAAGACTACATTTAGAGACTACTCATGGCATCATTACACCAATAAAAACACCCATTTAAAATTTCATTAAGTTAAGAAAAGTTGTATATATAACATCATTAAAGACATTAGATGTTTAGCAGGGCAAAATTTGCCTGAAATTTCAATATATCTCATTGAATGATGACATATAACTAAGAATAGGAATCAAAGAGGGTATTTTAAAATCCTTTACCTCATACTTTATATATTTATTACCACAAAAGACGATTCCACCAACTTCATTACAATTTTATTACTCATATTTACTTTAATCAGATTTTCAAAAAAACATCTTCAAAGTTTGACGAAATGTATCTAGGATTAATCTTGTGGAATATGGAATAAAAAAAGTTAGCTGAAATTAATATATTTTGAAAAGCAAAAATCTATCCTTTTTCAAATCAAACGTATTGAGTACGACAAAAAGAGATATTTTAACTACTATTATTTTTTATAATGCTTAACTATCATTATTTTTTTCGAATGCTTACGATAAGTTTTGTTAGAAGCCTTTGTTATATACCTTAGGAAGTAAAATGACCCTATTATACGTAAAAGAGAGGCGAATGGAACGTTTATAATAATGCTTCTTTTAAGACAATAATTAAATATTAATTTTTAAATTATAAATATTTTTCCTTAAAACTGTTAACACTTTTGCAAAAACATATTGCTAAATAACATATTAAATTTTCAAGCTAATTGGTCAAAATCAAAATAAATTAACTTTGAAAGCCCACGTTTCCTTTATTATAAAAATCTTTTAATTATAAAAAATATTATAACTGTTATAACCGTTATTATATGAAATTTAGCAAAATATATAGTTGTCCCAAACTTAATTGGAGTTAATAAGACCTTAATAACGGAACAATTATTTTAAATTCACCCACTTTGTAGCATATATTTTCATTCAGTTCTCTTATTTTTTTGTTATAAGATCTCTGTTCTTTTTACTCTGTAACTGTGGGACGTAGACTTAGTCAATTATCTTAATAATATGTGTATTATTTATAACTAAATAAACACAGATATATCATTTCTTTGTAAATTCTAATTATTAAAATATTTTATTCTGACTATTAGGAATTATTTTAGTAACTAACTTCTAGTTTAAAAATCTTGTAATCTAACTTTTACATAGAACGGTTTTTATAATAGGTTACTGCAATGATTATTTTTTAACTGTGTATATATCACATTTTAAAAGATTTATTTAATAGATTTATTTAATATGTTTGTTAGATAAAAACTGAAAATAGAAATCAAAGTAATTTTATTAAGTCATATCATAAGATTTATATTTTTTCAGCATTTAATACCTTTTATTTGAAGTAAGTTATAATGGCATATATGAAAGGTTCACCACTAAAGTAAACAATATGCGAAAGTACAGAAAATTGAGTCGTAACATTCTGAATCATCATAAATACTTAATATAAATTAATATTAGAAAATTCTTAATAACTAGTGTATATTCTAATATATGCTCATATGCATACAAATGAATTTTGCATATTTTTAATATGCAAAACAACATATTAAAAATGGTAAACGATTTTATTTTGTAACAGAAAAAAGGACTTTTTCTGAATAGACACCTTATATCTCACTAAAATTTAAATTAATAATGTAAGTAAACGTTCCCATTTTGATACTAGTTTTCTTTGGTGGTTTCGTTTGTTTTAGAGCGCTACGGTCTGCTGTTTTGCTACATGAGTACTAATGAGACCGGGACCTGTTGCTTAAAGCAATTCCGAACTACTACGAACATCAATGCCAACAGCGAGATTCGAACCCGATTTCCGGTGCCGAAGAGCAACGCTCTACAATTCGGCCCTCGTTCGGATTTTCTTTGGCGAATTTTAAGTTTTAGAATAAAATTTAATTTAAAATTTGATAATTTAAAAATCAAAAATGAAATTAATAATCTTTTTAAATATGAAATTAAAAGTAATATATTTTATACCATATTATAAAAGTTATTGCAATTTTTAATGCTAGCCTTTCTTATCATTATCAATAATTTTTAACACCAGATAGCAATTGAGTATAATTTTGAAGTACATTTAAGTCAATTTCATTTGCTGTGTACTTTGTGTGTAAGACGTAAATTATCTGAAAAATGTAGGTTAAAGATTTAGAACATAGAAAATCATCTTCCATATTAGATTTAATCATTAAATGATTTTTAACTATATCACATTATTCTCTTTAAAAACATCAACGGATAATAAATAAATAAACTTTTGGAATAACCACTTAAGATGACTTCTCAGCGAATAAAAATTCTAAATCTAGCATTTTACCTTATTGGAGTAAAAGGACATTTAGTGTTATGCTAAATTGTCTATATTTGTCCCAAAAAGAGAAAGAGCGCTGTTATGAGCCCAATTTAAACAGTTAACTTTGAATGATAACATTAAATTTTCAACATAATTCAATTAATTCGTAAATTGAAGCAAAATGAGGAAATACTGAAACATATTTTTATGCTTTAAGTTTTTAAGTTGATCATTCGAGAAAGAACCATTAGGATTACGTGATGTTTCACACAAAAGATAAATGGATAGAAATCGATAAAAGTGATTCCCTGAAATTGCTGAAGGCTATATTCTCCGAAGCTGTGAAAACGTGCTTCGAAAAATTGGCAACTTGCAATTTTTCGATGGAGAAAGTTAAAATCCAAGTGGGTTAATCATCGTAGTGGAAATCCCGAGGCCAACTTTAGCTGCAAGAATGCTATTAGGATTTTCATCAGGTATTAATTGATTGAGCAATGTGTAACATTTAATTAGGATTCATCTCCACTACCCTATTATAAATTGCTGTTTTTGCATGTTAATTGCTTGACAGGAGTATACTTTGGGAAAAGTTCAGGTATCTTCAACATTTTAAAGGGAAGTTCATTTATAAAGTAGTATTCAGTTTGTAACTTATGCATAAAACATCACGTAAAGTATACATACTATTTTAAAGTAGAACATCTAGAGCAGTTTAACATTTTTCTTGCACGAAAAACATATCTAGAACTATTTTTAATCCTATAAGCATGCTCTGTACACGCAAACTCAAACTATACAGAAATAATGTAACTAAGAGGAATAGTTATAAAAATAAATAATTTTTTTCAAATAAGTGTTTTAGTTAAATGCATTAAATTAAAAAATAAATTGTGTATGTTACCGATATTTTTAGTACAGCAGCTGTAAGAACTAGTAAACTTTAGTTAAATGAAGTATTTAAAAAATAAACTAGCACTTTAATTTTACTATAATTTTGGTATATGTTGACAAAAATGTAAAATGTATTATTAAATGAAATAAAAACTAACAAAAAGATAAGAACAAGTTTGAGGAAGGGAATGATAAAAAGAATTACAATGGATGAATGTTATAAGGAAGAAATTTAAAAGTCAATATTTGATTCCAGGTAAAATGAAGCATAATGTAACTAAGAGGACTAGACATAAAAGTAAATAATTTTTTTTCAAATAAGTGTTTTAATAAAATGCATTAAATTAAAAATAAATTGCGCATAGTACCGGTATTTTTTAATACAACAGCTCTAAGGACTAGTAAACTTTAGTTAAATAAAGTATTTAAAAATAAACTGACACTTTAATTTCATTATAATTCTGGTGCATGTTGACAAAAATTAAAAATGTATTATTAAATAAAATAAAAACGAACAAAAAGATAAGAACAAGTTTGAGGAAGTGAATGATAAAAAGAATTACAATGGATAAATGATGTAAGGAAGAAATTTAAAAGTCAATATTTGATTCCAGGTAAAATGATGCATAATGTAACTAAGATGAATAGATATAAAGGAATAGATATAAAAGTAAATAAATTTTTTCAAATAAATGTTTTAGTAAAATGCATTAAATTAAAAATAAATTGTGTATATTACTGGTATTTTTTAATAGAACAGCTCTAAGAACTAGTATACTTTAGTTAAATAAAATGACACTTTAATTTGATTATAATTCTGATTCATGTTCACAAAAATTAAAAATGTATTATTAAATAATATAAATATTAACAAAAAGATAAGAACAAGTTTTAAGGAAGTGAAAGATAAAAAGAATTACAATGGATAAATGATATAAGGAAGAAATTTAAAAGTGAATATTTGATTCCAAGTAAAATGAAGCATAATGTAACTAAGAGGAATAGATATAAAAGTAAATAATTTTTTTAAATGAATGTTTTAGTAAATTGCATTAAATTAAAAATAAATTGTGTATATTACCGGTATATTTTAATACAACAGCTCTAAGAACAAGTAAATTTTAGTTAAATAAAGTATTTGAAAAATAAAATGACACTTTAATTTAATTATAATTCTGGTACATGTTGACAAAAATTAAAAATGTATTATTAAATAAAATAAAAACTAACAAAAAGATAAGAACAAGTTTGAGGAAGTGAATGATAAAAAGAATTACAATGGATAAATGATATAAGGAAGAAATTTAAAAGTGAATATTTGATTTCAGATAAAATGAAGCATAATGTAACTAAGAGGAATAGATATAAAAGTAAATAATTTTTTTAAATGAATGTTTTAGTAAATTGCATTAAATTAAAAATAAATTGTGTATATTACCGGTATATTTTAATACAACAGCTCTAAGAACTAGTAAAATTTAGTTAAATAAAGTATTTGAAAAATAAAATGACACTTTAATTTAATTATAATTCTGGTACATGTTGACAAAAATTAAAAATGTATTATTAAATAAAATAAAAACTAACAAAAAGATAAGAACAAGTTTGAGGAAGTGAATGATAAAAAGAATTACAATGGATAAATGATATAAGGAAGAAATTTAAAAGTGAATATTTTATTCCAGGTAAAATGAAGCATAATGTAACTAAGAGAAATAGATATAAAAGTAAATAATTTTTTTTAAATAAGTGTTTTAGTAAAACGCATTAAATTAAAAATAAATTGTGTATATTACACGTACTTTTTAATACAACAGCTCTAAGAACTAGTAAACTTTAGTTAAATAAAGTATTTAAAAAATAAAATGACAGTTTAATTTAATTATAATTCTGGTACATGTTGACAAAAATTGAAAATATATTATTAAATAAAATAAAAACTAACAAACAGATAAGAACAAGTTTGAGGAAGTGAATGATAAAAAGAATTACAATGGATAAATGATGTAAGGAAGAAATTTAAAAGTCAATATTTGATTCCAGGTGAAATGAAGCATAAGAATTAACATGACACATTTGAATCTTGACATGATATTCAACAGATATCTACCAGGCGGTTTGGGTATTTAAATTAAACCTATATTTTTTTTAACAAATCCAAGTGTATTTATTTGCTCCTAATAATTACCCAAAATATAGTGTTAATATAGATGGCAAAAAATATCTAAGTTTAAAATCATAAAATAGAAAATTATCACATGGAAACTTAAGAATAAAGGAATTACTTTATAAAATTCTTTTTTAGATTTACACATTTATTATTCTGTATCGATTCAATACATAAGTGCATAAAATTTGCATTTTTGTTTATAAATTATCTGCGTTACTTCAACATCATGTGTATCATAGAAAAATAACTTAAAATCTTATCAAACATTTCTTATCCATTTTTCATTATTTTAATTTAAGTCTGCAAAAAAACTATGATTATTATATTTTTTAAATTAAGCAAAAATTAGGAAATCCTCTTAAACACTGAAGATTTTTATTGCACTGATTTTAAATATCACTTATTCATATTATACAATACTCAAATTTGCTTCTCGTAGAACCAAAATTTCATAAATGACTAACTAATGTTTCATTATTTAAACTTAAGCAAACTATTAAACATAGACTATTATATTCTTTAGAATTAATTAAAAAATAAGAAATAAATACTGAAGTAGCTGTAAGTCTGATTCGGCTGATTCAGAATGACATTCATGCATATAGCAATACATGAAATTGCTTCTGGAGCAAAAAGTTCAAATCCTAAAATAATCGGATTTTATTGATAAAGATCACGCTTTAACTTAAGAGATAGAAGACGGTACATAGAATGTTTACAAATAATTTAATTCAAATAATTAAATATTGTATACATATACGCAAAAGTATAACCAAAATAATCACATTATTTTTTTTATAAATCCGATATGATTATAAAAAAAATTTGAATTTTTTTTTTATATAAAAAATTATACGTGACTTATTTTTTTTATAAATTTCTGCAAAATTTCTGGCAAGCATTCCTAATATGCATTAGCATAAATAAATCTATTTTAAATTTCAGCTACATTAAGAATATTGTAATTAAATTCAGAAAAATCTGAATTTTTCATGAAAACTCAACCTACAAAATAAAAACATTTTTTATAAATTAATTATTTATTCAATCCACAAAATACTACCAAAATATTTTAAAATTTTATAACCAATAACATTGAGAAAAAAAAAGGTTTAAAGACCATGAAAAGTTTTAAAATTAAGAATTTTTTTTAAATTGGATAGTTAAAATACTATTTAATTAATAAAAATTAGTGGAATTTATTTACTTATACTTTGTTTATATCTGTAGGATGTTTCACATCTGTAATAGTGTACAAAAATGAATTGTCCACCATCTGCTTAAAATAGGAGGAGCGGATTTCTTTTTGGTTGGAACACTATGGTCAATATTTTGCAATACGAAGGATAATTAAATAAGGACCTACTGCTTAAGGCCACTAAGAACGGCTACGATTATCCATAAATCAATGGGATTCCAACCTACGATCTTCGTGAAAAAAATGGCTGTGAGATGGTTGGATCATCGTAAGTTTGAAACAGGAATATATTAAAACCATAATTCCAAAGTATGGAATTGTAAAGTTATTAAGAAATAAAGAGAAAAAATAGTGACATTTATAAATCAAAATGTACTTACAATTAAAAACTCTCATTTAAAAGGATTAAACATCTATGTACTTTAAATATCAAAATTGGCTGAAGCACATGCATATCATTTTAATAATCATAGATTATGGATAGATTCTTCAACTTTCTTAACTTTTATAGTAAAGTTAATATTATCTTGTTTGAAAGTAAAATGGATTCTGATTAAAGAGCTAGTTATTTTAAAAAGTGTGTAAAGTTTTTAAATATAAGATTTGCTTTATTTGCTAAGGTATAAGATAAAAGTATAAATCGAACTATAAAAAAATTTTTCTCAGTGATCTTGTATTCATTGTTTACTGTAAACATTGCTGAAAACATTTTATGCTTACCATTATAAATTTAAATATTTTTTTTAATTATCATTAAATTACGTTCAATATATATTGCGCTTTCAGGCATTTTGTATATTAATTTTTTATTGTTCAACATTGTTATTAGCGAAACTAGATTCTGTAAAATCTTCCAGATATTTTCCTTGAAAGAGAAAAGAGAGTTTCCAGTTATATATATTAAAGCCCCAAAATGAATTACATTTTATATATGATCGACATTTTGTGTTAAATCTCTAGACAAAGAGTGTAACATACTTTCAGAAAAAAATTATCTTTCTTAAAACTTTTACGGGAATTCAAGAAGTCCAGGATAAAAGAAAATATTCAATTTTTATGAAACCACCCGATGTAATATCACGTTTCTTATTATACCCTTTCAATTACTACTGTTTTTATTAAATAAAGGAGTGGTTAGCATAAGGTTCGAGTGTCAATGAGCACCTGCCTATAGTTTCCAAAAACAAGTTTCCCAGTTATGTTTCGTCTAAACTTATCTTTAATTAAAATGAAATCCAATATCGTCCTTACTATCTTGCGAACAATTCAAAGTCACATGGTGTTTCTAGCCTCTTTGACCTTTGCACTTATCTCGAATACAACGAAAGAATCTGGACTTGAGCAATATCGAGTAGAAATTATTGCTTTTCGGTATCACCTGGTGTCTCTGACTTCGTGACCCCTCTTAACAGTCAGCTCTTGATACTGGTTGCCGACAGACGTTCACGATGATACACAAGGGCAAATCTCTGTAAATCTATCATCTTCAGCAAAAGATTTTTAATGCGCAGTTTGAACTTCTTCGTTTATGTTGTTAGTTGATTTTTTATATACCTGCTTGAAGATTTTTGTTTAGAATTTTGATTTCCTGGTATTTATTTTGGGGTTGAAACTAGAAATATATTTTCATGTATAAATAATACAAATTATTTTTATTAAGTATATGTTGTTTAACTTGGTGTTTTTCGAGTGTATAGCTGGGAAAAAGATTTAAAAATCATGTAATATTTTAATCAGGATGTATATAAAGGTATCATAAATACCCAATGAAAAGAAATAAAGCATTACTTAAAATCAGCCTGCGTGAACTGTATAGATCTGTTAAACGTACTTTAGATTGCAAATGAGATTTTCATCCCCAGTTTCAGAACACTGCCAATGATGATATATATGTGAATATGTTTTTAAACAAAACCTTTAGATTTCAAAAATACTGTTAACCATTTGCTATTGAGTTATTTCTGGTAATATTTCATTTTACTAAAAATCAAAACATCGTTATTTTTTTTCAATCAAGAATTATATTTTCAAACAATGATCATATTTCGTATACATACACAAATTGAAATGGGTGCAGAATTAGATAAAATGATGGGAAATATTTGTTAAATGTTTTATTGCTATAAGAAATACCTGTTACCATTCAGTTTTGATACTAGTCAGGATTTTTGCACTTGAAATATTTGCAGAAACTAAATAATTAGTAAAATTTTGCATGGCAGGATAGTTAAAGGAATTAATTTACTAAATTTTGTAACTGTGTAGTTGATAGTGCTTTCGTATATTTTTATGCTTCAAGTGGACTAATGTGCATAGTATCTTCTTTTCAACTCTAGAGTGCTACGAGTATCCTGCTCTTGTCAATGGTTGTTTCTATTATTATATTTGAAAAACAATTTGAAATTTAATTTAATGTAAAGAAAGGCAAGCAATACACTCACTCTTTCATTTTGTAAAATGATTTATTGCATAAAGTTTATATCATAATACATTATTGCATACAGTTTATTACTTCTTTAAATAGACTATTATTTAACTACCCGAGACATAAGGATAATAGTCTTCTAGGGTTAACTTTAGTTGTGTATAACGGCAAACATTCAAATATAACTTCATCCCAAGGAATCCGATACTAAAAGGTAGAGCTCTACCTTTTAGGTAATTATTCGTCAAATGCATGTTATTTTCTCTGTTTATTTTAAAATTTGGCATAAGTTTGGAATTTTGAACTGTGGCATATATAATTTTCTTATCTCTTCATATAAATGACATAACTATTGACAAGGAATAATCTCTCTTTATTTTTAAAATATATTTTCCCTTTCGAAAAATCTCATTACATAGTAAGATTGTTTTTTAATCTATTTCAAATTTCTTTGACAGGAATAAAATCTCATTTTTCAATCATTTATTGCGCCCAAAAGAAAATATTATCAAATACTTCAAATCATAGCAGAAAAATTAATTTTTCACTTTCAAATAAATACTATATTTTTCCGAAAAGCTGTAAAAATTTAGTGGAAAATTTAAAAACTAAAATAAAATGTGTCCTATTTAAAAAAGAGAAAGTAAAAAACCTCAGTTGAACTAGTCATACATTATGTATATGTAAAGAAAGTATTTTAAATCATAGGTAATACTTTACAAAAACTCTTTGCAAAATACACCCTTCTTTAAACTTTCTCAAATTATACTATCTAAACAAAATTCCAAATTAACTGCAAAAAATAACTGAATTGAAACCTGTTTAAAATCAATTTAAAATATAAAAATCCCAATAAACTGAAAAGATTGTTTTTCTAATATTTTTCATTTTTTATGGTGCAAGTATGAAAATATTCTATTTAGAAATTAGGGTTTAAAAGTTTAAATAATAACCCTCTAAAATATTTGGAAATTTAATTTTCCCTTTTGCACAGAACAACACAAAATATATAAATAAGTAAATGTAGTAATTTTTCTTTCTTTTACTATATTTTATATAAATGTTTATATAAAAGTTTTAGCATTTGTTTTATTACAGCATAGATAACCGTTTTAGTGACTGAAGTACTATTATCAATATATATTAAACTATTACTATTTTTCCTTAATTTAGTTGTCTGATACACCAGATGAGGGCTAAACGGTAGGTGCCGTTTTTCGTTACCACGGATTTAAAACTTGGTACTGACATAGATGATAGTAACTATTCGGAATAGCATTTTAAATAGTAGTCAGCGGTCTTATTAGGCCTCGTATAGCAAAAACAAAGACAGTAGTCTTTCAAACTAAACCAATTATGAATTATAGATATCTACTGCGGAATTATGGTATTCTATATTAATAATTGCTAAAATTTATAAATTAATAAAAATAAATATTAAATAATTAATAACAAATAAAAATAAATAAACTCTTAATGTTAAAATCATGTCTACAGCTATTACATCCTGATTCTTCCAGAACATTCTTAGATAGCTTGCGACAAGTTTCCTCCCAGTTATGCAAAACTCTAAATTTCCAACGAATATCTTAATTTGGATTGTAGTTTTAGGTTGAATATTGTACAGTCAACCAAATGTGAAAAAATATCGATAGATAAAAACTTTCATAGAAGTGAAAGACGACTAGACAGTGGTCAAATTTAAAAATTAAAAGTAGGAATAAAATAATTGAATTAGTAAAGTGAAATTTGAGTTTTTCATGAATTCTGGTTTTATATATAATTATTATGCTAATTAAAAATAAATAAAACATCAATGTTGAGACCATAATTGCTGCTATGAAACCTAGATTTTTTTCCAAAATTTCCTAAATAACTTGATGATAAGGTAAATTTTCTTTCTAGTTGTATCTGAATTTTCTACGAGCATCTTAATTTTGACAGCAATCTTAAATAGAACATAGTATAATCAAACGGGAACAAATAGCGATGAAAGACAAACTTTGCAAAAGAGAATTTAAATATCACACTCATCAAATTTAAAGTTTAAACAATCGAGTAGAAAGGGAAGAGGAATTAAAATTGGAATGATCAAAAAAGTTTTAAAGTTCCTTTAAACATGTTCCCTATTTACAACAATACTCTATATTAATGTTTTCCCAAAACTGCAATAAAAAACTGCAATAAATAAACCTTATTACTTTCAGGTAAAAAGGATTATTCGCGTTGTTAAATAAAGTAACTTTATCAATATATATATCGAACCATGAGATTTTAAATTTTTCTGTAATCAATCGTGAAATTCAGATGAATTTTGTAGGGATTCTGGTCTTCTATATTAAAGATTTAAAAAGAAATAAAAATTTTCTGTTAAGATTATGTTTACAGGTATTATCCATTGATTTTTTTTTCTTAAACTTCCTAGATAGCTTACTGACAAGGTACACTTTTCTTCCTAATTACACAAAAATCTAAATTTCCTACAACCAACTTAGTTTTGATAGTAGTCTTAAGTAGAGTGTCGTACAGTCAACCGAACGGGAATGAATGGCGATGGATAACAAGCTTCGAGAAGAGAAAGAAAATTAGACAGTCATCAAATTTAAAAATAAAAAATGGAAAAAAAGAGGAAAAGGAAGAAGATATTAAATAACGACATGGCCAAACTGTCTAAAGCATTATTTAAGGTTCACTGGTTTGATGACGATAGTCTGCATGCACGGATAATTTGCGGATCTGCGAGGAAGAAAAACTGCGGGGACAGTTGAATTTTCACTGTGAGTGATTTTAATAAAATGCTTTAAGTCTCAAACGACTTCGCAGATTTTGTCAGCATTACATATTTTATCATAACACTATTTCGTATTTTTATCCACTGACTAGTTAGTAAATGACTACTGTGAGATTCTTTATAGAGTTCAACAGCCATGACTAACAGCTACAGGAAATTACTATAATGGTATAAATTTCATTTTTCAAAATCTTCTCAACAGTTCATTGGCTTACTAGAATCTTTCACCCATGACTATAGCAACGTTCGAGAGAGTGATAAGTTTTACAAAAACTCTGAGATTTAAACAATTATTTTGTGCTTAAAGGGCACAAAATAATTGTTTAAATTATTTCGTATCCATCTATTCGATTGATTAAGAGTGAACATTTCTTATAAGAACATATAATAAAAGTGAGCAACGGTGACTTTTCTATAGAATTTAATACTTTTATCTTAAAATTTTTATAAAACTTAATAATCTATTTTTTAAATGCTATTGTATTGGGAGAGTCAGTTGTTTACTTCATCGTCTACTTAAAAAAAAATGTATGCCTAAATACCCCTTGAAACACAAAAACCTAATTTCTAATTCTCTATTTTTTTTTTTTTGAGAATCTCATTGCATGAACTATTACTAAAGAGTGTGCTTAGAGATTAAGATATACATATTTCGAAAATATTTATAAATATATTTACTAAACTAATTCCTTGGTGGCTTAGATTAAGTTAAACCAATAATTTTACAAATTACTACTTTAAATCTGTATGTTTAAATTTATATTCATTATTATAAACATTATGATTGTTCTAAAAATTATACAAATCACCCTTAACAATATTTTTGTAAACCAAAATTAAGGCATGTGACCAACGTAGCATTTTTCCAATCTCATGAAAGGCTATCTTAATGTCAAAATTATTCTTCTAGAACTTACAGCTTATATATATTATTTTTACTTTAGAATTCAAAGATTTACACTGAATATTCAGTAGATGCTAATTTTTTTCTCAAGTAGTGACTAAAACAAAATATTAGTTAAAACTCATGTGGCTAACGTAACACACAAACTTAAAAATGAATAACAGACTCATATGATAAAAGGATTTTTTATAATTTAATATTTTTAATATTTATTTATTAAATATTTATTAATTATTTGTTTTAATTTATTTATTATTTTATTTTATTTTTCTAATTTTTTTCTAATTTTATATTTTTTCGCTTTTCCGGTCATTAACACTTGTTGATGACCAAAAAGGGAGTCAACCTTGTCACTGAAGTTAATAATGTGATGAAATATCTGGTCTTATATTTCGAATGTATCACCAGCTACACTTCAATTTTTTTCTTGTGTATAAGTTACAGGGTGTTTCAAAAATGACCGGTATATTTGAAAAATCAATAAAAAATAAACGGACAGTGATAGAAATTCACAGTTTATTGCAATATGCTTAGGACAATATTAAATTTTCAGGGAGATAAATTTTAAAATTAGTTACAATATTCCACAACAGATGGAGCTGCAGTCTGGAAAAATCTAAAGTACTATATTTGTCTGTGGAGTTTCTTAAAGGACCAGGTGTACCGCCACTATCCAGAAACAATTGAATAACTGGAACAATACATTTGTTCTGCATGTGTAGCCATCCCGCCTGAATCGTTTACACGGGTTTCTGATAAATTCGTTCTGAGAATACGCTATATTATTGCTGCGCATGGTGGATATCTGGGAAATATAGTAGTTTAGATTTTTACAGATTGCAGCGTCATCTGTTGTGGAACATTGTAACTAATTTTGAAAGTTTGTCTGCCTAAAAATTTAATATTGTCCCAAGCATATTGCAATGAACTGTGTATTTCTATCACTCTCCGTTTAGTTTTTATCGATTTTTCAAATATACCGGTAATTTTCAAACACTCTGTAATATAAATTATCTCTATACTGTTTTACTATAAATTTATATATAAACGCAATAAACAGCTGTAAGGTTTAAAAATAAGTTCTTACTTCTGTACTGCTTTTTATTAGTAGCTAAGCGCAGGATTTAAAAATGATTCAGCTGCTCAGAAACTTCATAAATAAGGCGACCACAGGTCTAGACCACGGGTTTGCAGACAGTGCCGGCGTTTGTGGCTCTTCAGAATTCTGTCTCTATGCATTGTATCGATAGATATTGATACGTGTAAGAGACTCTCTTATACTTTTACTAGTCTGCTTTATAGATAATTTGGCTCTTCTCTAATGAAAGTCTGCGCTTCCTGGTCTTGATCAATCGTAAAAACTAAATAGATATTTTAAACTCTATGTTACAGAAAGGTTTAAATTCTGGATGTCTCGATTTAAAGTCGTGGAACAGTATAACGAAAATAATAAAGTTTTGAGGTACATTTAATTGTTAGTCTTTTTTCCATTATAACTACAAAATATCAGTTTCATCAAATGCATACTCTGACAACTAAATAAACTAATACCCCCCTCCTAACACACTGGAGGTCAGGCTTCAATTGCAAGTAGGTAAAATTCGATTTTTTTAAAATTTCAATTGCTATTTGTTGAAACAGTTATTAGAATTTCTGTTTCACTGATTACCCATGTTTTGTGATAAAATTTTATTTTGGATCTTTTGAGAAAGAATTCTGTTTGTTTGTGATAATCACACTATTAAAGAATGACAAGATATTTAAAACGCTTTGTAAAATTAAGTTATATTTAAACTATTGTGACCCGAGCTGCCCTTTTGGAATGTCTATTTAGTGTTAAAACTAGTTATTCGTTTCAGATAAATCTGAAGCTATTTATTGGAAATAGTTTTAATTGCAGTGAAGCAATATAATCCTAATCTTATTTTAAAGTGAAACCAAATTTTCACTTAGGATAACTCTAATTATCCAAACGAAAGGCTGGGCTCAAAGCGGCTAGTATGTGTAAGAATAATTAGTCAAATATTAAGATTGAATTGCGTGCGAAATTGGCAAATTACATATCTGAATCTAAGTTCTGAGATTAATTATTCAACATCTCTTTTATATCTAGTTATGATTCGATTATACAGACAGATTTTTGCACTCATTGGTCAAATTGTATGGGCATCATCTTCATTTTATACTCTTTCTAGCTGCGTATTCCTTCAGAATCAGAATCTATGAGTTTTCATTATTGGGCACCTACGTAAGAAATTAATCTTGGAACTAAGGTATGAACTTATGGAGTCTGCTGTCTGTGAAGAGTATTTGCCCTGTGTAGAAGCCGTAGCCTTGAAAAGGGATAGCTCTCAGCATTTTTTTTCTACGAAAAGATTATCGTTCCTAAATAAAAAGTTAACGCAAAGGCCTTTGAAGTGATCAGACTTTAGATATTCTTCAACAATATCTTCATACCTCAAACTCTGGAGTTTATGTTTTGTAAATAATAACAAAAGCAATAGTTCTATTAATGATTTTTAAACTTTGAAACCACTTACTTCTCGGAATTAAATAAAGAGCTACAAAGAAGTCAATTAAGTAAGAGATTCTAAATAAATCGGAATAAAAGATTTAAATTTAAACAGACCGTCACGGTTCAGTTGCAAGATATAATCAGAATACTTGCGTCTGTATTCTGACTACATATGAGTGACTATACCGATGTCAGCCACATTTGATTGAAAGCATAGCCAGCCTCTCGTTTTTATTTTGTGAACACTACCGGCACCATTCATCCTTACTTGATTTCCTTTGGGAAAAAACAAACAGCAAATGTGTCTCTACCTTGGCGACATCTCTGGTTTGAGTTTGGCGGACAGTCACACGTGCCGCGAGTTCAACTCTTGATGAATACTAAGCTATAAACTTCCCTATCCACATTCTTGGTTTTTCTCCTTCTTATTTACTTGAACAAAAAGAAAAAATGCAAAGTCAGACTCCTATTCGCTATCCCACAGTAATTAACATCGGTTTACTGGATTAACCACAAGGTCATGAAATCTCCTCTTTCTCACGTATAAGATTTAGGTACCTTTTGCTGACGTATAAGACCGGCAGCCACATATACACTACCTTTTTTTTCAGCATTCCTTAAATTTTTCAGCTTTATACATTTAAATATAACTCTAGGAGTAGGACACAGTGAATTAATTTTGGGTCGTGCAGTAGGAAACAGAAATATGACATATGCTTTAGCAATAAACGAACTTCTGAATGGGTACAATAAATTTCGAATTTCAGTTTTAAAATAGTTTTGCATATATCTCATTATTATAAAAGTATATCTCATTATTATAACTCTGAACACTTAGAATCAATTATAAACTTTCAGATTACAGAAAGACTATGTCTCGTATTCATACAGTACCATAGGTGTTCATACAATACAATAAAATCTTCTTGTTGAAAGGATAATTAATAAATAACATACTAATGAAAATTGTGCAGAATTCATGAGAATAATCATTAATATTCCTATATAGTCATTCTGTTTCAGATCTTTGCAATATAGTATTTGTTTCACCTAAAAATTTGATTCCAGAGATAATATCAATTCGAAAGCTGCTTTACTAATATTATAATCTATTTATTAAAATTGGTTTGGCTAATTCAAACTTTTTTGTAGATCCAAAAATAATTGCAAATTTAAATACTTTTTTATTTATGGCATATTTTATAGATTTTTTTCACCATTGAAACGTTTCTTTTAGACTTATACACAAGAAAGAAATTATTACAATAAGATTAAATTTCGTATTTTTTTAAAAAAGATTAGACTATTATATCAATTTTAAGATTAAGTTTTATTCATTTACATTGCTTTAGTAAATTTTAAGAAACCGACATTACTTTACCTATGACAGCAAATGTTTGTGTGCTAATCATTTCTTATTTACCATTCGTTTGATTATGTTCAAGCTTACTAAAATATTCGTAGTTTTAAAATGTAAAAAAATGGCTGCATTATTATTTTCACGTCATCCAGAGTAATAAGCCTCTGTCGACCAAAGAAGAAAAAAATTCAATATACGAGGTAGCACTGTCTTTACTTAATGTCTTTCGTTTTGCACTCGAGGGCTCCGGATCGGAGCCATTTAAAATTTGTCTTCAAACTCGAGGGCTCCACTAAGGAGACAATGCAAATAATTTTCAGTTGTTTTTAACATAAGAACGAAAACAAATCGTAAAAACTAATTATTTTGCATTGTCTCCTCGAGATTGAAGACAAATTTTAAATGGATCAACTCCGGAGCCCTCGAGTGCAAAGGGTTTAAATATTTGGGAGTAAAATTTTGTAGCCAGCCGTCGCAGGCAGTTGCAAACTGTTGTTTTATTAGGCAAGTTGAAAAGAGCATATCGATTTTGTATCTCGCCTGATGTGAGTTGACGCCCTATAAAACTACTTAAAATCTACTAAAATCAATTTCATATCAATGAACGAAAGAATAATAAAGGAAATGAGTCTGTTACATGAAATGACACATACAATACACCAAAGCAACATTTGATTAGATAATCATGAACTTCCTCAGCCCATAGCTCTCATCTTACACTTTCAGATATCCATCCTTTAATCATTCTAAAGCCACATATTGGTGAAAAAAATGAATACAATTGACGATGATATCCAGAGTGTCGTCAAGTAATGAACCAAAAAGACTTTAATAGGATTTCAGACGAGGGTATGGAAAGATCATCCGTCAACTCATGAAGTGAATTTAAGGAATGCGACTAAGTCTAAAAATAATATTGGATATATTGTAACGTCGCAACATACATGTACCTCTGTGTTTGTGGGGCTTAGTAAAAAGCAATTTCTTAAAGTCATAGACTTTATTAATTCGGCTATATACAATATGTACATGACCAATATCGTTGGGAGAGAGAAACAACTTTTCTCCTCCAGCCCCTACAACACACTGCCTTGTTCTTCAAAGACCCCTCGCAAAAAGAGGGGGGGGGAGAACCAGGGCTGAGAGCAAGGGAGTGGTCAGTGGACGGGACTCCTGCCCTTTTCAGGGGAATAAATTCCCACGGGTCCTGGGAATGACCGACCCTCTCTAGTTCTCGTGTGACCAGCTGCCACAATATATAAATTTCTTAAAAGTTTTTCTAAAATTTATTCTGTTTCCCTTTTTTTTAACTGAGTACTTCCCTTTTTTTCATATACCTCATAAAACCTAATTCTTCAACTGCCATTGAATTTTGGAATATTTCATTTCGTGTTTACAAGATAAATATTTAAAGCTGTAGACCCATATAACTTCCTTGTACGCTATTATATCATATTTTTTTTATTCTGCATAATGTGACATCAAAATTGCGATTTACACATTATCTTCAATATTCAAAGAAGATTCCGTTTCATAAGGTAACCGTGTTGTGAGTAGAGTTAACATACTGCTGGCTCTCAGGCGTATACCCGAAGTATTAAAATTCTTAAAAATATCTATGTAGCACTTAGTTACATAGATATTACCGAATTAATTCTTGACCTAAACCGAAATAATTGGGAATTACATTACTTATTTTACTTTGAACCAAGCTTGAATAAAAATTCAAGATTATTTTCCACGATTACCACAAAAATAGACTTCAGCATTGCATGAACTATCTAAAAAGTATTGTTACAAATTCATATGAATACGTCGATATCTTTGATCTGTACTGTTGTAGATCGCTACCGATAATAGCGTAATAATGGGACGTTAAATTTCAAAGTGTAGAGTGCAGATTACAGCTAAACTTTATAATAGTCCTAAATACAAAATATTAACATTTTCGGTTAATCGCTTTTGAATTATTTCCTACAGTGCCAATATAAATAATATTTAAATTTCACGTTATAAAAAGTGCAGATTGTATTCAAAAGTGGAGTAACACAACTAGATGTTATAATAGTCCTAAATAGACAATATTTTTTAAATTTTACAGCTAATTGTCTTTGAGGTATATTCCACAGCGTTAATAAAGGTTGTATTGAAATTTTTGTTTCAGATTGCAATCTAAAAAAGGGGAACACAACTAGATGCTATGGAAGTCTGAACTACAAGATATCAAGCTTCTACGGCTAATTGTTTTTTAGTTATGCCTCACAGCGTTAATATACATTACATTAAATTTTTTAGTTATATAAAGTAATAATTGCAATCAAAAGAGTATGAATACAGCAAGATGTTATAATAATCCTTAAATACAAATTCTTGACATTTTATGGCAAATTGTTTTTATACTCCACAGAGTTAATATAGGTTATAGACAGTTCAGATTGCATTTAAAAAAGGAGGATCTCAACATGTTATTAGTCCTAAATACAAAATTTCGAGCTTCTACGGTAATAGTTTTTTAGTTATGTCCCACAGCGTTAATACACGCTATATTAAAACTTTTCGTTATATTTGCATTCAAAATAGGAGGAACATAGCAAGATAATAATAGTCCTCAATACAAAATTTCAACATTTTACGGCAAACTGTTTTTTAATCATTCTTCATAGCCTTAGTAGATGTTATATTGAAATTTTTCGTTATTTAGACTTTAGATTGCAATCAAAAGAAGTAGTGCAAACCAGATGCTATAATATTCCTAAATACAGAATTTCAACATTTTACGGCAAATTGTTTTTTGAGTTATGCCCACACAGCATAGTATAAGTATATTGAATTTTTTTTCGTTATATACAGTTATGATTACAATCAAAAGAGGAGGAGGTCAACTAGATATCATATTAGTCATAAATACAAGATATATAGCTTCTACTACAATTAGTTTTTTCAGTTATTCCCACGGCGTTTAAAAGTGATATTGGAATTTTTCATATAGTGCAGATATATAGTGCAGATATATAGTGCAGATTCCAATTTAAGAGATAGCTGCACAACCAAATGTTTTACTAGTCTTAACACATTGTATGCGGGACACGTATTTGTGCGTTTTCTGACGATTGATACTTGAGCACGGGTCACGTACTAGTACGGGTTAGTGTAACAATATGGTTTATTTGTGGGTACAAAAATAACGGTATATACAGGAAAACGAAGCCGAATGTTCTTGTCTACTATAGAGATTCTGGAAAAATTTAGACAAATAAAAACTAGTTTTTACATCAGTTGATGCCGAACCACAGAACGGGAAAAAATTTAAACTATACTACTATTTCTATTTGATTTTTCATATTTACGATGCTATTATAAATTTAATCACTAAAAAATATTTTTGTTTACAAAAATCTTATGGTTGTTATTTATATATTTCTATTTGTATATTTGTTTATATATTTTAATATAAAATGTGAAAAGTTGATTAAAACATTAAATATTTTTCGATCTAGCGAGGTTTAACTGAATAACTGAATTTGCGAGAATAACGCCCGCTCCTTGCACAATTCCGCTGCGAAATGTACCAGCACACAAATTGTTAACTGCAAAATTTCAACATTCTACTGCTAATCGTTTTCGAGTTCTCCCTACACAACAGTAATATGCGTTATATTGAAATTTTTTGTTATATAAATTCAGATTGCAATCAAAAGAGGTTTAGCCCAACTAGGTTCGACCTTCGGCTAATTATTTTCAATTATGCCTCACAGGTTAATCTTTCGGTATTTTGAAAGTTTTCGATATACAGAGTTCAAAATACAACCAAAAGGGGAGGTGCTTAAGTAGACGTAATAGCATTCTTAATCAAAATTTTCTGTCATCTAAGGATAATAGTTATTGTGTTATGCTCACCTACATTTTGTATAGGAATTTTTCGTTATATAGAGTGCAGATTGTAATAGAAAAAAAGTGGTACAGAGCTATATGTTATAATAGGGCTAAATACAAAATTTCGACATTTTACGGCTAATCGTTTTCGAGTTGTGCCCACATAACGAAACATTTCACTGTAATGTATATTATTGAAACTTTTGTTATATTGAGTTTAGGTTGCAATCAAAGAGGAGGAGTTCCACTAGATATTAGTATAGTTTTAATACAGCATGCGTTTTTAAGGCATACATTCTTAAGCAATCTTAATACAGCCGTAAATTTTTAGGGCTACTTGCTTTTTAATTAAATCCTACAGTGTAATTACATGTTATATTGAAATTTTTCGTTACAAAGATGTCGGGATTCAACCAAAAGGGGAGATAAACAAATAGACGATCCTACAAAACATTTTACTACATGGTTATAATAGTATGGCTACTCTATGTTAAACCATATGGTTATCTATATGAAAATATATATAGTTATAAAAGTCCTACAGAATATTTTCGAGTTCCTGTGGCTAGTAGTTTTTGAGTTATGTGAGATATATTCGTACATACATGAATAAGTACGTACAGATGTCAAGAAAAAACTAGTTCAAGAATGGTCAAAATGGATGTTTAAAGTTTCAGAACTAAAGTGTTTCTTTACGTACAATTCAGTAAATCATGGTCAAACTAAATATTTCCGTTGAAATCCGAGCTCTAAAATTTGTTAGGATTGCAATATTTCCTTTTACTTTGTACAAGAAAATAAAAGGGTTCAATAAGATATGCAGCATTTTTTACAGATAAAGGACGATATTTTACTATTCGCTGTAAGAAAGTCCTACTTCAAGAAAAATTGATGATTTTACTCCGTTCAAACTCCATAAGTTGTTCAAATATCACCCTCTTTCGTCGATCAGGCATAGTTAGTCTCAAGTAACGTTTACCATTAGCAGATAACTGTATACTATTTTAAATGTCCTATTACAACCCTCTATTTAGTCTCTTTTAGCAGCAGTGCAGAGTACTCGGGTCAAACATGCGTAATGACTCTGAAATGTTAGCAAATTTGCATTACACTCTATACTTGCTGCAATTTTCAGCTCTATCACGTCATTAATTATTAATATTGTATTTTTTAGAAATAGGAGTTATATACATATACAAGGGGGTTTCATAAATTTTTAATTAGTGTTCAAAAATAATCTAATGGACACAGATAATAATCCAGATAAAAATTTTATTTGTTATTCTTCAGTCGACTTTTTGTTTTATTCTAAAACATAGACCCCACCCAGAATTATGTATTTTTATCCCCGTTTCTTGAATTTTGAAAAGCCGTCATTGAATAATTATTCTTCAAGGTTCTATTTACTGCTCTCTGCGTATTGGTTCAATTTGCTGCTTCCTGAAGTAAACAAATTAGCTG
>CM063502.1:58068053-58120553 GCA_032207245.1 Pardosa pseudoannulata | reverse complement strand
AAAGACAAATTAAGATAAGCGTCACATACGCAAAGACATCCCACAGACTGACCCCAGGTAGATCATCTTGATTGCCCAGATCATTTACCTACAGGCAAAAAAGATTATTTTTAGTTACAATTTGAACTTGTACTAGTCACGGGTTCGTGGACGCTAAATCATGTTTGGAACACTCAAAACAAAATAAGAAAAGAGGAATTCCATTTGATCTAAGGAACCTTTAGCAGATCTATACCTTTGGGCGCATAACTTGTCATGCAAAAGGTTAATGTAAGCATGTAGGTTGATAATTGATTGATTAGACAACCAAAGGGGCAATGATGAATATTATCTGAAACCGGTATAATACCTTATTTCAAAGCAGCATATTTGAAACTTGCATCTTTTTGTTAAAGGTTCGAACTGTTTTGAGCTTGATGCTAGTTGAATAGTTTCGAAATGCTATATTTATAATTTTTTTCTCTGCCGATTACGGATGTGAAATGTGTTACAGTATTACAATGACTTCATTAGAATAGAAAATAAATTTACAAAACTGTCCTCTAGAAATCAGCTAATGGAAATCGTGATAGCTTCAAATGGTTGTGAAGTTTAATTAATTCGATACACTCCATATTAGGTTCTACAATTTAAGAATCTTCTTTCTTCTTTTTCTGTACTGTGAAAAGAAGATACGTTTCACTGTTATGAAATAGGTTTCATTAAAAGAATATTACTACGTTGCAGAAAGAAAGAAATTCGTGAAATAAATACCTATGAATGTGACCTGAAATTACTTTTTATTTATATTATTTTTATTGCTCTAATGCTTTAAACCGATTTACTTTTAGGGTAACAGTCTTTAATATCGTTAAAACATTGTTTCACCTATTTTATACTTATTTATATTTTGCAAAACGAATGCATTGCTGTGATCAGAATTGTGATACTAAATTTTAACACGTTTATTACGCTAATCATATCTGGCCTCAAATTAACACTTTCAATATCGTCTATTTTGTTGCTAAAATTTTATCTTCATTCAAAAGCCTCGATTTAAGAAAATTATTATCATCTGTACTATAATGGTGATTAGACTCTTCTAAAATGAGGAATGTTTCGCATAACAGTTACCTTAAATTTTAACGTTACATTAAACATTTATTCCTCTCTAGTATGCACGTTTACTTAGAAATTTGTTATCCACAGACACATTATTTATAATTTTACTTGATGAATCGTATTATTCTATGGGTAGTGAGTGTGCTTTATTTGGTCAGTTTTACCCAGATAGTTTTATTTATTTTTTGTTTTTTTTTCTCGTGTTTTTATATTAACAACATCAGTGGCGTACACAGAATTTTATCAAGGGGGGAGGGGTTGTTCATAATTTTCTGAAACGACTGGATTTTCTGAATTTACTGGATCGTGTATGTGCGGGGCTGGGGAAATAATTTTAATATAATATTACAATAATTTTATTTGAAATTCGGTACTAACGAAATTTTTTGCGGTACTTACCAGTACTAAGTGCTAACAAATGACATCTTTGAATTGGAAAATATAATCAAAATTATGCTGCTGCGGAGATTACCTTTTTAGGGCCCCGAACAGAAAAATGGCTATAATTTTTTTTTTCAAATTCGGTACTAACGAAAGTTTTTTGCTGTACTAACCGGTACTAACGAAGTACTATCGAATGACAAATGCAGGATTCGGTTCCCAAATATTTTTTAGTATATCCAGTTTTCTATTCTCGCTTGTACTATCTTCTGAAAAATGTCCAATGTCATATGGGTGGGAAGTAACACTTTGAAGCCCACTTTCACAAAGGGGGGGGGAGATTAAACCCCTAACTCCCCTTGCGTACGCCCCTGAACAACATTAAGAAAAGTTGACGAATGTTTTTACCTAATTTTGTACTTTTTGAGTTTAACCTACATTCTACTTTTTTTAATGATCGTATATAACACTATATTAACAATGAAATATTAATATATCCTTTCTCTTATACTGTATACAAGATAAATTTATTTTACTGGCATGTTTAGAGGAAAAAGTTAAGAATATTATTAAAAAGATAACACCGAAGGAAATAACGTTGTTAACCATTTTTTCATTGACGGTACTCTGAAATCTCTCCAATTTTGTCCTGGCAAACAGCATAATTCCATTTATTTAATGTTGATATAATCTGTAACTTTACTATGTTTTTATCAATAGGACTTTAGCAATAAAATTAAACTTTAAAAATTTTTGTTAATATCCATTATGGAAATAAGTAGAAAAATGAGCCGCCTTATATTTAATATTTGTGGTAAAAAAAATAGTAAAGAGGTTAATTAAATAGTTTATTTTTAAACACTATTCATATGTTTCATCGTGTTTTTAAATGTGAAGACGGAAAAATAGCAGAATGCCAAGATTATAAGGAAAAAAATATGCCCTATATAAGAAACTAAAAGCAAAGGTATTTACATGTTATTACGCTTTTCAGATATTGAAATTTAAGAGCTTTATTTTTATTTGTTTGTAAAATCCATTTGCAGAAATCCCTGTGCGTTGAACTTCAAATCTAGCTGCTGCAATGGATGTTCACAGCCGCTCGGAATAGCTTTTAAACAATATGTATAGGTCTCATTATTCCTCATATAGCAAAAACAGTAGACCGTATAACTCCAAGCCGTCCATGTTGTAAATATTAAAAATCACCTTACAAGATGAGTTTCAAAATTAATTTTTATTTCAAAATTCATATTTACAGTTTATCTTAATTTTTTTTACCTTGCCGGCATATGAATATTTTTTTTTTTTTTTTTGAGAAATGTCACCACTCTAAGTATAGTTTTGACATCAGATATATGTCACTTATAAATAGTTAACCCTTAATTTGACAAGATGTTTTTTGAAATATTTTTTAATTTCTGTTATTTTCCCATGTCTGTATACACATTAGAATCTCTGTAAAATAAACAGAAAAAATATATCATTTTCCATTTTTGAGATAATTAATGTCCGCTGTGGCGAACACTGACAATTATGTTATATAGTAGTTATAAATATACATGTCCAGTGTAGCGGTCAGACTTAGCCAAATTAAAGGTTAAGATCCATCTAAAAAACTCTATTAGCGAAATAACACAAAGCTATGTGTTTGTTTTAATTCCATTAACCGTTGAAACTTCGTAGATCTAGTTAATTCAATAGACAAACTTATTTCATATTGCAGGCTGCAGAATCAGTATTCTTGTTTACTGAGAGTTGTTTAGGTGTGTGTGTCAAAACACAAACGTCTAAAAAGTAATTGAATTATTTTAATCATGCATATAAATAAACTTTACTATTTAGAGAGTATTGTAAATTCTTTCACGGCTCTTAAAATTTTTTAAGTCTGAATGATAAATTACGTGGTATATATCAAACATTATTTGCATTTTTTAGAGCAACGATCAAGAAGTGTGTCACTCCATCTTGAGCACGCGAGCCATTACATTTTTCAAACTCATTGCCAATCACAGTTCGGTTGAAGTAGCATTTAGGTGTATCAAGGTGATAAATCACCCTCACTATTTTTATGATACATGCAGAAAAAGAGAATGCGGAGAACGAGGTCACTCAATCTTGGTGTTAATATCCTCAACAGATGCTTTAAATGAATCAAATGCTGAGTCACTTTTAAGCAATGGAAAGAGACTGAACCAGTTTTTTTTCTTTAAAAGAGAGAAAAAAAGTATGCCCTATATAAGAAACTAAAAGCAAAGGTCTTTACATTTGATTACACTTTTCAGATATTGAAATTTTGCAGCTTTATTTCTATTTGTAAAATCCATTTGCTAAAATCTCTATGTTTGAACTTTATTTTTATTACGGAAAAGGAAATCAAAAGTCTTTACATTTCATTAAACTTTTCAGATATTGAAATTTTGTAATGTAAAATCCATTTTACATTACAAAAGTAATGGAAAATGGAAAATGGAAAATGGAAAATGTTAAATTTTGTAAAATCCATTTGCTAAAATCTCTATGTTTTTTAACTTTATTTTTATTACAGAAAATGAAATCAAAAGTCTTTAAATTTCATTAAACTTTTCAGATATTGAAATTTTGCAGCTTTATTTCTATTTGTAAAATCCATTTGCTAAAATCTCTATATTTTGAATTTTATTTTTATTACATAAAATGAAATCAAAAGTCTTTACATTTCATTAAACTTTTCAGATATTGAAATTTTGTAATGTAAAATCCATTTTACGTAACAAAAGAAATGGAAAATGGAAAATGGAAAATGGAAAATGGAAAATGTTAAATTTTGTAAAATCCATTTGCTAAAATCTCTATGTTTTGAACTTTATTTTTATTACAGGAAATGAAATCAAAATTCTTTACATTTCATTAAATTTTTCAGATATTGAAATTTTGCAGCTTTATTTCTATTTGTAAAATTCATTTGCTAAAATTTCTATGTTTTGAGCTTTATTTTTATTACAGAAAATGAAATCAAAAGTCTTTACATTTCACTAAACTTTTCAGATATTGAAATTTTGCAGCTTTATTTCTATTTGTAAAATCCATTTTCTAAAATCTCTATGTTTTGAACTTTATTTTTATTACAGAAAATGAAATCAAAAGTCTTTACATTTCATTAAACTTTTCAGATATTGAAATTTTGCAGCTTTATTTCTATTTGTAAAATCCATTTGCTAAAATATTTATATTTTGAACTTTATTTTATTACAGAAAATGAAATCAAAAGTCTTTACATTTCATTAAACTTTTCGGATATTGAAAGTTTATAGCTTTGGTCGCATTTGTTAGTAAAATCTGTTAAAGGAAGGTCCTTTATTGTTAATCATATTTTTACATATATTGCAATTTGAAGAATGATAAAAAAAGAAAAATTAAAAAGAGTTTTTTATTAGTAACCTATTCTATTATCATATACACCTTAAATCAGTGCATTAACCTTTTACAACCAGATCTGATTACAATTAATCAGTAATGATCCAAAATAATTGTAAGAAATTAATAATGAAACAAAACCTTTTATATATAAAATCAAAATAATTTTAAAATTCTAAAACACAATTATATTCTCAAAATGAATAATTCTTTCTTTCTTAATTATGTCGCAGTTTTTTAAATCAACTTCACAAATCAAATTGGGTAAATCATTTACAATTTTCCAGTTATTGTTTAGTCTATGAATGACACTTTTTTTCTGTGTGAGAATTTCTTATAGAGATGGGAATATATATTTCATCTTTTATCTTTATTTCTTCCTAAATAAAATTTAATTGAACAATTTAATTCATACTCTTGTTCATAATATTTATTTTAAAAACAGAATAATTTGCTTGAATAAATTAATTTCTGAAGATATAGAAGTATATTTTTTTTAATTTGAAGAGAATGCATAGTAGTTTTATTACAAAGAATAGTTTTTACACCTCAATAATTCTTATTCTACTGAATTTAGACTTTTTTATATCTTTCGAAAAGCTTTATCTGTTTTTATGTTACATCCCCAAAACTTATTCAATTAAATTTCGATAGAACTTTTAAAAATATAAATAAAAAAATTAGTGAAAAAATCAATAGAAATTGACTTAAAGCAGTAGGTGTCAATCTAGTTGCATTTGTGCTGCAAAAAGCTTACCATAGCGCTCAGAAACCAAACAAAAAAGCCACTGTGACTGTGATTGTTGCCATATTTGCTGCAAGAAATCACCTTGGATATCACAGTACTTTTACTGTCTGAACGTCCCTTGAATTATACTAGGAAAAAGTTATTTCAAATAGATAACTCAATACTACTAGTTAACAAATTTTTATAAAAGAATTAGCATTTAAGCATTCAAGAGAAAGGAACACAAAGTTTATCTTGGATATCTTATAGGAAATTTTCAACTCGCATCACATTATAAACATAAATTAATTTTTTTTTCCGAACCTTGACATCGTAGCTAACAACCATTGCTAAATGTTCTGAAAATGTCTGCACCCCACGACCAGAAAAAAACAAGCGTAACAAGAAATATCACGTTTAAGACTTAAAACATCCTTAATCAGATTCAAGATTTTCACATAATAAAGCGAAAATTTTCTTAACTCATCATGAAATTTTATTCCTGCTGCATTCCTACTTAATGATCAGCTATTAGTTTTGCTTGAGAGGAGAGGGTTTTTCAGAATCACATAAAGTCATGATTTTTTACCTGAAAAAATGTGCTAATTAACTTAAGTAATATAAAGGGTATTCATTTGAAATCACTGGTTTTTATTTTGGGGATTTATAATTTTCAGGAGAAATTATTTTTAGACTTTTAAAAATTAGAATGTTGATTTGAGTAATTTCGTTATTTATCAGTATTTGTGTCTAAACGTTAGCCCAGATCCCTCCATACTTTCTATAAGTTTTTATTTCACATGCTATAATTGATGTATTATCAAAAATTATCTGAACTATTAATCCGTATAAAGTATATAATAGTAAAACAATGTGCTGATTAAATCAGGTAATATAAAAGGTATTTATTTGAAATCACTGGTTTTTTATTTTGGAGATTTATAATTTTCAGGAGAAATTATCTTTGCACTTTTAAAAATTAGAATGTTAATTTGAGTAATTTAGTTATTTATCAGTATTTGAGTCTAAACGTTAGCCCAGATCCCTCCATACTTTCTATAAGATTTTATTTCACATGCTATAATTGGTGTATTATCAAAAAATATCTGAACTATAAATCCGTATAAAGTATATAATAGTAAAGCAATGTGCTAATTAACTCAGGTAATATAAAAGGTATTTATTTGAAATCACTGGTTTTTATTTTGGGAATTTATAATTTTCAGGAGAAATTATCTTTACACTTTTAAAAATTAGAATGTTGATTTGAGTAATTTAGGTATTTATCAGTATTTGTGTCTAAACGTTAGCTCAGATCCCTCCATACTTTCTATCAGTTTTTATTTCATATGCTATAATTAATGTATTATCAAAAAATATCTGATCTATTCATCCATATAAAGTATATAATAGTAAAAACTCTTTTATTCAAAAGTTAAACAGTGAAATTTTAAAAATTTGTTTAAGTTAAAAATATGTAAATAAATCACTAAACTACAAAAGGCTTACTTCGTTGAAAATATCAAGAGTTCAGTTTTAGCATATAATTTATAGTACAATAAGTTTTATTTTCATAATAATGGCGAGATATGGATATTAAAAGGACTATAGTGTGCAGTGGTGAATTTAGCAATCTTTTTAAATGTGTAGTGGTTAGTGTCCAGAACATTAATGAAGTTGAAGAGATCGACTACTGATGTTTTTATCATGAGGACCACCTTCAAAGTATTCTCTGTATAAAAGGGTCAACATACCCACGTTGAGAAGATAACTGATTCGAATCAGCTTGCTGTATTAAAAGAAATGGTGAAAATATCGGTAAAACATTGCATGTTAAAAATATGTAAATAAATCACTAAACTACAAAAGGCTTACTTCGTTGAAAATATCAAGAGTTCAGTTTTAGCATATAATTTATAGTACAATAAGTTTTATTTTCATAATAATGGCGAGATATGGATATTAAAAGGACTATAGTGTGCAGTGGTGAATTTAGCAATCTTTTTAAATGTGTAGTGGTTAGTGTCCAGAACATTAATGAAGTTGAAGAGATCGACTACTGATGTTTTTATCATGAGGACCACCTTCAAAGTATTCTCTGTATAAAAGGGTCAACATACCCACGATGAGAAGATAACTGATTCGAATCAGCTTGCTGTATTAAAAGAAATGGTGAAAATATCGGTAAAACATTGTATGTTAAATTTTGTCCTGTTCTTAACAATTTTCTTAAACAATTTGCCTACATTATCATTAAAGAAAAATAAATAGAACACAAAATAAAATGCACTTATAATCAATAATCGAATGGACTATTTTAAAAATTTCCTTCAATTGTTTAGAACGAGCTAAAGCAGTATTTTATATCATTAATTTTTTCTCCTATGAAAACACATTTAATAAGACTAAAAAACGCAATTGTCTACTCAAATGGAATTTTTATTTCTGGTTTGAACAATTTGGTGTGAAATTCTCGAAATACTACAACCTACAATCATTTTTGTTTGATATTAAGCAGATTATTAAAAAGATAACCATTTTTTCTCAGACGGTACTCTGAAATCTCGCCAATTTTGCCCTGGCAGACAGCATAATTCCCTTTATTCAATATTGATATAACCTGTAATTTCACTATCGTTTTATCAATAGGACCTTTGAAATGAAATTAAACTTTAAAAAGTTTTGTTAATATCTATTATAGAAATAAGCAGAAAAATGAGCAGCTTTATATTTAATTTTTTGTTGATTCTGTAAATAAAGGGTTATGAATATCCCGACACTTTAAGTAATATTTACGAAAGGAAATATCTGGCACTTTATTCGTATTTTTCATATGAAAATAACGATGGAAAGTAATATCATTTTGGATTAAAATTCTTCCTTCAAGTTTTGAAGAACTAATGATCACTCTGAAGAGGTGTCGAAAGCGGGTTGAAAAGCATCTGTCCTCACATTCGTAATTTGCGAGTTTTAAAAACGAGTCAAGTGAATTTTAATAAACGTATATCAACATACCTTGGTGTAATTTCACATTTTTTTTTTTAATTTTTTGTTAAGACGTTTCACAAACTATAGCAGTGCCTATTGAGAGAAAGATGCCGCTCTCAAAGAAGCGACAGTAATTTCACTAGTTAAAAATGTAAGGGAAAATAAAAGATGGAATTGAGTTGTAAAATACATGCAGACTAGGATTTTAATATAAGCAATTTTCACTTAAGATCAATTTTACGGATGACTCAACCAAGCAGAACATGTTTGTTTGGGTCATCTGCTCTCTTTTCAGTTGACTTTCCCACACTTCTCATATAAAAAAAAGTTTCCCGACAGACAAGATTTTAAGTTCACATGGCTTTCAAAGGATCAATTCAAGTGCCACTTATGAATCCTATTTTTATTTTCAATGAGAAGAGGTTTCGAGCTAACTAGTGCAGCTACCTGAAGTCTATTTTCAGATATTTACTAAATTAATCAGCTTATACTACTGAAGAAATGTATTATGAAATAACAAGAAAACGTGAACATTTATTACTCATGCTTAATGAATGGAATCAGATTTGTGTTATATCTGCAACTCCGGAAAGAAGAAAAATGGCTTTATATTTATACTCTGATTCAACCTTTCAATCTGAAAAGAGAATCTCGGTATACAAAGATCCGTGAAACATTTAATATTATTTAAGCATTGTATGCTCCGTATTTCATGAAATGCTAAGTAATTTTTATTGCTTTGCTCTATAAGAATGCAAGTATTAAAATTTTACTTTTATCTTAACTTTACTTTCATTCAACAGTTCAGTTAACCAAAAAATTCACAATTTCTTCCTCTAAAACATTTCTTATTTTCTTTTTAGTTCATTGCAATGAGTATACTACACTTCGTTTAAAAATTAGTTATTAAAACTGAAAGTATAAAATATTGAAAGGATACAGAGGACTAATAGACTGTAGAGACTGTAGAGACTCAGGGTAAAATCAGCAATTTTAATACTTTTTATCAAAGAGTTTCTATTTAAAATAAGTATATAGGCCAGATAATATGAATATCATAAATTATCATAAAAATGGTGAAATTGCCTTGGATATACACTACATTACAAATGATGACCGGTCATTTGCGATTTTAGACATTTTGTTGAATATCTAGAGAAATGCAAGAGGAATTATCCTGAAACCTCAGGAGTTTAAACAAAATGTCAGACGTCATGTATTTCAGCAAAGAATATTTCTCGAAACCCCATAGGGGGCATTCAAGAAATAAGGCGATTTCACGCAGTAGGGCAAATTCTCAAATTATGACAATTCTGGCTTTAGTTTCAAACGAAAGGGCAGTTTATTGTTTGTCTATTGGCTGTTGTAAACATGAAAATGAATGGAAAGAGCATTATAGCAGTTCGTGACGTTGCGACAAATTACCTTATTGAAGAAAAATTAATGTTTTGGGTAACCCTGTAAAACGTAATGTATAAAAAGCATTGAAACTTTAGCACACGATCAGAATGTTTCTTGTAATAATCTGTGTTCATTTTTATGAGGATAGCACGCATACTCGTGGAGAAATTAACGTTTTTATAAAAACAATCCCAAATTTCTCCAATTGTTTTGCTTATAATTTACAGAGTTCTCAATATCAAATTATATTGTTTTCAGGACGCATGACAAACAACATTGTACACAATACTCTGCATAAATCTAAATTAAAATATGATAAATATTTTATGAAAAATGAGCAGGGTTACTAAATAATGTTTCACTGCGCATGCGCGAATGCAATCAAAATATAATATGTATAATATATTGACTAAAGGTATAGAGAAACTTTTGTGAAAGTTCCAAAATTACAGTTTGAAAATTATAAAAATGATCGCCGATAGAATAAGCTCGTTCCAAACTTTTCATTAACTGTATTATTAATAAAATGTACGGTTGACAATTAAAATTCTGATATTCACTTCATTTATTACATCTATTGCTTTTTTACTGCGTAATAATTGTCCTGTGTAACTTTTCCCATAATTCTTCCCATATTTGACTTAATTTTTGCCCACAAAAGTCCTAGATTTAGTGATGAGATTCATTTCATTGCCGAGAAACCTCTTATCCCATTAATAATATTTGAGCAAAAACTACTGTATATAAGCAGTGAAGGTGATGTTGGAAACCCTCTTAAAAAAAGGCACTTTCACAAGTGTTTAAAAATTGGACAGAACATTAAAATAATTGCATTGTGTTTCTCGGTAGACCATGAAAATAATGACGATTAAAGGTAGCCTGATCGATAAATACAGTCGTATTATTTATAGTACAGCCTCGTATATCGATATATTTTCATTAAAAATTTTTCATTAAAAATTTATAATATTACTTATTTTAAAAAATAATATTACTACAAGTTTTATATAACCTTAGTATGAGAATGCAAAAATTTAAAATATTCTAGCACACAAGGTATTTCTTATATTTCACTTAATTTATGGTCCATGCATAGTTTTTTGTAATTAGATTATGTTACAAATTAGATATTTTTCTAATTAAGTTACGTTAGAAAGCAATTAAATTATCTGATAGATAAGTTTTAATACATATGTATGAACAACAATAGACAAAGTTTCACGAAGCTATTATAAATAGTTCCTAATATACAGCACAAAATATAAAAAATAGAAAATGTGAGTAAAATTTTATATTTTATGTGAACATGGCACATATGCAAACAATTCAATTTACTCTAACTGTTTCCATATGAGATATGACAAAAGTAGTAGTATCAAACCGTGAAGAAATATTTATAGTTTAATATGGGGACAATCAAATTTTGAAAATTTGATAGTCCTTATGCCTTTTAATTACTCATTAACTAGTAACTACAAGAAGCAAATTACTTGATTTGTTTTAAAATATCTTTTAATTGGTCATAAAATAGTTACAGCCGTTTAATTTTAATTGCTATTACAGTAAACTCTCGTTTACTTGGGATTGGATCGAGGATTGAGGATTATTAGGAAGGCCCTCTCTCCTAAAAAACATTCTACAGAAAGCATTCCTACAGAAGAGTAGGTTAAAGATGAGTAGGGAACTGATCTTCAGAATTGATTCGCTTACTCAATTACATTAAATTATAATCATAAGGATATTTTATGTGTATCTGATTGATAATAAATATTAAATTTGAGTAAAACTTAAATATGTGTTAAAAATAACGGTTTCAAATGAAGTGTTAAACAAGAAACAAATTCAAGAAATTGCTTTACAAAGTTATCTGTAAGGGGTAAATTGATACGAAAAATAAATATGTTTAGGAAAATCTTTCCTGGCGTGTATATAAAGGGGTTCGAATCACAATCCTGGCTAGGATGTTCATAGCCATTTGGAATCGACCTTAAGCAGTGGATCATGGTCTCATTAACCTTCGCAGTTACTGAAAGCTAAATCATAAGACAGGAAACCAAACCAAATACACAGAAGACTACGATAGCTCAGAATTGTAGAAAAATTAAAAAGAAGTTTTAAAAGTTAGGCTATTCGAAATAGACTAAAGATTCGAAACTGGTATGTAACGACTATTTGAGTAAAGGTGGTATGATGACATGTCGCTTGTGGTTCAGAAGAAACATGAGATTTTGGACAAATTCCTGAAAATGTAAAAGAAATCGTGTAACTCACCAAAAAGTAAGTCTTGGTGATGGATTAGCACACACTTAGAAGTTATATAATTGCTTAAAGCAAGACGGTAAAAGTTCACATGCTGAAAAAAGAATTTTGAGAAATTTGTGAGGTTCTACCAAGAGTAAATTAAAGTTTCTATCCTTTAATTCATCTTGAATCAATGAGGTAAACTACATTACATTTTAAATATTTTATGCATTATACAAATTGTAAATCTGAATAACATTAAAAATTATGCAAATTTTTTCTTTTTTATTAGTTATATTAATGTCTTATTTTGTATCAGTTATAAATTTTCTGTCCTTTTATAAATCATTTGTATCAAAATTTGAATAAATTAACTGGAATATCCGTTTCTTCGGTACGAGGCATTTCCCGTCAATCCCCGTTAATCTATAATCTACTGTAACATGAAGTTATGTACTTTAGAATACTATTAAAGAAGATTCGAAAAAATATGTATCATACATATAGTTTCTGAATACCTAAATTTTATTCCTGAATACATATTATATTTCCTATCATTTTTTTCCAAAACTTTCCATTAAAATGTTCAGAAATTATCCCGGATATTCGTTTATCTGGGACAAGTAATTCACCAACAATTCCGGGTTATCGACAGTTTACTGTAACATGAATTTATATGTTTGTAATTTTTTTACAAAACTATAAAAGAATATTCCAAGCAGATATGAATCATATTTAAGGTTTTGAATGCCCGATATTTATTCAAGACTACAAGATTTTTACTTATTATTAGCAAAATTTGTTAATAAATAATTTTCAAATTATTTTTAAAATAATGTTATACAAACTACTCAAACTGCATACCAGATTCTTTTTTATACCATTCGGAATAAATGAGGGTATGTTTGAAAAATTTTCATAAATCTTATTTGTGAATAGGAAATAGCTTATTCAGCTCTTTATACACAATGTAGCGCATTTTGCACGAGGTGCTGACTTAGGATACAAAAGTCTGAATTTGGTATTTACCGAAAACCCTTTGTTCAAAAAGAAACAGTATGCTTTAGACATCAAAAACGTTGAACATTTGTTACAGGGTTAAATAAGAAAAGTTATTTACTTGGATACTTAGAGGAATAAATCGTAACATTTGTTCTTTTGACAAAACACGTTTCAACTTTCCTTTACAACTATTTTTCCTTTTTTAATCCAACTGAACTCTGAAAATGCATATTTCAAAAGGCTATTGAATGTTTAAGCTTAGCTTTTAGGTCAAAAAATACAACCTTTTCAGCTTTACAGCTTACAGTCTGGTATATCGATATCTTAATTTTGTATACAGTCACTCCCAAACTTGAGTTTGCACAATGAAGCTTCGATGTTGAGGCATTAAATTTTAAGCTAAAAAATTATATTTTTATTCTAGAGGATGTTAAAGAGATCTGTCTAGTCAAATATTGAACAAACCACCCTATATTTTTAAGATAATTTTTGCAAATAGTTACAGTGAAAATGATAACTTTGAATGAAATGATAACTTTAAATACATAGTAGAAATATATGACGCTTTCATACCATATATTTTTGTCCCACTATAGTAGAAATATATGTTCCCATATTTTCAGAATATGTTAATATAATACCATATGTTCAGAAATATATTTCCCATATGTAAAAATATATGTTCCCATATATTTTTATTCTCTATACTACTGGTAGTGTTTTAGTGCTTAGGAATTAAAATTTGAGATAAATTATTATTCAGACCTCTCTATACTATCATATTTTAAAATTTTAAGTTTTATTGCTCGTACTATATTCAGAATTGCATCAAATATAATTGCCCTTTGTGTCCATATAAAGTGTTTAAATATATTTAATTCTAACCCATTAGTGGCAAACGTTTCTTTTTAGAGACAGTTAAAAATAACACCTAATAATGATTTTTCAATTTTAGTGTAGGTAGCTCAAAATCTTATAAACAATTCTCCAAGCTTTCAAGTATCTGCCAAAAAGTAAAAATAAATAGATAATAAATTCTTGTCAGGATATTAGGGAACAATAATATAAACTTTTCAAAGATTATATTATTGTTCAATAATATTCTGACAAGAATTTATTTTATCAGCAGTTGCATCCTCTGAAATCATGACGATTATCTATATAAGACGTTAGTTTATTGTGTTTGCATAAGAGAGCAATTAAATCTCTTATCTCAAAGTTTTTTTCATAACTGACGTTGTATTATTTTAAACTGACTGCTCGTCACTAATAAAGACGGTCTGTAGTATTTAAAGCTATTCAAATTTCATATTTCTTTTACTCTTACATGCCCATAGTAACTCTGATTTACAATATTTAAAAGTATATATTCAGATTATATTGTTGGATAGTTAATTGGTTGAGAAATCTTTTATTTAAACGTTTTATAGCAAGTTTTTACATTATTTAGGTTTAAAAATACGTTAGTATATCTTTAATTAGTAGAACTTTAACAGTCAAACAAGCAGTCTAGAATAAATTCCCCGAACAGTTTGATTCTATGCTGTTCAAATGTTAAAAATTATTTTCCCAAGAGTTCATCCTTCATTGGGAAAAAAAGTACTGAGGCAATGGGTGTTTATCAAAGATCGTTAAAAAGAAAAAAAAAATATGGTATAGGCATACACTAGAAAACGAATGAAAAGAAACTTTAAATAATACGGCAAAAATGATCTATCGTTCGTTCAAGATTTTTTTTCTTTATTCAAAAATAATTAGGGTGTAGTAGAGATTGATATTACTTCCAAAATATACCAACAATATCAAGGATTGGTTCCAGTTTTATTTACAGAAGCGAAACAATTAAGGGAGAAAGATCACTAAAGTGGAAATACGTTCCATAATGGATGTTTTAAATTTCTCTATTTGCTTACTGTAAATGTGCAATAACAATGGGTAATGTATCACAAATTCTTTCATTGTAGCATACACACGCATTGTTCGACAGTAGGCTATTTACAAATCCAGCTTCTTTCCATACACTTTCTGGTATATTTCTCTACTTATTTTTAATGATCTTTCAAATATACGAATTGCTTCGTTACTCAACTAAGAAACTTTGAACCCCTGATAGGTTTATTCTCTCTGCATAACATTATATTCCTATGGTGTTCTTAACAAACCTGGTTTTTCAGATACATCGCTGCAAATTGATGCACGTTATGCATATTGATACATGTTCGAATTCCACTTCTGACACGCATGGTGGCAGTCGTTTTAAATTGAATTTTAGCTGTTAGTCTTCGTCTACGTTTTCGTGTGCTAAAGTGTTAAGTTCAGAGGTGTAGATCAAACTCTGTTGTCATGCCAGATGCATAACAGCACAATAGAGCAAGGTTAGTATAACTCATTTTGTCATATTTTTCTATCAAATATTTCTAGTGCATTCAAGAAATAAGTTAACACCCGTTTTCAAAGTTGTAGTCTTTTTTTTCCAGAACGCTGTTAACTATACAGGCTTGCAATAAAGATACTGACTTATCTAAAATGCAAGTTTAAAGTTACCCAGACTTCATCTTAAATTATGAGAAGCAAATTGGGTCAGTTAATAAAAAGTTTTAAAGAAAGAAAGAAGCGGATGTTTTAAATCGGTGAATAAAAACAATAACATTTCGAGATACACCGATATAAGATTTAAAAAAAAGGCCAAGCAATTCAAAACAGCTTCTTTACTAATCCTCTTCTAAGTCTACAGAAAACATCTGGATGAATAAAATTGAGAAATTTTAATGTTTATGAGTTCACCTCAAAATATATATAGAAAAAGTCGTATATACTAGTAAATAAAGTGATCTATTTTATATTTAATGTAAAATTTAAGAATGACGCAAATTATTTAACTTTTTATCCCGCTTGAATTATTTCAAAATATTATCTGATTTAGATCAGTTTGAAACCCTTTTCTAAATTTTTTTTTTTTTTTTGAAAAATAGGTGTGGAAGGAGAAAATATGTTATTCAACAAGTGGAAGTATTCTATTTTTATGTTGAAAATATTACATTAAACAACTTTTCATTGGAAAACTAGAAAAAAAATGTTTTAGCAATCCCGCTCGGTATTAAACAAAATTATGAAATTTGGCACTTAGATTAGAGACCTTCCACTTGGGTTCCGCTTAATTCTATTGTTCCTTAAAAATTTGACAGGAGTTCTGCAAGTCATCCCAATTTGCTTAGTTAAAGCCTTAATTTTTTGTCAAAGATTCAGCTTCTGTAAAACATCAATTTCTTAAACGCAGTTTGCTTGTATGGAGAATTATGTATAAACATGCTCAGTATGTATAAACTATGCTCAGAAGGGATTCACACGGTGCAGTTGACTAAAGCAACTAGATATGGACACAGGCATTCATTTAAGATAGTATAATAAATGACGTAGAGCTCTAGATATCAAACTGAACTAACGTTACAGAAGTTTAAAATTCTTAAAGTACATAAACAAACATCAGCACCTTCGATGCAACCAAGCTATCTGCTACTGCCACACTGACTTTTATATAGGCAGACAACATATACATACATTATAGATATTTGCATATTTAAAAAGATGCTGTGTTGACACAAATAAAAATATGATAATTATAAAACTTTACTCATATCAAATATCAATACAGATCAATGAATTCATGTTAGAATAATATGCGAAAATACATTACAATATTTATAATATATACAAGACACAATTTACAAAGACTGAGCATTACGTCAACAGCCTTAATCAGAAATCATGCGTGTGACGTCAATCTTCGGCGAATCAAAACGAGGCAACGACTATAGTTGTTATTGCGTAATCACCACACTTGTAAGATAATTTCTTTTACGCTGACCCAGGCTTATGCCCATACAGCAGCACACAACTACTGACGCCAGTCAATCACAACAGCAACCCATAACAGCTACCAAGCTGCTGCTGACCTACGAGAGGCCCGTCATGGTTCGAAGCTTACTTTGGTCAACCCCAGCAATGAACAAGCCTACAGAGGCAAGTTCTGTCTACCAGGGAAGACACTAGGAAAAGATCACTCAGGCACCCCGGGATCGTGAACCCCGTACACACCTAAAGGAGGTGCGCCCCTGGGGGGTCACCACACTTGTAAAAATAAATACTAATAAATATTTTATGGAAAAATAAAACCTTTAATATCAAAAGAAGTCACGTGCTCCAAATACATTAATCGCGACACACTATGTCCCATATTAGTTTCCGTTCTTTTTGCTTCTCCTTGCCTATTTCCGGAGAAACCTACTCATCTGGATTATCCGGGATAAAGCGGACCCTTCAGGTATCAGTGTATATTTTGTACTACCAAACCAAACATGTTATTTCTGTTAACCTCATTCTACCTGTTAAATACAGTCACGAACAAGCGTATAGGTGAGCTTTATTTTGTTTTATGTCAAAACTGATAACACTTATTTTTTCCTTATACTTTTTTAATTTAAAACATTGTTGCTTTTGTTTATTATTCATAGAATATATTTTAGAAAACCAAAAAAAAAAATTAGTTACCTTATCATTCAATACCTTATTAAGATATTTGTGTTGTAATAAAATAAAAATGCTATAATTTTGTAAAGTTGAGTAGGATATAGCTTTGATATCCTATTTTTCTGCTCTTTGTTCAAGCGACTCCTTAATAAAAAAGATAAGCACAAAGGTTTTTCCAAAGGGAAAAAGTGTGAACACGCCTGTTCTAGACAATGAAAAAAAAATAGTTTGTTAAACGTTATGGAAATAAATATAAATCAAGGAGTATTAGAAGAAGCTTGAATGTCAGACAAATTAAACATAAAAGAAGATATATATATATATATATATATATATATATATATATATATATATATATATATATATATATATGACATGTTCCGAGTGATCGAAGCATAGAAGACACAAACTAGTTCGTGATAAAACATCTTTATTGAATTTCTTTTGTCTATGGCTACGCTATTAGATATCCTTTGTTTACATTTTGGGACGACAAGAGTGGAGGATGTTACCAGCCGGACACCCCTCTCAGAAGTGCCTTTTGGCGTAGCTTACCTAAACAAATTCCTCTTGTCTACTACGCGTCAGCTTCTTTACTCTGTATAGTTCCGTTCGAGGGTGTGTTTTTCTGCTATCACTTTACCGTTAATGAGTTCCATCTATTTTTATTTATAACTCGCTTAATTATTAACCCCCATTTTTAAACGTGACATATATATGTATATATATATATATATATATATATATATATATATATATATATATATATATATATATATATATATATATATATATATATATATATATATATATATATATGTGTGTGTGTGTGTGTGTGTGTGTGTGAAATAATATGACGTCCACATAATTTAAAATACTGTAGTCATCATTGTATCATCATTATTAATAATTGTAGTAGCAGAGTATATTAATGCAGACTTACAAAAACATCTTTTATTTAGAAGACCAGATAACACACAAATCCCCGTAGGGAAAAAGAACACAAAAAAGAAAATATTTGAGGATATATTACATCGCGTTATCAAAGGAAAAAACCTCGAAATCTGTGTGCTAGGCTTTTTATTAATTTTAGGATGGGGATTGGCTCCAGGAATGATCTCATTCCGGTAACAATCACTACACTTTACATACTTCTAGTTTATTCTAGAAGTTATAGTACGTCAGAATGCGCGGGAAAAAATTAATCCAACGCGACTGCGATTTTAAATTCAAAGTTGTCAGGAAATGAGCTTTCGCAGCCAAATTTAAGAAAAATGTGTTTTAGAATTTTTTTATTTTACACACACACACACACACACACACACATATATATATATATATAGATATATATATATATATATATATATATATATATATATATATAGATAGATATATATATATATATATATATATATACATATACATATATATATATGTATATATATATATACATATATATATATATATATATATATATATATATATATATATATATATTTAAATTTTACAATTTTGAAAATGGTGTTGAAAATTATTAGCATAACAAGTAAAAAAACTCAAAAAAAAATATACGAATGTTTTATTTTTGTGTTCACTTTTTCTACAATTCTCAGACAAAAAACCTTTCAACTTTGTGCTAGCAATTGCTATCGAAAACTAAATCTGAAGTTTAGATTTGTAAAATGAGTAGCATAATGTATAAGTTTATTGAAAAATTATTTAAACCTCTTATTACTTAAATTACTTAATACATACATATTTCTCAGGTCTGCTAGAAGAATATTTTTTATTAATTATATTTTCCCTATGAAACTTTAGTTCTAGATATTTTTACAGAAACATCTTATTTTTAGGATTGTTCAAAACTGAAACATTCTATATTTAAGATTCTTTTAAAAACATGTACCGAAAGTCAGAAAAAACACATATCACTTAAAATAAAATTTAATGAGTACATTTTATCGCCTTATTTTGAATATATATAAACGTATTTTTAAAGTATTGCAGAAATTTCTATTTCTAGATTCACATTGATTCGTTTTACATTTTGACAATAATTCAAATTCGAACTTATTTACAATTTTGTCTTTTGCTTATCCTTCAAGATTTATCCCTGTCAAATCATCAGAATTTTTTATAGCCACTGAAAGCACATTTATGTTTGTTTATAAGAAATCGAGTTTAATAAATACGAGGTCAAAATTTTCTAACCATCTTTTTTAATATAAAACAATTAAATAGGTATTTTCTCTACAGAGTTTTCATTTTGATCTTTGCCTTGCAAAGCATAAAGCAGAATAATGATTCGAACATTTAAAAATATTCAGCAGCTATAAAATCTCAAGTTAACTGACGCATTAGTATTGTGTGAAAAGAAACATCTAATTACTTGATATGAATGACATGAATTGTCAATGGGGATTGTTAATAAGAGAATAGATTTGTAGCACACAAGGTTAACGAGTTTGGCTTTCTATAGTTCCGTATAGTTCCTTATAGCTTCTGTTATTGAGATATTTGTTTTAGCGCAAATTTGATACTACGTAGTAAACATTTAACCCCTTAATTTGCACGCTCGAGTTAACTCGAGAGCGCTAAACTGGCCAAACTGTGCACACTCGAAATAATTCGAGCGGCGTTGTACTTTATGTTGCTATAATTTTTCACACTCGAATGCAATCGAGAATTGAAAATAACAATGTGAAAGCAAAAAAAAATCGTTTTATTGATATTTATCATTTACATGGGATTGTAAGCTATAACACTTACTTATTCAAGTATAAAATACATATTTTTTTCTACTTATCACTTACTTATCTCTTCCTTGTGAGCCTCTTTCCGACAGTGTATTCATATTCAGATTCTGATTCGCTCATTTTTCAATATATATTTTACTAAAATATAATGTAAAATAAAATATAAAGTATATAAATTACTAAGCTCTGGCTGTGAAGAAATCCTTGACTCGAGGCGTCAATTTATATACTTTATTCTTGAGATATGATACATAAGGGTTTCATATTTGATACCTACGCATCAAAGGATGACACATCATATTGTCAATTGGTAGATTGCCTACCAAGAGCACAATATACTCTTTCGACAATAATAATAATATTCTAAAAATTAGAAATCATAACAATTGTATAAATATCCAATATACTCAAATTTTGATTATTTTTGTATTTTTGTAATTTTCTTGGCAAGACAACGTTCTAAATTGTGTTTTTTACATTAAAAAAATTTTTTTGGTCGTCCTTTTAAAAAAAACTGTGGATTAAGGGGTTAAGGGACATAGTAACTAAAACTTCATTATAAAAGCCAATATTTTATTCAATATCAAATAAAAATTTCCTGCTTGGTTTTGAAAAACAAATATTTCGTAGATAATTAATAAGGTTCAAACTTCATAAAAGTAACTAAAAGTAACTAGCTCTTTTACACCTATCGGTATGAGCAATTGAGGTTACTTAATGAAGTTTTAGGGCAACTACCATTGATAAACTTAGTAATAAAAATGGTAAACAAACAATGTAAAATGAAAATTGTCAACGAATGGGATACTTTAATACCAATAGATAGTTCCAGTTATAAATATGTATAAGGTGGGATAATTCAGGGCTGTTAGATGCAAAGCAGTAATTGGCCTTCCCCTTACCAATATGGATTCTCAAAACATTTATATTTTAGAACACTGCAAAGAAACTTACGCTTATATGGCAGTTTTATACAATTGACTGGGGATCAAAAAAGTTAAAATCTATCCATCATATATTTATTTGAATTTTATTAAAATGAATATCTTAACAAAATAAAAGAGTAACAAAATGTACCTATAAACTACATCCCTTTTGTTGTCTTACTTACCAGTTTACCAAGATTCTCAAGATACATCTTACATCTGATAATTCTATATATTTACATTGTTTCATTTCAATCGCTAATAATACTATCTAAAGAGATATTGAATGAAAGAGAGATTTGAATTTTATTAAAATGAATATCTTAACAAAATAAAAGAGCAACAAAATGTACCTATAAACTACATACCTTTTGCTGTCTTACTTGCCAGTTTACCAAATAGCTCAAAATACATCTTACATCTGATAATTCTATCTTCTTACATTGTTTCATTTCAATCGCTAATAATACTATCTAAAGAGAGATACAATTTGGTATTAACGCTATACATTATCATTTACAATTTACCCCTTATTACAAATCTGGTTTTTTTAGCTGTCATTTTAAAAAAAAATTAGCAATTATTCCTTAACCCGTTCGAGTGCCAACGTCTCCTGGACGAGACACAGCGATTCCACTCTTATCAACCCAGCGTTGCCTCCACGCGAAGAGCTCCGATTGATGTTGATAGACCAGCGTCACGTATGCGTAATCAGAGGTCGGAACGTTTTATTTAATTTTTTAAATGCTAGATTTAATTACTAGTTGGCGTTCACAACGGTCGATTCGTATAGTATTTACCTGCTGGTCCTCCAGGGGTTAAAAATTACTTAGTATGTTGCAGATCAATCTCTTTTTAAATAGCAATGTGTGTTAACAAGTATTCGTTAAAAACTAACCCAAGTTTGTGACAACAAATATTACCAGACGCAAAACGGCTGAGAGAAAAAGAAATGGCTTTTCTTACAAAATATTTTCCTCAAAACCATATTTTTCTTTTATAAAAAATCTGCGTTTAGCGTGCTTAATGTTATTTATTCCATCGGCAGCCTGAGTACATACTCACTCTGAGTATTTACTCAGCACTTTTTAAGTCATTTAAAGAAAATTTTAAACAGTTAGAATATTTAAAAATATTAGGATTAAAAATTGGTAATTAAATTGAAAATTGAAAATAACAGTTGCTCTAAAACAGAATACAATAGCATTATGTAAAACTAGAATCTACCTTTTCTTACACATTAGTGTTCTACACTAGTGTTAATTAAACAGAGACTAGAGAAAAGAATGTATCTTATTTCCTTCTACAGGCCATTTTGAAGTAAAATATGTATAATGAATTCTGTATGAAATATTTGTATAAACTGTCGTTTTGTTTAGAAACACAGACGGATTTCTAGACTGTAATGCCATCTATCTGGAAAAAAATGACACCAACCTGCATTTGATGGTAGAAAATGCACTCTGAACCTTTGAATTCGGTTTATATATTTTTATTAATGTAAAGATATTGTATATAAGATGTATTAAATATGCTTAAATTGTCTTATTAATCGAAGGTTGTTATTACTTTTTAATACTTAATACTATTTATTTAACACTTATTATACGCAGGTAGAAAAACTTTACCCACGATAATATTACGCAGTTAGAACGAGATCTTGACCCATAAATAAATAAAGACCCTATTTTTAATGACTAAAGCGATTAAACCTGTGAAGTTGAAACCATTGCAATGAAAATCAAAATACAATGAAGGACCGGAAAAGTTTTCTTTTTCTATTTAAGTAGCAAAAAAAAAAAAAAACGCAAATTTTCAAACTGTTCCATTCCATTTATATTGATTTCTCATTTCGGAAGCTTTTCAGTGAAGCGCCCAGATTCCAGATTCATTAATTAAGCCCGATTTGTGGCGCGTGAATTCCCGATAGTCGGAAGCCAATTTCGCCAAACATGGAGTGCCGAAGTATTTTCTCAACCAACCTTGATGTTTATTCATGATTCTTAATTACCAGTGTGCCGCAGTCCCTTGGAGCACCTGGATGGCCACACCCGCCCTTATCTGCCCGCTTGACAAATAGCACACGAAAAAAGCTCCTCACCTCTGAACTGCCCGAACCTTGCAGTTCCGGGGCGTAGCCCAAGCCACAGCCCGGGGTCTTTCCCTAGCTGCAGTCATTTACTTTCCGACCCGAAAGGTGACCATTAGAAACCCGAAATCCGTAGGCGTCAATTTGAATTGCGCCTGCTAGCGCGTCTCGGTCATTAAATATGAATCTGCAAAGGTCACCAACAAATGAACTGACGGGACTGACAAACTCTTATCAGATTATTGCTTTGTAAAGAGCAAATTTGAGAAGAAATTGATTCGAAAATTCTGGAACGCACACATTGACTCAGTATGAAAGGTGTATAAGAAATAAAATAATTTTGTGATACATTTAAGTTCATCGGGTTCATTAGGTAAAAAGCATGCAAATCGTTCTACATAAATAATAAATTTTAAATTTGGTTTATTTAAAAAATATAATGTGCAAAATTTAAAATAGTCTGGGTATTAATATGTGTACCGTAATTAATTCAAATACTTTGTTACATTTATATTCTTTATATCAAATTTTAAGGGAGATGCTGTATCAAGTCACTATCGTTGATAGATATTAAAAGGGCATGTAAAGTAATCTCCTAATTATCAAGAAGCCTCTTCCTTCATCCTCTAATAAAACTGCTCAGCACGAAAAGAGTATATAATAAAAAATATATTTAAACAAATTACATAGATATTGTCCTTTCATCGTTGGCATTATAATATATTTAATCTCGTATAATTCTGAATGAACTTCGTAAACGGGAAAAAAACCCAACTTTATAAACTCAAGGAAATATAAATGTCCCATTTGAGTTACAATTTTAGGAAGACCCCCTGCCTATTTGACAGCACAATAGGTTTTGTCTTTTTCTCTACGCAATCGCACTCCTCCATTTCTCCCTGAAAACTATCTGACGACTTTGCCACACAATTTGAGCGAAGCCCCCGACTGTCCGATACAATGGTTTGTGGCCATCTCGGATGCATGGGAAAAGAACAGACCAAATTGGGTGTGGATCTTCTTGGTACGGGGATAAAAGGGTAAAGGTGGCAATTGCTAATTCTCCCCTCCATTGGTCCCGATCTTGCAGGCTCCTCACGTGGACTTACCTCCGCCCTTCTGGGGGCACCCCGCCCCTAGGAACGTGGGCAAGCACTTCGGAAGCTGCCCCCAGACTCGTCTTCTGATCAACCTTTTTGGAATACCTGAGGTATCACGGTGTCAGCATATAAACATGAACCCCTGCCATCGAGGCCATGAATAAAAAAAAGAACTCAGAAGCTAAGAATTACTGAAGGAAAAACTCACTTTCGTGATAAGTTAGATACGGTAGGCGTTAAAACACGTTCCACTTTATCTGTCCGTATAGGGACATGACAAGATCCATTCGTCATTTGTACACTCGCACTGTTTTGAATTCTGGCCAGAAAAGGCCAACAAAAGTTTACATTCGCCAGATTAACATCTTTTTTTCAAAAATGAATTCTTGACAAATTCACTTAGCTAGACAGGAAAAGTAAGCTTTCCTGCATGGCAATTAGTTTTTTTATTACTAGACACGCATATTTAATAAAGCAAATCATATTATCGTAACATAATAGTGTCGTACTGATAGAGAATAAATATTCGCTGCAGAGTTGTAGTATTTTAATATGCTATGACCATGGTTAAATGCATATTTAGCCAAATATTTTTACCAACTGATCAGTAAAAAATAAGATAATATGAATAATTATCATATAAATAAGTATTTTTTGTTTAAAATCTCAGAAAGATTCACTCTCTATTTATATCTTTAACAGTTCATTTTTATATAATTTTATTTTACGCAGAATTGTTAGTCCATAAATACACTGGTGTTCAGAATTATTTGAATCTTCAATATTTAGATGGGGTCAATTATTTCCAAATTTGATGAGTAAATTTTAAAAATAGGTTAATATAATTAAATAAAAAGATTATTCATAAGTTATAATACACTTGTATGATAGTGCATAACACTCATCGGAGTAGGACGGTATGAAACAGTGGTTACAGAATCCAACAAAAAAATGGGTTAATCAGAGGTATAGTTTGTTTTCAGACCTCACACCAGGATTTCATACTGTAAATATTGTACTTCATACTGGAGATACTGTACAGCTTCTATGAAATTCGCCAAATGGCAGATATCTCAAACATTAAACATAAGGTAGAGGGTTTCTTGTTCTATTCATTTGAAAGAACGTCGAGGGGTTAGGCTGAATCGGGACAATGAACAAAAATCGGACATTTTAAGGCAGCGGAAGTTTCACTGTCTGAGCAAGTATCATGTTGGATAGCTACACAGTAGTTCATTTCTTAGAAAGAGGTTCCTGCGACTAGTGTGAAGAATAGGAGTATATCTTATAGCTTCCTGCTGTAAGATGTCATTCCTTTCAGGGGAACTCGGTGATTTTCTTGATAGTGGAGATATTGGACGAATGGTTTTGCTAGCCAAATCTCCTGACCTCAAACATTTATAACATGTCTGGAACGACTTGGAGAGGGCAGTTGCAGCTCGCACCCCCAGAGAACCATCTAAGGACTAAAACCAGCGTTGCTGTGTCCTGTGCCAATTGTCAACACTTGAAGTCCAATTGCCACAGGCCTTATTTATAGCACATTGCCTTATTTATAGCACAAAATCACGGTGTGAGTCTTGTGTATCTGTAACATGAAATCATTCGAGATTTATTGCACATTTCCATGCGAAATACCAAGCTTTTTTATCATTTCTTCTGCATCTGTTGGCACACGATTCTAGAGCACAAAAAAGTGTAATGACTTCATTATTAAATATGAAAACATTCATATTCTGCGTCTTATTGGCAAGTTCTAAGCATTACTATCCATAAAATTGTGATATTATGTGACCAACGTGACGGAGGAAAAATTACTATCAGAAGTAATTTTTCACAGACTGTTTTGCAAAATTTCATGAAACTTTGACAAACCATATAGACTTGTATAAAATAATATAATTATATATACATATTTCAGATAAGCACTTTTAACATACTTTAGTTTTAACCCTCCTAGTGGAACACACCGAGGAAAAAAAGTCTCTAAAAATACGCAAAAGGTTTACTCTGTCAAAGCGTTCTATGATCTTTTCCTTCACCCTTTGTCATCTAGAATGGAATACGGGAAACCCACCCTCGTCATTGTCCCTTTACTTCCGGCTATAAATAGATATATAAATAGATATTATAGATTGTTAATTTTTAATATGCATAAAGCTCGACAGTTCTCGAAGATCATCCCAAAAGAAATAATGGATTCTAAAAGTACAAATAAAAACATTCTTTGAGATACCTATTTATATTTTTTTACGAAAGCCTTCGAAGATATTTAAGGGGTTCCTTTAAAGATACATCTGTTACCGCAGACGAAATACTTCGAAATAGATATTTACAAAGCCATGAAAACTTATTAGCGTTTTTGTGACTCAGGGGTGCATCCCTCAATGACTGTCAGTCAAAGAGGGGTGAAGTTCCTAAACAATCGACCTGACCCTCCTACCGCAAAACTCCATGGGGGAAAGCACTTGCAGAAATGTACATTACACCTATTTTCGAATAGTTTTATGAGGTCGAAACTGTACGTTTTGGAGATATCATCGGTTTGGCGGAATTGTACGTGCGAACCGCTTAGATGGTTAAGAGGGTCGGATTATCTATTTTGTTGTAATACAAAAGATGAATGAATGTATCTAAGCAATAATATATAGTGATCATTAAAGTAAAATATTAGACAAATAATACATATACAAAAATAATACTTAGCCTAAGTTTTCAAGTAGATTCAATAAAAAGTCTTATTATAAAATACGATCTTTCAAAAGCATTCATAGAGAAAGAAAAATAAAAGTTAGAGGATTAATATTTATCAAAATGTCAAAAATTGGACCTTCAACTGCGATTCTTTCTTGGAATCGAATTGCAGTCAAACAGAAACAGGTAGTTTTCAATGAAAACCACGGCTAAAGCAGTCAGTGGAACGCTAGAACAACAAAAAGTTTCTTCCTCAATGAGCTATCAGTTTATATCTGTTTCATTATAGCTCCACCCATTGTGCAAAACATCTCTAAGCAGAAAAGGTTTCCATCCATCGTAATTCAGAAATTTTGCTGGTTCCTGTCACTCGAAAACCAGGATATTTGCTATTATGAAAGTTAATCAAAACAATCTGTTCGATAATGGTAAACAAATACATCTATTTGGAGAAATGCATTCCTCCTATTCAATAATAAATGTAGATTCTAAACATCAGGAAGAGATTCATTTTAACTAGAAAGGAAATTTGTTCTTTTTTATTTAAAATATGATAGAGAGCATACTCGCTTATCATGAACGTGCATCATTCTTTGTTTTTGAATATTTCTATTTTCTTGTGACAAATGATCAGAAATTGGGACCAGAAACTCTTAGTGGTTAGCAGCGCAATGATACAGATCAGTTAGTTGTGTCTAGTAGTTTTTTAATTGATCATTTTCTTCCATCTGATCTGTAAACTTCAGGGATAGAACTTAATCTGAAGCATGACTGGGAAACATCTTGATTTCATTTCGCTTTCTAGAACCAGTCTTTTTTAATTACTTGACAGTAGAATAGGCAAAAGAGAGAAGGTAGCCAAGTAATGAAGTATTATCTTGTCAGATTATATTGTCAGTCAATAGGGAAAAAACAGCATTGTAATGGTGTTAATTATTTCATGTATTAATGACGACTCTCCAACTGAATGTAAAAATTTAATACATCCATTGTTGTAGGATGATAATTATTATATTGGAGCATTACTATATGAAAATACAATCCAAAAAGGGGAAAAGGGTAGTCCTATTACAAAAAATTCAGACTGAAGTTAATAGTGGTTATTTCAGAAAGTTCAGCAATTTTATCTAAATTTTGTTTGGATATCTAATCAGGGGTGGCTTTAGAGCTGAATAATCCTGATCTTTGTCAGAGGCATTTTGGCTAAAATTTATTGAACGCTTTATTTTGAAGAAAAACTTATATTTAAATATTTTACAAAATATAATTATTTATATTTGAAATATAATTATTTTATATTATTAAATTACTAATTTAATTGAAATGCAAGTATTTAATACTTTTACGATAGATAAATTTATTAATACCTTGTAATGTACGTTTGATTTAAAAAGTAATCACAGTATTTTCAATTTTGTAGAACTCATATGATTTAAACAATACCGCTATAAATTATTAATCAAATACTCTAAAAATTAAGAAGTAATGTTTACCGATGAAGAAGCAGAGGGTATAAACGTGTTCTCACAGATGAAAAAGCGTCAGCTTACGCCTTATTAGACGAAAAGAGAAAGCCTATTTACAGATTCAAAACTAATTTTTAGTCTATGTTTTGCACCAAATCTTGCTATCAGTTTAAGAATGTCGCTTTCTTTGACAATATGGGAACATGTAAAGAGGGCAAAATTTCTCAAAATTAAATTTTTCATCTATCAACAATTTATTTCTTTAAATAGCAATTTTTATCATGGGAAGGGGGGGGAGGATATTTTTATATTTTTGTCAGGGGCGGGAAATTGCAAAATACTAAAACTGCTACAGGTGGCTCTGGTCAGATATTTCCCTCTATGACTTTACTCCAAATACATAAACATGTTATTTTCTTTGCTTCACATGCGTCTAAAATCAACTATATTTTTCACAATCTTCTTTACCATTACATAAGAAAAGTAGCCAGCTGCTTTTCAACCAGTTTATAATAGGAGAAAATATTTGTGTAAAAGTCATAGAAATGTGTAAAGTAATAGTATCTAATTTTTTAAACTGACTTATTTTTACAAAAAGTAATTAAATAAATAGGGGAAAGGAAAGCAAACTACTTTTGTGACTACTTTGTCAGAATTCGTCCAAATTTTGTGAAAGGTAAGTATTGTAGTAATTTAACTGATATCCTAATAGCATGCTAATAATTCACAACTAACACGAATCTAAGTTTCGAACCTAAGTCACGAATCTATATTAAAGATGAAAATCTGCTACAAAGTTGCATAATATATGACAACGAGATAGTCTTGACTATGTCAGCGTCAAAATTAAGGCTTAATTATGACAATTAAAGTATTACTGTGCTCGAAAATTGAAACTATAATTTGAAAAGAAAAAGTAAAAAAAAAATTGACACAACAGAAACTGGTATTATAATTAGGCATAGAACTATTCCTAAACTCTGACATAAAATTATACTTCTCTATCAAAATTTAGTTTTCTAATATAACGATTCCATATCACATTACATATAATCTGAATATAGTATAAAATTTTAATGAATAATAACCTACAACAATGTTTAATTTTGCATGCTGACTTAATTTTTGAAAAAAGAAGTAAATAAAAAAATAGAATACCAGTAAACACAGTATTGAAATTAGAACCAAATTGATATAATTTATCCAAATTTTAGTGAAATTTAAGCATATCATTTATTAATATTCCAATAGAATTCTAATAATTGACAAATAACTGAATTATATTGCAGAGTGTATATAAGGTATGACAACGAGTTTACCTTGATTATATCCGTTTCAAAATATAGATATAATTATGATTATTAAACTAGTCTCTGTGCTCAAAAATTGAAACTGCAATTTGAGAAGGTAACATGAGGAAAATTACAAGCTAAAAAAACTGACATTATAATGAGCCATAAAACTAATAATTTGGTTCCATAATTCTCATATAAAATTTCACTTCCTGAGAAAAATTCAACTTTGATATTTATTGATTCTGTACAGTCTCATATATCATACTAAAACCGTAGTTATAATCGCCATACGTTAGAATAGTGAATAGTGACGGAATAGAACAGTAGCATACGATAGAATAGTGAATAGAAAATAAATATGAAAAAATATATAGAGAGATTTCAAATAAACTTTTAAGATATATAGGAACCAATTGTCAGAAGTGTTCAAATTTTAGTGAAATGTAAGTATATAATCAAATTAATATCCTAACAGCATATTGAAAATTCACAACTACTACAACAAAACTATATGACAGAGAATGTGTAATATATAACAATGAGGTGATCTTGGCTATTTGGATATGTCCGCGTCAAAATAAGGACTTAATTACGATAATTAAATGATTCCTGTGCTTGAACAATAAATCCATAATTTAGGAAGGAAACATAAGAAAAATAATACACCCAAATAACTGGCATCATATATCGAGACATAAATCTCGTAATTGGGTTTATTGGGTTGCGTAACCTGATGTAAATCTATAATTCCTGAAAAAAATTCAATTTTAAAATTTAATGATTCTTTATCATATCTGTATCAGGTAAAAACCTTATAAATTTGAAAACTGGTTTAATTTGTTTATTTCAATTTCAATTGTAGATGTTAAGTCTCGCCAAATCAATTCAAATTACATGGTTTAAGGACAGTTTAATAAGATTTTTGTTAAATTCCATTTTATTCTCATTTATTTCGCATTTATTCATTCTTATCTAAAATTGTTGCTCATCTGCTTTTTTAATTGTTTCTGAAAAAGAAACTTATCTCTCAATTTTTTCGGCAGAATGGATCAAACTATAAATTGATATCCTGTAACGGATGGGGAACGTTGCTACGCATTTTTTTAAAAAAATATCTACAACGTTATCCACCAAGCTATGAAATTTTTGTGCATATATAAATTGATGCATATAAGAAGTTAATACTTTAAAATATTTTTAAAAACCAAAAATAGTTTTAAGCATTTATTTTTTATAAAATTAAAAAAATTAAAATGCTCATTGCGACTTAATTTTTGCAACGATTTCTATAAAAAATTTTTACTATTCACACATAATAAACATTAAAGTAAACCTTGGTATCTGTTTTACATTTCGACTTTATTTAGAATTTAAAAATCAGTTTAATTCTAGAAAAAGAGTAATTTTTATGAAAGTTAAATCTTAAGGTGTAAAAATATTTTTATAAATTGCGTTAAATTTTCAATATATTAATAAACTAATGCTCGAAAATGTTAAAAAAAACTTTTAAATAATAAAAAGAAAAAAAGTAAAAAAAATTTAAACTAATGATTAAGGAGCATTTTAAGAATTAATGCATATTTTTTTAAATTAATTAAAAAACTTAATCTCGTTTTAATTTTTTTTAATGTTATTTATTTAGTTGTAGTTTGATGTATATGAATACTAAGTTCCATAATTTTAAGTTAATAATTTCTGAAAGCTTTATGTAATGTTTACCCCTAAGGGGCAATAAACTTTCAAAATTATATTTTTGGCTTAAAATCAATCTCTTAAAACTTTTATACGTCTTTTCAAGCAAAACGGTTTGAAATTTCGAGGTAAAATTAAAATTACTTTTAAAGTTATTGATTACTAATAATTGTAAAAGTGCATAGACATTTCATGAAGTTTAAATTATTGCTAAGAAATCACCTAAATATATGGATAACATTTATTCTGCATATTAATAAATACTTACTATGCATATTATGGTGTCGATTAGAACTACTAATGATGGTTTCTTTAGTTTCAGGAAGGCAGAGATTGAATTAATCCTCAATATGGCAATGAAAAAGGATCACAGTGTGATTATATAATGATGATTTTCGAAAAGTTAACAAATGCAGGGAAAATGTAAAAATCTGGTTGCTGACTATGTGGTGAATTCTTAAGATTAATAAATAAAAATTAAGTTTCTATCTTTAGTATTTTTAATAATAAATAAAACTTTAGTAGCTTTACTTAAAATGCTACATGCACACTCTTTCAAAAAAGGTTTTTATGATTTTTTATACCTTACTTTAGTTGTTTCCGTCAGAAAACACTTACAATAACTTAGAAAATATTAAATTTTTTATTCAAGTAATGAATAGTGTAAGTAATAATAGTTTCTTTAAGAACAGAATAGATACCTTGAATTTTAAAAAACTTTTAGAGATCTAAGATAAATAATTGATAAATTTCATTGGGATATGATAATTAGAAATGCACGTAGAGTATATTAAATATTCATAAAATACGAAGATTTTTGTTTTTAAAACATTTAGAGTTAATAATTATTGTATCTTATATTGTGGTGCATTCATTGTAAGAGTATTTATATTGTAAGAGTATTTAAAATCTATTTTGTATCCTCATCTTTAGTTATATATTAAAATGCAATGAGATAGAAATGCTTAATATGTAGTCACGTTCGTCCAGCTAGATATAACATGACACACGATGACTATGTACAACTGCGATGACAATTATACGTCTCCCAGATAACATATTTTGCATTTTTTGAACGTATTACCTTTTAATTAACATTTATTTATATGACATTAAGTATAAGGTAAATAATCGATAAGTTAGAAGGAGATACGAAAGTTAAAAATACATCTATAGTATCTCAAACACTCATAAGGTATGAAACTCTTCGTCTAATTTAACTTCGTAACATTATTATTAGTAATAATTGTACATTATATTGTAGTGATAATTATAACTATTATAGAAGCAACAATATCATTACACTCTTTTCATTCTTATTCTGCACTATACTTCACAATGCATTAAGATAGAAATATCGAAAGTTCAGTCCATTTTAATCCATATGAAAGTTTATTTGCGCCCTAAGTTAAAAATTTAAATTTTAGGTACTTAAATTTTGACTAAATTAAGTGCCTTAAATGACATATTAAGGTTAGCTATGAATCATATATGAATATTTTAATGTAACAGGTTACTCTAAACTTAAAAATTTCAGGCATGGATCTGATACCTAACAAGTTATGACTACATATAATTGAGACAACAGTTACACGACCAGAAAACATATTTTATACTTCGAAGACTATTTATTTTATACAGTATGAAATAAATAGCCAATGAATTTGAAAGGGATATGAAAGTTTAAAATACCTTTATAGTGTTTCATACATTTATAAGATAAGAAAAATTTTGCTTGAGAAAACTATTTAAAGTTATTATTAGTAAAAATAGTATTGCATATTGTGGTAATAATTAGATTCATTATAGAATCATGCATATTATTAAGCTGGTTTCCATACTCATTCTTAGTTATATTTCACAATTCAGTGAGACTTAAATATTGAATATTTAGTCCTTAAAGTCCATTGACGACCTAAATTAAAATCCTGATACTCTATACATTTAAATTATGATAAAAGAAATATATTGTGGTTAGAGACATATCATGTACCAATATTTTATCATCTGTAACAGATTATTCTAAGCCTTTCAGCCATGGATCTGATACACAACATGCGATGACTAAGTACAACTGTGACGACAGTTGCACGTCAGTCAGATAACATAATGAACAGCTAGCACGCAAGCCCACTTTTGCTAATCCGTGAGATGTCGCTCACTTTGTTGAAAAACGACCAATTGTTTGAGTTTAATAATCCCTGCAGCTGCAAGAAAAGTGATATTATATCGTATTATTGAATAAAACACCCATCATACTGAGCCTGTTGAAATCGATACAGTATTTGTTAAGCTAAATATTGATTATTGGATGAATAATTTATCATGGCACGTTTGTAATGCTTAGTTATTATGTTAAATAAATTTTTTCTGCAGCCCAAAATTCAAATATATGTTGAATAAAATATTGTATTTAAATTTTAAAATCTACTTGCTTATTGAACAAATATTCATATCTCTTCCTACTATATTGTCATTTTGAAGAAATCTGATTCCATTTAAAAGTATCTTAAAATTAAAAACTAACATGAAAAATATATACTTAAAAAATTTAACATAAAAAATTTCCCCATACCTGTACTGGCTTAAAACATCTTTAATACAAAGATTACATTTATTTGTAGATTGTGACTAACTGCATCAGGCAAGTATGCAACAACATTGACCACAATGAACGGCTCTGTTCATTTACAATTACATTATTTGGTTATAACCCAGAGCAGAATTTATAGATAAATTTATATTGGTTCTTCCTTTATCTAACTGCATAGGTTTTCATACTTTTTCAATTATTAGCACCATTGTCGAATCCATATTTTTCAAAAGTGCAACATGTAAATCTCCATCAAGTACTTTTTGCAAAAATCAACAATTTTTGTTTGGAACAGTATTGTAGATTTTTGCAGCAGAAGGACCAACTAGGCAGGTACTTATTGCTTAACCGAATGACATTATATTTAAAAATGAATTTAAAATAGTATTCAAACAATATATTTCGAACATCAAGATCTGTGCTTTGCTTCTAAAACGCATTTAAGAGCTATCTATTACCTAGAAACTGAAGTCCATACATTTATGCTAAACGGGTAGGGAGTTATTCTCTAGTTCCGGAGTTCCATGATGTTTCTGTACCGTGATTCGTAGCTATTTCACTTTTAGCAGTATATTCCGGTCTCATTAGCCCTGGAGAAGCAAAAAATAAAATGTAGCGCTTCCAATTTACCCAGCATTTATAAATAGCAGTGCGCATTTATGAGCTGAATTTATCATAAGACTTAAACGCTATAGCAACTTCATTAGATACAGCTTTTTATTCCATGTTATTAGGTTAAGGTCGATTCCGAACGGTTACGAATAGCCAGGCAACCAGCGCTATTCGAACCTGCAGCCTCCGGTAACGAAAGAAGTCAAACTATCCCAAAAGTTCCGACAAGAACTTTGAGAAACACTGTGTAGCGTTATGGTTAACATCATACACTTGTTGACGGAACATTTTATTCAAACTCTGAAAGTTGACACATGAAAGTTTTTGTGTTATACATTTCTATCATTATAAACTAGCTATCTTATTTTCTATGTAATGCTTGCATATCCATAAGACATTGTGCTAACTGAGTACATCTAAAAGTTAAATGATCCTATTAACTTGCAAGTTATGGAACAGTTTATAAGCAAGATTGTTTGAATTCACAGTAATAACTTATGAAAGAGGTTCTCTTAAAGTACAGACGGTGTAAATGATTTACCCCTGTCTCGCCAGCGCACAAAGGTTAAATACAAAAGTAAAATCATCTGGTTATTGAAGGTAACCTTAATTATCCTCTTATATTAAATAAACCATTAGAAAATGATTTCAATCTCTCTTTATTACATATGCATCGCTTTTAAATGTAGCGTAATTTTAGTTGCATCAGCTTGTATTATGACTTTTAATTCCATTTATGTCTTACTGAATGAATCAATGATTCCTTTTATCAAGATATTTCCCTGCAATTAAGTAATAAGCTACAGCACAAAAATGATTATTGAGAGTATTTTACATAAATAAGAAATGAAAAACCTGTTTGAAATCACGAGAAAATGACTTCGACGAAACATGATTTCAAATGAACAGTGTCCTCCTGAATGAAATTCAATTTACAATAACTGAAGTGATTTCCACATTAGCTTCCCTTCCTCTATTTAATTACCGTGTTTTTTTTTTTGGTCAAAGATATGTCATGGAATGTAACCCTTAAGGATCAAAGGGGAGAATAGTGCATGTATGTTTATTGCATCAAGTTGTAATTAGAAACGAGAACTCCTTACCTGAACTCATATCGTTTAACCATCTCGTCAGATATTTGATAAGCATGAACACAGGGGTCAAAGTGCCTTTTTACATGATCCAAAAAGATATATTTAGACAGTTATTGATTTAGAGGGGTGAAGATTATGGAAAACGTCGTTTTAAATATCCGTATTTGTTATTCATCCGTTCATCAACCTATTTTTTTTATTTTTTATTGTCGAACATATTCCAAAAAAGGATAATGATAGATCCAAAATCAATGTTGTCAAAGTTTTTGATTCTTTATATATGTGTAATTGATTTATTCTTAAACCTTTGTTGCATTTTCAAGTATCATAAGATCTTTCCGGCAAATCCAGGTTAAGCGAAAACGTATGGCTAGTAAACTTTATTTAATACTCACCTCAAAAGAGATAATTATGTTCATTTTTTAGCAATTGATTCTATTAAGAAGTTTTGTTTGTTAAATATTTAAAAGAGAAAATCCGTTTGTATAAGAAGTTCAGTTGAAAAACAATTTAAATAATAAACTTCTCTTTAGAAGAGTTTGAAATCGTTAAGGAATTTTTGCTAGGCAAGAGTTTCTCAAAATTCATCTTCTTTTACAAATACATACAAGACTAATAAGAGGAAACATTTATGCAGGAGTTATATTTTATTCATGAGAGCTATATTTTAAATTAATTTTTTTTTATAATTTCCCTAATTGTATAAATGTTTTAGGACTTACAGTTACTTCAACTAGAATTTATGGATATTCCCATTATTTATTTTTGTTTATGAAGTACTATGTAGAACAAAAATATTGTTTCGTTGCAAGCAAATTTAAAATAATGCCTTTTTAAATTTTCCTTTCTATACACCTTATGGCTGATATAGATTTTAGAAAAATCATACTCACATGGATATTCAAGCATTTCAAATGCACTCTAGTGAAGACATGTGTAAAGTTTACAATGGAATGTACATTAAAAACATAATTTATTCCTAAGGCCTTTTAGAAGTCAAACATAATTTTTGATTTCTTCCTCACAAATTACATCTCGATTTTTGATAAAAGTAAAAAAGACAAGTACTAGCACATAATTAATAGACTAAAGATAAAATATTAAGCAAATCAAATCAAATAGGCGCCAATGAATCATAAATTTAATAAAAAGACAGAATATCAGGTAAATGATTTGCAACCAATAGCTGAGGATACTCATCTTTTTCTTAATTTGTACTTTATTGATATTATTATTTAAATAAATTTATGAGAGCTCTGTCTGTGATTGTCAAATTTTGGAAGATAATTGACGAATTAGTGGGAACACCTTACAAGGTACCAGGGCTTTGATTTCACTGTTGACATAAATTTTTGGAATCAAATTTAAGCAGTAAGTTTCAGCCCAATAAGCCGTTTAAAAGTTGATTGTAGGGCTTTAAACATTGTTAAATTTTTAAGGTTTCTTGTGTATTTAAAACTAATCTTGTTTTAAAAGTATTTACATTTCCAAAATTAAAAATCAATACATCTTTTAAAAGCTTAGTACTTCATATTCGGTCTAACTTTGAAAATAAAATTGAATGTCAGTTTAAAGTAGAACTCTTATATAAATAACAGTTTCTTTATTTATTCATGGTATATCATATGATTGATAATAATTTTCGTAAATAACCATTGTAAAAGTTCAATTATCTTAATATATTTTTGTTACTAAAAAAGTTCTTATAATTTGTTTAGGATACGATGCGTACTTCTATATAACGTGCATTCTGGTCGTTGAAAAAAAATTGGGAAAAGACATATCTTGTAAAAAGCGCGCATTATGGTTTTGATATTCAAGTGACTTTACAGAATGCAAGCCAATTGATACGGGGACAAAATTATGCAACCTCCAAAATTTTTTCAAGGTCATCCTTAATCTCTTAATGGCTTCACGCACTTTTCAAAAACTATTCGATAAAAGTATCGCCTCTCAAATATTGCCATTCAATACACCTCTGCTATAACATCGCCAGACAAATCGGGGCTCGAGCCGGCTTACGATCCGCCGTGTTCCTTAAAGGTAACTAGGGTACGTAAAATATGTTCATGGTCAAAATGTCCTCCACTTTCTCAATCGATACCTCTGGGGGGTGGCAGTCAAACCTGGGGGTTGTCTGCTTGGTCCCTGCTTCTAAATTACAAGGAACCACCTTGAATAATGTTACTCGCGTCCGTAGCATTCCTCAAACTACACATGCTCCCCGGTTGGTGCTAACAGCTTTTCAGCCATGTATTGGCATAAAGGTATATGTGCCTGTATTGTCAGCTGAATTAGAAAAACAAATATTCGCCCTCCCAAAATATTAAATTTTGGATCGGAATATTTAGAATCGACGATGTAATGACCACAAAATTTAAGCCCAAATTAAAAAGCTATACAATCTCTAAGTTACTGGAAGCATGGCCGAGAATAGCTGAAAAGCTCTATTTAGTGTAAAGAATATTAATAGTCATAAGCACAGTTAGATAAAAGAAACCTAATAGACTTGAAATGCAGAAAAAACAATATAGTTTTATTAAGTAGAAACTTTATCTTTTGAACCTATCTTGTTTCATATGTATATCGAATGATAACATAAAACATTAAAATTATTCTGTATATAACGCCCATCTAGAGTTTTGTGTTGAATTTTTTTAAGTGTGAATTATACCAGTGTAAATTATCTCTAAATTTTGAGAAAACAGGTAAACTCTTTCATTAAATTAATTTAACCTTTTGTACCTATCTTCTCATTATACTACATCCGGGTGACAAAGGGTAGAAAGCCAAGAAGCCGTAACTTCAAGGAAACTTGCACAAATGAAAAGGGAGATTATTCTCTAAAGTACATACATACTACAAGTGTAAGATACCTGTATGCATCTGTGTCAAGAGACTAGTTTATTAGGCAATAAATATCCATTTTTCTTAGCTTTTTTCAGCCAATAATTAACCTTCGAACTATTCACGTGCAAGCAAAGAAAGCTTTGCGCACAAATGATCAAATTACCATCCAGATCTTTGGTTTTACTCGGCTCTTTTGTTCTTCTAGCATCATTTAACTAACGAATAAAAGGGAATAGTTTACCTAGAAGTGTTCCATCCATGGAGAAAAAAAATGCCCTTTAAAATAAAAAAAGGATTTGCAATTGAACATTGTGCTTATTCCTTTGAATACATAATACTCTTTGTTTGAAGTCATTAACGAGATGTCTTAAAGCAAACAGTTTACTGCCTTATCTATATCGCCAATTATCTTTTACGGAATCTATTTACCGAGACAACAGAGAACATAGATCAGTTAGACAACACTTTACGTGAAAAGATGTAAAAGGTCGTGATTTATAACAGCGGCTCACCGATCCGAATAGACAATGCAAACGAGAAACTTGAAATATCTCTGATGGCCTAAATTTGCAGAAACTATAAGGTGTTTTTCACTTAAAGAGATACAGTACCTTTCGAAATGAAACGTAATTATTATAATAGCCTTATTTTCAGCTTATCATAAAATAAAATATTCTTCTCGTTGTACAATAATTTTTAAGTGTGCAATAGATGCAGTCAAACATTATAAAACTATCCATTTTTGACATTTAAATTGCATTTCTTGAATAAAGAAATATATTACTTGAAATGTAAAAACCAAATGAGACATAAACATAAATAAAATGAAATTTATTTATCTACGAGTTAATTCCTGAAATATAAGAATTGGAAATAAAAATTTTTAATTGAATTGAAACCAAACATTCCGTTTAAAATGTGAATCTCAATTATCGGAAAAATATTTTCTATTTTATAGACCTATCCCGATAAATACAAAAATTATTAAAATATTAATTTTTTTAAGTTTATGATGTTTTAATTTTAAAATTTTAGATTACTTTGAATTTTTAGATTTATACGAAGAAAAAGATATTCAATTTCAATTTTATAAATTCAATAAAATTTAATTAATAATTTATACACTTCATTATGAGTTTCGCCTTTTTTTTTTCATTTGGTGTACCCTTTTTATTTTATTTTTATTTTGCTATTATTTTATTTTTATAAAATTATTTAGTTTTAATAATACATTCAAAGTAAATAATTTTGAGTCAGAGTGTGATCAAAGAATTCTAAAAAAAAAATTTATTCTAAAACGAGCAGAAATTATATTTTATAATAAATTGAAAAAAAGCACTTTATTATGAAGAATTTGAAATATATAAATGCTATCATCTCAACTACAAGGTACTTTTATCTTTAAGCGTTTATGGTGTTAAACTTAATGATTATCCAAAATATTGAAGGGATTATTGATTGAGTTACACAATTTTCAGTTCCAGCTTCATGTTACCATTATATATATATATATATATATATATATATATATATATATATATATATATATATATATATATATATATATATATATATATATATATATATATATATATATATATATATACATATACATATACATATACATATATATATATATATAATATATATATATACATATATATATATATATATATATATATATATATATATATATCGTTGGGGTAGCGCTTCGTGCTCTCACGACATAGATTCGAGGTTCGATCCCAGGGCTGGACAAGGTTGAATCAGCCTTTCATCCCTTCAGTGAGTAGATAAACTGAAGACCAAGCATGCTTGAGAACTAAATACTGGGGGTTCCAAGTAAAGTTGACCACCTAACTGTAAAATATGCTTCGCACCCCAGGGCCCTTGGTCTAGCAAACTGAGTTTGACACTGTAGGCCTTGGTCCCTTCGGGGCTGTTGCGCCGAGGAGCTTAGTTTTTTATATATATATATATATATATATATATATATATATATATATATATATATATATATATATAGATATATATATATATATATATATATATATATATATATATATGGACATGTAGGTATCGAAGCGAAAATTCGCAGAAAAGTAGAAAATACTGGAGATAGATTTGTATATTTTATCCATAATGTAGATTCAATTAAACATTCAGTAAATCCACAAGACATAGGAATAATTAAACTCGGACAGTCGTTCCCAAAGCATTTTTCTTCACCGGAACATAAGAATTAGCCATTTTACTTTCAGATGCTCCAAACGCACCCTAAGTACCGTCTAAACCGAAACCATGTGCAAGTAAGATGGGAGTTTCTTACATTATATGGACTTCTAAAAGTGATAATATGATGTTATATACGTTTGCAATATATATGTCTCGCAGGTTTTGTTTTTTGTGTTATCTGTTTCTGATTCAGAATAAATTTTTATAACAAATTAAGATAAAAAAAATGGACATTAGATATTAATAATTTATAGCGTTAATTTTTTTAGTTACACACACACACACACACACACACACATATATATATATATATATATATATATATATATATATATATATATATATATATATATATATATATATTGCCGCATAAAGGAAGTTTGCCAACGAGCTCAGTAGCCGAATTGTCAAAACTTGAGATCCAGACCCGAAGATTGTGGGTTCCATGCTTGCCGTGGCGGTTGATCCAAAGTACGGATTTTTAATATAAAAATGTTTTTTATTGCTGCTTTATGTTCTCGAACATTCTAGATCTTTCTTTAATGTGTAAATTAGTTATTTCTCGTATATTCTGTTTGGGTATAAAAACTGATACCCACTTGTTGTAAGCAACTCCCCGATCTTGTAAAGTTGCGAGTTGCTACTTAGCTTCAATAAATTCATCTGTTAAGTTAAGCGGTGTGTTCATTCGAATCTTCGTGACAATATATATATATATATATATATATATATATGTGTGTGTGTGTGTGTGTGTTCGTAAAACGTGTCTCACTTTCATATTTTCAGTTATGTGATGATCTTTATAGAACTTAAAATGAATAAACTGAAACTGTTAAACATGTAAAAATTGAAATAAGTTTTTTGATAGTATTACGCTATTCTGTTAAGTCTCATTAACGCAGGTTAAGTAGTATCCGAAATATCATCAGATTTGAATGTTGGGTCATTCTAACTGTAACAACTGATTCCATCTACAAGATCATCATTGAATATTTTCAGGTATAAATAATGGTAATGTTAGAGTGGTATAACGAAAAAAACTGTTATAAATACGCTTACCTGATAAAAATATTATTAGAATTAGCAATCTATCTACACACTTATGTACGTTAATATACATTGGTACGTGTATGTGTATACATATATGTGTGTGTGTGTTTATATAATGTGCCTTACTTTATACTGATTTTGTTTCTGAGGACAGTCCTCGGGGATTGGCACTCTCTCTGTCGCCTAATAGCCCCAGGGCGAAAGGAAGCGATCACGCACTTACTAAAAATCAATGACCTCTGAAGGCAAGTGTCCTCGCGGAAAGCCCGTTCAGAGATTAATGAACAAGTTAATGGGCAAGAAGCCATTTTCCAATTAGGAGGTCAATGGTAATTTATGATGCGGCCGTGACTAAAGAATGGAGACAGATAACTAAATGCGAACGCTTCCAGTCCTGTTTCAGAAACCACGACGCTATCAAAAAGTGATAGAAATCCCCATGTAACGCTCCTGAACTTTTAATTACTTAATTAACGAAATAAGGAGAAATAAATACGGAGCAAACCACTTAGAAAGGTGTGCTGTTTAAAAGAGACTGTTAAAATTAGATGGGATTTTTGTTCAATAGAGTTATCTTTTTATAGGCGAAGAAATTTTATATTTTGCTTTAATTATTTCAAGATAAACACTTTTGAATTAGTTCTTAATGCCATTAGCAATGTCGAGATGAACCCTGGACTTGGGAGGAAAACATTAATATCTCTTCCGATAAAATTATTTAATTTATTATTTTATATTTCTTCAGCTGCCAACAGTAGGTGAATAAAATCTTAAAGCCGTACGTATGTACACCTAAGTAGCTTACTTAGACGCTTGCTACCCCTTGAAGAAATTATTAAAAAAGAATGAAATTTATTCCCTGTTACTTATAGTAGAATAATTAGGTTATTGTGTTTCAGGCAATAAAATCCCATTAATTGTAAAATATTAGCTTTCTGAAGTCATTGTGATCAGCAATTAAAGTTTTTACTCGTCATATAAAATAAAATTTAAATAATGATCATGATCTATTGCTTGTCAGGATGCTTCAATCAAATACTTTTTGTTGGGTTTAGTGCACTACACTAAACCCAACAAACTGGACCAATGAAAAAAGTTAGTTGGACAATCTATAAAGCATGTGACGTACGTGTTTTATACGAACATACATCTAAGATTGTACTGTAGAGTAAGAGATGCCAAACCCAAACCTCGGCGCACGACAAAATTTACGAAATTTGTAACTTTATGAAATTACATTTATTTTACTAAGCATAATATTATTCGAATTATTTATGATTATATATATATATATATATATATATATATATATATATATATATATAATATATATATATATATATATACATATACATGTATATATATACATATATATACATATATACATATATATATACATATATATACACACACATATATATATATATATAGTACTCATAATAATCAATAGTATTATGCTATACCAAAGAAATCTTTAGAACACCAATTGTAATACTAGACTCAAGACTCGAGTTGGTGTTACATGGGCCACTGGTTTTTTTGTTTCGGCGGCCGAAGACGGACACCCCTAGAGGGGGTGGGCAAGTTCCACAGGAGGGGGGCGAGAGATGCGATGCCACCCCCGCCAGCTGCAGAAAAGGACATTTTTTTTCCCGTGGAGGCGAAAACTTGACCGAGGGGGGATTCCCCCCAGCCCTCACGAAGAGGAGTGAAAAAGAGATGCCCGGTCGGAACGACGGGGAAAGGACATTATTCTTCGGAAAGGAGTAGAGACCGAGGGAGGTGTTTGTCCGCTCGGCACAGTTTATTTTTTGTCCTCGGTCTTATTTGAGCCCTGTTTGGGTATGATTTGCGTTGTAAATATGTTTTGACAAATCTTATTAATAAATGTTTAGCCAAGAGTTTTGTCGCTGCTGTGCTTCATTGTCGGCCACATAGGCTTTAAGCGAACCCAAGATACCTGCTCCAGTAAAAATAGGCGGGCAGGTATAGAACGTGGCGTGCAGACTTCAGAAAGTGCAGCCGGAGACGCGCGAGGCGTTTTACACCAATTAATTTTAAATCAGGACTCATCAGAAAACAACACCTCGTAGCATGTCTTTGACGCCATTTGAAAGAAAAGGAGCTTACAAAAAAGTTATGTTGCAGACATTATTAATCCATTGAAATAGAGAATACCACACAATGATTAGGAGGTTTATTGTAGTGATCTGTACTCATTTTTATAAGAATAGCAAATATAGAAGTTCTTATACAAAAACAAATCTCAAATTTCACCATGTGTTTTGCTTATAATTTTCAGAGAGTTCGCAAATATAAAAGAAAGTTTTCTTCGGGAAGCATTACAAGTAATATTGCACGTATTACACTGTAATCCTAACTGAAAAATAATAAATATTGGATGAAAGATGAGCATATTTACTAAGATAACGTACAATATACATGCGTGAATTCAATCAAAATAGAAAGTTCATATTTACTTAAATGTAAACAGCAATTTTTCTTAAAATCCTAAAAACATAGCTTGAAATGTCTGAAAATATTCTTCGATGGAATATTTTCATTGTTTCCAAAAAGAAGAAAATGGTAAGGGAATGTAAATAAATTTAGTGTTTTTGTATAAATACAGAATACACATACATTATATAGCAGGCAGCGGTAATGATCTTACTTCTGCAACCAGAACAAACTGTTCTCTGAAATATACGGCAGGTGCAAGCTCTTCTGGAGAATTAAATATTTTATCTATATGCAGAAATTAGGTTTTTTGATCAATCATATCATTTTAAATAAAGGTTATAGTCTTTACTGAAACCTTTATGTTAATATTATTTTATTTGAAACGAAAATTTAACCAGTATCTTTTTAGATATTGGTAAAAATATCATTACACATTTTTATCACACATTTTATCAATGAAGATGAGCCTTTATCCCTGAAAACCATGAACCCCCATAATAATCTATATCATCAAATACAATCACACAGAAAACTGTTAGTACTGCATACTTCGAAAAGTGCATGTCGTAAGACGACGCTGAGTACATAAATATTTAATAATATTTAAAAATATTTAGCTACCACTGACGTCAATAAATTTTAAATCGGGAGTCATCAAACATCACGAGTTCTCACCATGCCTCTGACACCCTCTAAAGGAAAGGAAACATTTGCGTACCAGTCGTCATCGACCCATTGAAACAGAGAATGCCACACCCCTGCCAGTGTTCTTTGCTATTTTAACATTAGAGCACCAGCTGAACGATCCATCAGTGTCATGCGGGAAAGGTGCCAATCACCTTGCGGTATCATCACATTTCGTGATCTACTGCCCGATTTTCGATTCGTCCCGTTTCAATTTGTTAGTCCATAATATTCGTTCTCGCATGAATGTTGTGCCATTGTGCTCCAAACTGGCAGAAATATCCGGGTAAGAAAATCCTTGCCTCAAACATTAACACATTGTATGCGGGACATGTACTAGTACGTTTTCTGACGATTGATACTTGAGCGCGGGACACGTACTAGTACGTTTTCTGACGATTGATACTTGAGCGCGGGTCACATACTAGTACGGGTTAGTGTAACAACATGGTTTGTTTGTGGGTACAAAAATAAAGGTATATACAGGAAAACGAAGCCGAATTTTCTTGTCTACTACATAGATTCTGGAAAAATTTAGACAAATAAAAACTAGTTTTTACATCAGTAGATGCAGAACCACGGAACGGGAAGGTTGATTAAAAAATTAATTTACAGTTATAATTAACTTTTCATTTATCTTTGCGAAAATGATATTATGTATGTGTATATTTATATATATATATATATATATATATATATATATATATATATGTATATATATATATATATATATATATATATATATATATATATATATATATATATATATATTTGTGTTTATAAATAAATATATTTGTGTATTTGTCTATTTATATATTTGTTTATATATTTCAATATAAAATACGAAAAGTTGATTAAACAATTAAATAATTTTTTTATCTATTAAGATTTAACTGAATAACTAAATTTACGTGCAAAACGACTGCTCTTGGTACAATTCCGCTGCAAAATGTACCCGCACACGATGTGTTAAAATCAATTCACTTATGTAGTGTTTTAGGAGGATAAAAAGCATAGTGAATGCAATAAAAAAAGTTCAGATAGCACACATCAATATGTGCTCTGTTCGTTTATTTATAAAACGCTTCTACTCACAGACTGTTCAACAGGGGGCCAGCAGTCCATCAAGGAAAACAATTTCCGTTAACAAATAATTTAAATAATGATATTTTTGCCAGTTGTTAAAACCTGTTTTGTTTTTTATGTTTTCTCAAAAATTATAAATCTTGTACGCATACATGTATTAATAAAACAAAATATATTAAAAATTGAAGAGAAAATATTAAAGTACTGGCCAATTCACACAATGTTTGTCTGTTTAAAGGCACTATGTGAGTTCCAATGTAACAATTTTAAATACTATCTAATTCGGAAATCTGAAATAGCTGAAGGCTGCTAGTATATTTTCAAGGAGCAACTACACTAATGGGTCCCACGGTCACTATCCACGGTCACTTACACTAATGATGGTTTAGCGGAATAGGTAGCATCGTCGTCTCCTTCGATGGCACCGGTTACTGGAATCCTGGGTTTTCTCTCTAGTTAAATTTGTCACTTAAAATTTTAATATATAAATCGTTCGTTAGGCCGATAATGAACTACAAGTGCATGGTACGGGGGGAGATTTGTATACATTCTTTATCCTTAAGACTTTTGAATTATGCCATTACTGTTTAAGATTACATGACATTTTTAATGGCTTAATTAAAATATCTAGCCCAGTCTTGTTCATGATTCTAGGTGTTGTAGAGCATTAGGTTATGATTGTGAAGATAGCCGAGTTGTTTTAAAAGTTACATCCAGTCGATTTGTTTTTCAAAATCTAGATTTTACTTCAGGACAGAGCACAAACTACTACCGGACAACTAAATACACAAATAAAACAATATTTACACTGAAAACTCTATCAATTCAATTATCTACCTAAATTCCGAAGAACGTAGCTTAAACGTCTGGAGTACACTATTATATCCTACGTTCTCTCTGATACCACTTACTTCCTTTATAGATGGCGCTCTCTCACCATTTACGATTACTCGCACGTCCCTACAACGATGCCTACTCCAATCAGTGTGTAATTCCCTCTTCAAAGAAAGAAAGGTCGATTCAAGACAAGGTTGATTATTTTTGGTAAATGGCTCTTTAATCAGTTTTGTTCCTGATAACAGAATCCCATGCGCACCCCCAACCCATATTGTGTCCATTTATCTTCCTTCCCGGCCGATTTCGTCTTTGCACAGTGTCCATTTTCTGCTGTATGTTTATGTTATATCTTTCTTATATAAATCTGTATTGTTGGTAAAATAACTATCTACCCCCTTCCCATTTCTCGAAACCATGTAGCCATTCTTCGTTCAGCTACAAATCATTCCACTCCCATCAATCAACGTCAGAATCCCTTTAACAAGTACCATAACAAGGAATTTGCAATTTCGCACAGCTACTAATCCACTTTTTAAAGTTAAGAAAACATACCATTGAAACGCAAAACTGGAAATACAGACAAAAATGTATATACAGGAATAGTGGAAGAACTGAACCGTTTAAGTTGACAGTATTATTTATAATGTAGAACGATTTGAAATTACAAAACATTAAAACATTGGGGAAAGTAAAATGTTTTGAGCCAAAATAGTAAAGTTGGTCAAATCAAAGTACGGGAACTTGTAACTCATCAATCGGCAAAAAATGTTGAGGAATCGAAATTCGCAGGATCGTAACTAGCGTTGAAGTTTCACATTTTCAAAAATCGCTGCAACCTTGCCCTTTTTTTTATTAAATGTCGATACATCCTTCCCTTCTACGAATAGATTTGCATTGCACTCTGTATTTTTTCATAAAGATTTAGCATAATCCGTTTTTATGATATATACTTTAACGATAAATAATCTCAGTATGACATACAGAAAGTGCCATTTTACTTAATAAAAATGCACTTTCACTTGACTAAAATTGCTTTTTTAATGTACCCAAACTATTTTTAATAGAAATGTGGACATTAATTACAACATCCTGTGGAAACAGTACAAAGCATGAAAGGGACACAAGGTGTTTCTTGCAATAGAGAATTATTATATTTTTGCAAACCTTTCATTTAAAAATGGCAAGTGTCTAAGAGTTTCCATCGATTTATGAAAAGTTAGGCTCTTGTCACAACAATTAATAAATAAAACTAAAGTAATTTTTTTCTCCTAACATTTTAAAAAGTAAATCTAAGTTATTGCCTTTTAACCTTTTTCTTTAAAGGAATTTTAAAAAATTAATTTTATTTTTTCCTTATTCCTTCTCCGGGAGAACTGTCCTCTTTGGGACCCCATTTCCATCATGGTGTGGAGCCCTATGATTGATGCGCCCGTGGCAAATGCCATCTTTACCACGCCCTAGTTCCCGCCCTGAACAGTGCTAAGTTGAACAACCCTGGAAAGACGCACTTTGAATGTTGAAACCCGAATAATCTCGTGCTGTTTCGCAAGGAAACTGTCTTGCAGGAGTCACTCTCTATGTGATCAACACCTGCTGCTGTTTAAATTGTTATTGGCTCAGTCTTAGCGTAGTAACTTCCCATAGCGGGCATTACAAATCACCATCTATTCTAAAGAATGAAACATACTTGGTTTCTCAGTGGAACTAATGTTCAACATCATTTGCAGCATCTGTTTAACAGAAAATTTAATCTAGAACATAATACAAAATGAACTTAAACATTGTGTAAATATCAGCATATACCTTTAAATATATAATCTGCAAGGAAATTTTAGAAAAACCATACTTGAAATATACAAAATTGATAATTTAAAAAACAAAATCAAATCTCAACTTAAAAGAGGAATGAAGAAACTTAATCTGAGCAGAAACCTGTAAAGTTGTTTTCTGTCAAGGCTCATAGAGATCACTTCTTTAGCTTTCGTGCTTACATTACCGCTATGATGCTTTTCCTTCTTCCTTTGTCTGTATTCTTTGCTTTGAACGCAAAGTGCAGAACAAAGGTTTCTATTTTTAGCTTAACTCTAAAGCAAACTTACTATTTCCATTCCAATGTTTCAATCTGTATTCAATTAGTTGCTATTATATTATTTAAAAATGAATCCCCGTATTCATTCTCACGAGAAGATATTTTAAGATATATAAAACAAAATCAGTAGATATATTAAGATATAAAAAACAAAATCAAATCTCAACTTAAAAGAGGAATGAAGAAACTGAATCTGAGCAGAAACCTGTAAAGTAGTTTTCTGTCAAGGCTCTTAGAGATCACTTCTTTTGCTTTCGTGTTTACATTATCTGTATGACGCCTTCCCTTCTTCCTGTGTCTGTATTCTTTGCTTGGAATACAGAGCGTAAAACAAAGGTTTCTATTTTTAGCTTAACTTTAAAGCAAACTTACTATTTCCATTCCAATGTTTCAATCTCTATTCAATTAGTTGCTATTATATTATTTAAAAATGAGTCTCCGTATTCATGCTCACAAGTGAATATTTTCCACAATTTTTTGTTTCACTTGATCATTCAATAACAAAAAATTTCAATTATCAAATAAATATCAATGTAAAAATTTGTATCGGATAAATCTTCAGCTTCTGTGTGCATTCAGTGATAAAACTGTTACTATAAATTATTTACTTACATTTGAATATTGAAAAATGAAATATTAGTGCATAATAATAAAAGTTTAATAAAAATATTTCCTCAAACGTGCAGAGTTCAAAATGTACTTGTTAGTATGAAGCAGCTACTAAACTCGCATTTAATCAAGGGCGTAACCAAAGACCAGGAGTGGACTCCTAGTTTGATAGTAGGTGGTCCATTTATTTTCTTTGTGTTTCGGTTGCTACCTTGAACTTTGCCTGGAGAACAAGGGTTTTCATCTTCAGTTCATCACAAACTCTACTTTATTTTTATTTCATTCAAATATTTTAATCATTAGTTCTTAGGTTTTCAGTTTTCATTTTCAGTTCATCACAAACTCAATTTCATTTTTATTTCATTCAAATATTTTAATCTTCAGTTCTTAGGTTTTCAGTTTTCATTTTCAGTTCATCACAAACTCAATTTCATTTTTATTTCATTCAAATATTTTAATCTTCAGTTCTCAGTGTTTTAGTTTTCATCTTCAGTTCATCACAAACTCAACTTTATTCTTATTTCATTAAAATATTTTATTCTCTATTCACTTAATTACTATTACATTATTATTAAATAAGTTCACGTATTCCTGCAAACTAGTTAAAAATTTCCAAAATTTTAGTTTTACGTAAACAATTACTAATAAAAAGTTTCAATGTTGAAATAAATATTAATATAAATATTTGTATCATGTAAAATTTCAGCTTCTGAGCGCGTTCAGCGATAAAACTATACTAGAAATTTACTTACGTTTGAGTATTGAAAAATGAAATATTAGTACTATAAAAGTTTAATAATCATACTTCCTCAAAAGTGTACAGTTTTAAACATGCATATTAGAATAAAACAACTGCTAAATTCAAATTTAATCAAGGGTGTAGCCATAATAACAAAAGATTGACTGGACTAGTTCCACAATTGACAGCAGTTGTAGTTTTTATTTTATTTTGTACAAGTGTGTTTTGGGTGCTACCTTGAACTTGGGCCGAAGAACAAAAATTTTCATCTCAGTTCATCACAAACTCTACTTTATTTTTATTTCATTCAAATATTTTAATCTTCATTTCTCAGTTTTTTAGTTTTCATCTTCAGTTCATCACAAACTCTACTTTATTTTTATTTCATTCAAATATTTTAATCTTCATTTCTCAGTTTTTTAGTTTTCATCTTCAGTTCATCACAAACTCAACTTTATTTTTATTTTAATCAAATATTTTATTCTCTATTCACTTAATTACTATTACATTATTATTAAATAAGTTCACGTATTTGTGTACGCGAGTGGAAATTTTCCAAAATTTTAGTTTTACGTAAACAATTACTAATAAAAAGTTTCAATGTTGAAATAAATATTAATATAAATATTTGTATCATGTAAAATTTCAGCTTCTGAGCGCGTTCAGCGATAAAACTATACTAGAAATTTACTTACGTTTGAGTATTGAAAAATGAAATATTAGTACTATAAAAGTTTAATAAAGATATTTCCTCGAAAGTTCACAGTTCTAAACATGCATATTAGAATAAAACTAATGCTAAATTCACATTTAATCAAGGGTGTAACCATAATAACAAAAGATTGACTAGTACTGGATTGACTGGAACTAGTTCCACGATTGACAGCAGCTATAGCTTTTATTTTATTTTGTACAAATATGTTGTGGTTGCTACCCTGAACTTGGGCAGGAGAACAAAAGTTTTCATCTTCAGATCATCACCAACTCAACTTTATTTTTACTTTATTCAAATATTTTAATCTATATTCAATTAGTTACTATTACATTATTTTTGAATATGTTCACGTATTCAAGCACGCGAGTGGAAAATTTCAACAATTTTAGTTTCACGTAAACAGTCACTAATAAAAAGTTTCAGAGTTAAAATAAATATGAATATAAATATTTGTATCAGGTAAAATTTTTGTTTCTGACAGTGTTCAGTAATAAAACTATTACTATAAATTATTTACTTACGTTTGAGTATTGAAAAATGAAATATTAGTACTATAAAAGTTTAATAATCATACTTCCTCAAAAGTGTACAGTTTTAAACATGCATATTAGAATAAAACAACTGCTAAATTCAAATTTAATCAAGGGTGTAGCCATAATAACAAAAGATTGACTGGACTAGTTCCACAATTGACAGCAGTTGTAGTTTTTATTTTATTTTGTACAAGTGTGTTTTGGGTGCTACCTTGAACTTGGGCCGAAGAACAAAGGTTTTCATCTTCATCTCATCACCAACTCAACTTTATTTTTATTTCATTCAAATATTTTAATCTCTATTCAATTAGTTATTATTATATTACTTAAGAATGAGTTCACGTATTCGTGCACACGTGTTGAAACTTTCTATAGTTTTAGATCACGTGATCATTCAATTATGAAATGTTTCATTTATGAAAACCTACGAATGTAAATATTTGTATCATGGATTTTGAAACAAAGAAAATTTTCAAGCACTGAGACTGACGGCGAATACACGTTCCGCGTGACTATACTTCAGGTATTTTTC
>CM063502.1:58038053-58058053 GCA_032207245.1 Pardosa pseudoannulata | reverse complement strand
ACGTATGTGATTTCCTGGATAGAAAACAAAATGGTATCGATTTTGAATTTTTTCGCTCGTTTTTTATTATACAAGATCAGGAGTACATCATAATTTTAAAAAATACGTTAATTAATAATAAATTAAACGTTATATGAATCAGAATGGCACCAATTTTGAGTTTGTTCACTCAAAATTACAGAAACTCAGAAGGATTTTATGTTACAAACTTTCTATTGCATCGTATTTCCATATAAAAAAAAGAAAAATATTTTATTTTCTGGAATTAGTTACATATTTTTTTCTTAATAAAAAAACACTTCATATGAAACAGAATAGAAACGCGAACGGAATTTGTATGTTAGAAAACTTTCCATTTCAACCCATCTTCATAGAAAAGTCGATCAGCGTGCTTAATTTATTGTTCCGAAAAAAAACTGTCATATCAAATAGGTACCGATGTTTATGTCGTTCTTTTATTTTTTATTTAAGCGCGAAAAGATTATGTATTTCAAAAATATTTCATTTGAGACCATTTCCATCAAACATTGGAAAAAACTATTATTTTATTTGCCAGCATAACCTATGCATTTTTCAGAAAAAAAGGAATACTCTCTTCATTTTATGAAAGAGAGTATTCCTTTTTTTTAGGGGGGGGGCGTTTGCTCCTTCTTAATAGAAACGCGAGAGGAATTTGTATGTTAGAAAACTTCCCATTTCAACCAATCTTCATAGAAAAGTCAATCATTGTGCTTTATTTATTATTCCGAAAAAAATGTCATATAAATTAGGTACCGATTTTTATGTCGTTCTTTTTTTTTATTTAAACGCAAGAAGATTATGCATTTCAGAAATATTCCATTTGAGACCATTTCCATTAGACATGGTGAAAAATATTATTTTGTTTTACAGCATGAGTTATGTATTTTTCTGCAAAGAAAACATTGTATGGATAAGAGTAGTACCGTTTTTTTTGGGGGGGAGGGGGTCACGAGTTCTTTTTATAATAGAAGCACGGCAGGAATTTGTATTTTAGAAAACTTTCCATTTCAACCCACCTTCACAGAAAAGTCGATTAATATCATTTTGTTTTCCAGCGTACTTTATTTATTGTTCTGAATAGAAAATATCACATCAAATAAATACAGATTTTTGTATCAGTCTCCCATTTTTTATTTAAAGGCAGGAGGATTATGTATTTCAGAAATATTCCATTTGAGACAATTTCCATTAGATGTGGCGAAATATATTATTTTGTTTGTTAGCATGAGCTATGTATTTTTCTGCAAAGAAAACATTGTATGAAAAATAATAGTATCATTTTTGAAGAGTCAACAGCTCTTTTTTTTAATAGAAGCACGACAGGAATTTGTATTTTAGAAAACTTTCCATTTCAACTCATCTTCATAGAAAAGTCGATAAATATCATTTTGTTTACCGGCGTGCTTTATATATTGTTCTGAAAAGAAAATGTCATATCAAATAGGTACCGATTTTTATGTCGTTCTTTTATTTTCTATTTATGAGCGAGAAGATTGTGTATTTCGAAAATATTTCGTTTCAGGTCCATTTCCATTAGACATGGCGAAAAATATTATTTTGTTTGTTAGCATGAGTTATGTTTTTTCTGCAAAGAAAACATTGTATGAATAAGAGTAGTACCATTTTTTTTTGGGGGGGGGGAGGTCACAAGCTCTTTTTTTAATAGAAGTACGTTAGGAATTTGTATTTTAAAAAACTTAGAATTTCAACCATCTTTAAAGAAAAGTCGATTAATATCATTTTATTTTCCACTGTACTTTATATATTATTCTGAAGACAAAATATCACATCAAATAAATACCGATTTTTATGCCGGTCTCTCATTTTTTATTTAAGCGCAGGAGGATTATGTATTTCAGGAATATTCCATTTGAGACAATTTCCATTAGACCTGGCGAAATATATTATTTTGTTTGTCAGCGTGAACTATGTCTTTTTCTGCAAAGAAAACATTGTATGAAAAAGAGTAGTATCGTTTATGAAGTGTCAATAGCACTTTTTTTTAATAGAAGGACGGGAGGAATTTGTATTTTAGAAATCTTTCCATTTCAACCCATCTCCATAGAAAAGTCGATAAATATCATTTTGTTTACCGGCGTGCTTTATATATTGTTCTAAAAAGAAAATGTCATATCAAATAGGTACCGATTTTTATGTCGTTCTTTTATTTTCTATTTATGAGCGAGAAGATTGTGTATTTCGAAAATATTTCGTTTCAGGTCCATTTCCATTAGACATGGCGAAAAATATTATTTTGTTTGTCAGCATGAGCTAATGTGTTTTTATGCAAAGAAAACATTGTATGGAAAAGAGTAGTACCGTTTTGGGGGGTCACTAGCTCGTTTTTTAATAGAAGAATGGGAAGAATTTGCATTTTAGGAAACTTTCCATTTCAATCATCTTCATATAAAAGTCGATTAATATCATTTTGTTTTCCAGCGTACTTTATATATTGTTCTGAATAGAAAATATCACATCAAATAAATATCGATTTTTATGCTGGTCTTTCATTTTTCATTTAAGCGTAGGAGGATTATGTATTTCAGAAATAATACATTTGAGACAATTTCCATTAGACGTGGCGAAATATATTATTTTGTTTGTTAGGATGAGCTATGTATTTTTCTGCAAAGAAAACATTGTATGAAAAAGAATAATATCGTTTCTGAAGAGTCAATAGCTCTTTTCTTAATAGAAGCACGGCAGGAATTTGTATTTTAGAAAACTTTCCATTTCAACCCATCTTCATAGAAAAGTCGATAAATATCATTTTGTTTACCGGCGTGCTTTATATATTGTTCTGAAAAGAAAATGTCATATCAAATAAATACCAATTTTTATGTCGGTATCTCATTTTTTTATTTAATTTCAGGAGGATTATGTATTTCAGAAATATTCCATTTGAGACAATTTCCATTAGACGTGGTGAAAAATATAACTTTATTTGCCAGCAAGATGAATGTATTATTTTGAAAATAAAACGCTGTATGAAAGAGAGTAGCACCTTTTTTGGGGGGTCGCTCACTCTTTTTTTTAAAAAAAGCAAGGGAGAAATTTGTATTTTAGAAAACTTTCCATTTCAAACTATCTCTATAGAAAAAGCGATAAATATTTTTTTGTTTTCCAGCGTACTTTATATATTGTTTTGAATAGAAAATATCACATCAAATAAATACCGATTTTTATGTCGGTCTCACATTTTTTATTTAAGCGCAGGAAGATTATGTATTTCAGAAATATTCCATTTGAGACAATTTCCATTAGACGGGGCGAAAAATATTATTTTAATTGCCATCAAGAGCTATGTATTATTTTGAAACTAAAACGTTGTATGAAGAAACTGGTACTATTTTTGGGGGGTCACTCACTCTTTTTTAATAAACGTACCGGAGAAATTTGTATTTTAGAAAACTTTCCATTTCAAACTATCTTTATAGAAAAAGCTATAAATATTATTTTGTATTAAATTATGAGCTACATATACTTTTCTACATAGAAAATGGTATGTGAAACACAACGGTACCATTTACGCATATTTTTTATGAAATTGAGGAAGGATTTAGAGTTTCAGAAAACTCCACGGAAAAAGCGAAAAGTATCATTTTGTTACCAGAATAGGATATGTATTTTTCTTAATATAAAGCGTTATAGAAAACTAAATGGTACCTAATTTTCGGTAGTTCGCTCATTTTTTAAGCATGATAGGTATTTTATTTCAAAAATTTGTCATTTTCAATTTACTTCTAGAAAAAAACGAAAATAATTATTTTGTTTCTCACAATGATCTGTGCACTTTTCTAAATAAAAAAATTATATGAAGCAGAATGGTTTTGAGCTTTAGGTGCTTAGGTCATTTTTTACAGGAGCAGAGAAGAATTTTGCATTCTTATTTCAAAAACAATTCCTTATTAGTTGATCTCCATAGAAATAGTGTTGTATATTTTACTAGTTTTTACCATGATCTATGTGAATGATTTTCTGAATAAAAAACAATGTACCAATTAATTGTGCCAATTTTGAAGTTGTTGATTTACTTTTCATAGATACGCTGGAGCATTTGTCATTTTAGAAAATTTTCCATTTCAGCCTATTTCCATTGAAAAGGCAAAAACACTTCTTTATTTATCCGCAGGAGCAACGTATATTTCATAACAGAAAGCTTTATGAGAAACAAAATAGAACAGAACTTAAAGTCATTTGTTCCTTTGACATACACTTGGGAGAGGACTTTTTATTAAAAAAAAAATTCCATTTCATCCCATCTCCATAGAAAATTGGAATAATATAACTTTGTCTTCCAATACGAACTATGCAAAGCAACATAGAATCCACAAAATCTGAAAAGGCGATTTTGAACCAACTCTCTGCAAACAAACCTTCCCCTGTGTTTAAGAAGGGCAGAAAACATTGAGAAAAATGCATTGCGTCTTACGATAGCTACTTCGAAAATTTCCGCGTAAATAATGTCGATTAAGGATAACCTGTTTTCTGTATAAATGCAGTGTTATTGCGTATTGAATAGCTCTCTTATATTGATTAATATCTTAAAACTAAGTTATTGTGAACGCTTGAGAGTAAAAGAAATATGGAATATAAGTAAGTTTGAATATTACTGCAGTTATCATTACCATACTCATGAGCTGTAATTTTAAGCATTACAGGAGGTATTTGCAAAAAGTAGAATTTTCATGATAAGAATTTTATTTGCTTTCATATGTAAACATAGTACTGTAAAGTGTAGTTTTCAAAAAGCTATATCTATTCGTTATGATTTCAGTCGATGTATCTGCTAAAAAAGTAATGCATGCACAAAGCTCGTGTTGTTACTTATGCCCCTTGGACAAACCAAGGACGTGAGCCATAGCTACTCGAAAAGGAAAGGGGTATATTCACTTTTATCTCAACTTTAAGTACAAATGATTGCTTGTATAACTATTGGATAACTTATTTTCTGTATAAATGTAGTCTTATTACGTATTGAATAGCTCTCATGTATTGATTAATATCTTAAAACTAAGTTATAATGAACGCTTGGGACAAAAAGAAATAAGGAATTTGAGTAAGTTTGAGTATTACTGCAGTTCTCATTGCTAATGAGCTGTAATTTTAAGGATTATAGGAGGTTATTTCCAAAAAATAAAATTTTCATGATAAGAATTTTATTTGCTTTCATATGTAAACAGAGTACATTGAAGTGCAGTTTTTTAACCCCTTAACGCATTTGCCCGTGTCTGACACGGGCGAAATTCGAATTAAGCATGTAATAAAATCGTTTACACTTTGTTTGTATAACAATTTTTTATATACTTTTTACTCTTTCCAAGCTCCCTAGTCACCCCCAAAACTGAAATTGTAAAAAATAACTTACATTGTACCTATATATCCCTTTTCTGTGAAGAAAATATGTCATATTTTATAATTTTTTCTAAAATAAACTCGTGCTTTAAGGGGTTAATAGATATATCTATTCGATATGATTTCATTCGATGTGTGTGCTAGAAAAGTAAATGCATGCCATGCACAAAGCTAGTGTTGTTACTTATGCCTCTTGGACAAGCCAAGGACGTCAGCCATAGGTTACTCGAAAAAGAAAAGGGTATATTCACTTTTCTCTAACTTTAAGTACAAAGGATTGCTTGTTGATTAATTAACATTTTTTTTTAAAGTTAAAGCCATAGTTAAGAAAATAATGAGAAAAGATACTAAAATAGTACGGTCTGAAGCCAGGTCTGAACGCACACAGAAAGTTATCTAGATTAATGACTCAGGTAAATTTAAAATGACGTTTGAAAACTGCTGTTTTTGCCAATGTTACTTGGAACAGCCAATCAAGTGAGTCAGAAACCACATGAATTAAGGAAAGGGATATACCTTTCTTCTGACAAGCGCAGCTAGGGTGAAAGAACTTAGCTCAAACAGGTCAGCGTAATTTAAAAACAAGGACCAAGCAGAAGACCCCCAGGCTTGGTCTGCTACCCCAGAGGTACAGTTTGAGAACGTGGAAGGTATTGTGACCACAAAACTATTTTAAGTACCCCACTCACCATTAACGAAAAAGACCGGCTCGAACACTGAACCCTCAATACTCCACTTAGGAGATCGCTGCCTTTGCGACTGAGCTACCGTAGATCGCAAAGGAGTGTAAAAGACAAAAATAAAATTCAGGACTAACCCACCTATATATAGGAATCGATTGTAAAGATTATGTATACGTAAAACTTCTAGAATTTCTTCTTTTTCAACTTTGCTCAAAGTGGGCCCTCATAATTTTCTAAATTATGAGGGACCGATCAAAAGACCTGCCACCCCCAAAGGTATAGTTTGAGAACTTGGAGGACATTGTGACCACGAATGTATTTTACGTGCCCCAGTTATCCTTAACGAACACGGCGGGTCTTAAGCCGGTTCGAGCCCCAAACCCGCAACTCTCCAGTTACGAGATTGCTGCCTTTGCCGACTGAGCTAACGTAGATCGCAAAGGAATGTAAAAGACAAAAATAAAATTCAGGGTTTAACACACCTATATATAGGAATCGATTGTAAAAATTATGTATATGATAAACTTCTAGAATTTCTTCTATTTCCACTTTGCTCAAAGTGGGTCCTCATAATTTAGAAGCAGGGATCAATCAAAAGAACTGCCATCCCCAGAGGTGTAGTTTGAGACACCTCTGGGGTAGAAGGACATTGTGACCACGAACGTATTTTACGTGCCACAGTCACCCTTACGGAACACGGCGGATCTTAGGCCGGCTCAAGCTACGAACCCGCAACCTATCAGTTACGAGATAGCTGCCTTTGCCGACTGAGGTACAAAAAAAGATCGCAAAATCATATAAAATCCTTTTCAATAACAACTAACTGAAAATTCCTAACACAATACTGTAATGTAAATTTTATTGACAGATATAGTTAATAGTTATAACTTCAGTCGTTTTTTCTGATGGGAATGTAAATTCATGTGCAAAGCTCATGAAATAGTAAAATGTAGTTTCCAAAAACAAAATTATTAACAATAGCAGATGCTTTAAAATTTTGCCAAATTGACTATACATTTGCTCTCTAACTTCATTTAAGAGGAAAATTTCCCACGAAAATACTTTAAAATTTAACAAACTATTTTTAACCGTCCTTAAAAGAGGACGCTGGGTATTAATGAGTTAACCTAATATCAAATAAAAAAGCTGGACCTCACAAGATGGATCGAAATTTCTTTCGTTTGAAATGTATTGCAAGATCTTTCAAAGTCATCGACCTATCATTATTTCAAATTGCCTGTGAAGTTTTTCTTTTGTGTATTTTTTCAGGTGTGAAAATAATTTATTTATAATAGCCTGTACGAAGTCGAGTTTGTATTGATTTGAACGCTTGAATACTATTATTCCAACAAAGTTGGCCTATGTTATCAGCAATTCTTGATTTTTTATACTCGATAGTTTCACATATTTGGAAAATAAATATTATTATATATTTAGCTTTGTATACAAGATTTGGGATTCATTCAAGTAAAACTTTTTAATGAAAAATATCTTCTTTCGCATCAAAGCGGAGCAAAGTTATTTCATTTTTAATGTTACGCTAATCTCCATTTTTTTCCAAGCCTGTAATAAATATAAGTGATAACTACTTTGGCATACTAAAGTGGAGAAGTATGACTGTTTTTAATTTTCTATATTCCATGAACCACTTCTTCATTTATAAACAGTCTGTGAAAACTCTTTTTTTTCTTTGAATTAAAATAAATAAGATCATGCTATTCAATTTTGTAATACTTCTTTCAGCAAATTGCTTAAATTGACTTGAATGCCTGAATAATTTCTACTACTATTTTACCGAAATTAACATATCCTTGTTTTTTAATTTTTTACTGAATAGATTTCCACTCTGTAACTAAAAAAATATTTATACTTGTATATATATATGTATGTACTGTTTATATTTTAAGATTCGGTCAAGTAAATCTTTTTAATAAATTTCTTATTATTCCCCATACCAAACCTAGATTGTTTGTATTTGTAATGTGTAAATTAAAAAAAAATCTTTAAATTTATTGCGTAGTTGAGAAAGGTCTTTTTTGCAGTTTTAGGCACAAAAGTTATGAAAACAGAAGAACAGAAATGAAATTAGGTTTGGGATAATTTGCAGTCCCTTCAACGATGGAGTACTTTCCTAGCAACTTTGTGGATGTAGAACTTCTACTTCTATATGCTTCTCCGAAGAGCAGATTGGGACTTGAAAAGATTATGGAACGTTGTCTGATCTTCTGTATGGAAGACTTATTGTAAAAACTTGTATATACTGTAAATATTTCAATGTATTATCTATCTTGTATGTAATCTGGAATTAAAAACAGAGCTGTTGGCTCCCGCAGGATTGGCTCAAAAGACTCATTATGGTGGCATTTATACAGACTCAAATTGGAGTCATTGAATTGCAGGGCTTCCTATTGGAACTAAATTTAATCATGGTGACCCTGGTCCTCCAGATCATAAAGGGATAGCTGAGCGCGGACGGTTAGTCCTGACAGATTGGAATCCGGAGTTGAGGAGCTCCAGGTATGAACATGGTTAATGCGGAGCAACGACTGTCGCGACAACTCGTCGTCGGTTGCCGTAGCTTGCTTGGGCAGAGTCGGTGTAAGGAATTCTTCTTACCAAAGGAGGGATCTAATTCTTAGGGCCGGTCTCACCAAAGTCGTTTAACGGCTAACCGTGATTAATCTCTGTTTAAACGTAGAGTTGCGTCCTACCATTGGATGGCGCCATGGGTTAATCGCGGTTAGCCGTTAAGCGACTTTGGTGAGACTGGCCCTTAATCTTAGTATGCGTTCTTTCTAATGTTCATATTAGCCTAATGTCTGAAATTAAGAATTTCAGTACTCTTTATCACAGCATAAAGTTTTTTTAGCATAAGTATAATACACTTATTTGAAAAAAAAGAGAGAAAATTTAGTTTTCCGCTGAGATTTAGTTTTCCACTTTTAGATTTAGTTTTCCACTGAGTTACAAAATATCTCCTATTTAAATCGTCAAGTTAAATTAACCGTACACTCTCAACATTAACTTTTACATTTTATATCGATTTTCTTGCAAACCTAATATGCCATCAAAAATGTATTTATGCAAAAGTAATTAAAATTGAAAGGTAAAATATTAAGAGCCGGTCTCACCAAACTCGTTTAATGGCTAATCGCGATTAACCCATGGCGCCAACCAATGGTGAGGAGCAATTTTCATTTTAACTGAGATTAATCGGGGTTAGCTATTAAACGACTTTGGTGAAACCGGCCCTAATTATTTTTGGTATTTTAAAAATATTAGGTGAAAATAAGATTAATTGAAAATGTTACACATGTATTCCACATAATGTGTTCATTCATACATAGTGTGTTACCTACGTAATGTGTTACACATAATGTGTTCATTTTTACTAATAGTATCTTTTTTTAGACCTTAGAATAAAATTAAGTTTCTATCGTAATAACTTTGGGTAAATATTTTGAGGAAATAAGTAATAATAGAGAAAATATTCATTTCTTCGATATAAATTGTATTTAATAGTTTATAGATGTTAAACGAAACCCAAATGTATGTTTTGGTATTAATTATACTCATTAGAATATAACGGAAATTTAAAAAAAAAACTTTCACTTCATTCTATTATATACATTTTATAACTGAATGCGATAGAAATTCCAAATCTTCAGCCAAATTACACCCTGATGAAAACCCACTATTGACTAAAAGATTCTTCAAATAAATCTTGTTTATGAATAATCGGAAGTAAAAAGAATCAAACAAATATTTTAAAATAAAAACAGTCAATTTTTATTAGAACTAGCTTGAAAAATGCATTTCATAATGTGATCTGATATCCCGTCATATATATAATTTATTTTACAAGCAAACACCGCTTTCTAATTTACATTCTGCTTGCATTGCCATATTACACTGATTTCAATCACTAAATTCTTCTCTCTGGGTTTAAACATGAAAGATATACGTAATATGTTTCCCATTCAAATATTTATGGATGTTAAACGAAACCCAAATGTATGTTTTGGTATTACTTATAATCATTAGAATATAATGGAAATTTAAAAAAAAAACCTTTCACTTCATACTGTTATATACATTTTATAGCTGAATGAGATAGAAATTCCAAATCTTCAGCCAAATTACATCCCGATGAAAGTCCACGGTTGTCTATTGGTTTGGTTTGGTTTGGTTTGGAGTGCTACGGTCTACTTTTTGCAACACGAAATCCACGGTTGTCTAAAAAATTCTTCAAAAAAAAAAAAAAAAAAAAAAAAAAAAAAAAAAAAAAAAATTCTTGTTTATGAATAATCGGAATTAAAAATAATCAAACAGTTATTCTAAAATAAAAACAGTCAATTTTTATTGGAACTAGCTTGAAAATACACTTCATAATATTATCTAATATCCTGCCATATAAATAATTTATTTTACAAGCAAACACAGCTTTCTAATTTACATTCTGCTTGCATTGCCATATTACACTGATTTCAATCACTAAATTCTTCTCTCTGGGTTTAAACATGAAAAATATACGTAATCTGTTTCCCATTCAAATATTTATTGATGTTAAACGAAACCCAAATGTATGTTTTGGTATTAATTATACTCATTAGAATATAATGGAAATTAAAAAAAAAACCTTTCACTTCATACTGATATATACATTTTATAACTGAATGAGATAGAAATTCCAAATCTTCAACCAAATTACATCCCGATGAAAGCCCACGGTGGTCTAAAAAATTCTTCAAAAAAAATCTTGTTTACGAATAATTGGAAGTAAAAATAATCAAACAATTATTCTAAAATAAAAACTGTCAATTTTTATTGGAACTAGCTTGAAAAATACTGTCCATAATATGATCTAATATCCTGCCATATAAATAATTTATTTTACAAGCAAACACCGCTTTCTAATTTACATTCTGCTTGCATTGCCATATTACACTGATTTCAATCACTAAATTCTTCTCTCTGGGTTCAAACATGAAATATATACGTAATCTGTTTCCCATTCAAATATTTATTGATGTTAAACGAAACCCAAATGCAATATTTCAACAAAAGAAAAGTCTTTTGGCATATATCGCTGATATTTTTCTGCTTTTGAACGTGTTTAACTTCAGTTTTGTGTCGCCGAAATATGTTATATAGTAGACTCACAGCTTCTCCCCCACTATTACGTGCATTGCTTACTGCTTAGCCTCTAAAGCTATTAATCTGGCTCTTTAGAATAAATTTCATGAAACTGGGATTAGTTGCATTTCACTTTGTAAATAAATATTACTTTTACGGCTTTTGAATAATGAGAGCGAGTGGAAACAAATTTACTGATACTAGTGATGATTAAGCCTCAAGTGAGAATACTGTTCCTTATTTATATCTGGGCATCGGAATTAAAGGGCATTACGTCACAAATTTCAAGTTTTCCAATAGAGGATAATAAAAATTCTTTGAGTCATTTTTAGGTAAAAGCTTTATTGATATTTTTGAGATAATTAAGAAACACGGTGCATAGTAACGGCTTTTGAATAATGAGAGCGAGTGGAAACAAATTTACTGACTCAAGTGAGGATTAAGCCTCAAGTAAGAATAAGGTTTCTAATTTATATCTGTGCATTGGAATTAAAGGGCATTACGTCACATATTTCACGTTTTCTAATAGAGGATAGTAAAAATTGTTTGAGTTGGGTCATTTTTAGGTAAAAGCTTTATTCATATTTTTCAGATAATTAAAAAACACGGTGCATAGTAACGGCTTTTGAATAATGAGAGCGAGTGGAAACAAATTTACTGACTCAAGTGAGGATTAAGTCTCAAGTAAGAATAAGGGTACTAATTTATATCTGTGCATCGGAATTAAAGGGCATTACGTCACAAATTTCGAGTTTTACAATAGAGGATAGTAAAAATTGTTTCAGTTGGGTCATTTTTAGGTAAAAGCTTTATTGATATTTTATAGATAATTAGAAAAACACGGTACGTAGTAACGGCTTTTGAATAATGAGAGCGAGTGGACACAAATTTACTGATACTAGTGATGATTAAACCTCAAATGAGAATACTGTTTCTTATTTATAAACTGTGCATCGGAATTAAAAGGCATTACGTCACAAAATTCGAATTTTACAATAGAGGATAGTAAAAATTGTTTCATTTGGGTCATTTTTAGGTAAAAGCTTTATTGATATTTTTGAGATAACTAGGAAAACACGGAGCATAATAACGGCTTTTGAATAATGAGAGTGAGTGGAAACAAATTTACTGATACTAGTGATGATTAAGCCTCAAGTAAGAATACTGTTTCTTATTTATATCTGTGCATCGGAATTAAAGGGCATTACGTCACAAATTTTAAAATTTTACAATAGAGGATAGTAAAAATTGTTTGAGTTGGGTCATTTTTAGGTAAAAGCTTTATTGACATTTTTGAGATAATTAGGAAAACACGGTGCATAGTAAACATACTAATATAATTATTTTATGTACAAATTGCGGGGGTTATATAAACCATGTTCAATCATAGTTTTTTTTCCAGTTCACTCAACTTTAGAATAAAATCTCTCAATTTTTTAAAAAGGGCTAAAGTTCCTGTCAAATATAAAGCAGAACAAATTATACATGAATATGTAAAAATTTCAATTTTTAAAACTATGAAAATAGTTCTCTTAAAGTTAAGATGTAAAGATATAGTACCAGGCTGGTAAGAATATTTACATCTATTTTACTCACTATTTAAATATAAATTTCTGCATCCAAAATAAAGAGTATTACTTTGGTATATATCCCTTACGACAGTACATCAGGTCGTACTCTAGGAGCTTATAGATTCTCAACATTAGCATTAGATAAGACGGTATCATTAAAACAGCAAACAGCTCTCTCTGACTTTTCAACAAAAGATAGAAATAATTATTAAGCTATGAAAATATAGATTCTTTAATTTTTAGCTGTAACCATAGGGATACAATTAATAAGAGTGAAAAACTGTTACATTTAATGTATTAATTGAGCTGTGTTATTACCTAGCGAATAGGGTTACATATTTCAGTTCTGAGGATTTTGGAATGAGTGGGTTCGAATTCCTCATAAAACATGGGTATAGGTAATTGTTTAGAATAAGATTTTAGAAATAAATTTAAGCTTCATGAGAGGCATGGTTGTTTGTAGACGTTCAGAATGGGTTTAAGCAGTAGGTCACAGACTAACAAATGAAATTTTTACACAACCAGAGAGAATTTTCATATCCTTCTAAGCAATCCCTTGAAAATGGCATTCAAATGTTATACCACCAGAAGACAAAGTTATTATGAAAGTTACGAAGACCATAAAGGTCAAGAATTTATTTAATTCTTCTTCATAAGAGAAACAGAAACATGAAGTGAAATTTCATCTATCATAGATTAAAGTACATAGATGAAATTTCATTTCATCCATCCGACGTAGAACGTAAGGCAAATAATTGCGACTGCCTCAGTCTATGAAATACTCAGTTACTATGGGTAACTGTTCTTTAAGCATTATAAGAGATTATGTGCAAAAAGTAAAACTTTCATGATAAGAATTTTATTTGCTTTCATATGTAAACACAGTACTGTAAAATGTAGTTTTTTAATAGCTATATCTATTCGTTATGATTTCAGTCCATGTATCTGCTAGAAAAGTAAATGCATGCGTGTTGTTACTTATGACTTTATGGGCTTTAAGCAGTCCCATTCAGTACACAATGTATCATATTCGTTGCAAATACATATCATTGAATATGATACGTATTTGCAACGTTTATGATACATTGTGTGCTACATGGGGTGGGTTCCGGCTTAATAATCCCTCGAGGAGCAAAAGTTAACATCAGCTTCTTAAACTAAACTAATACAAGAAACGAAATTTGATGATACCATTCAGAGAGAATTTTCGATTCCAAACAATCTCTTCAGACTTTACCCTCAAGGTCAAGAATTTTCTCAATGTTGCTGTTATTGTTGTTTCTGATGCCACGTGAACAAACCAAGAACGATTGTCCATTCGTATTAAGGCAAAGGAATGCGCCTTTCGTTTTAATGAGCACCGCTAAGGTGAATTGACATATTATATATATATATATATATATATATATATATATATATATATATATATATACATATATTTAATAGAATATATTTATATATATATATATATATATATATATATATATATATTCTATGTATCCCACAATTCACTCAGTGTTCCACACTAATAAGTGCATAAATTACGGCAAATACCTCTAGGTTACATTTGATTCAAAACATATAATAATAAAATTGCTTACTTCTACATTTTACAAAATTTAAATCTCACTTTTAATTTTTTCCGCTTATAAAATTAAAAATAAGTATTAGCGAATTACTTCATATAGATATTAAAGCGCCAAATTATTTCATATAGATATTAAAGCACCAGACGTTTATAATTTGCGAAAAGGCTTTCAGCTTACAACCAAGGACAAATAAATAAAACTTCATAGGCTCTATGTCGTACTGAAATTCAAATACATCACAATTGTAAAATTTCACACTGAGTAATTTCCCTGAATTTTTAAAAGTAATTTAGGCAGATTTATGTTTTTTAAAGCTTTAACATCAAGGAAATAGTGCTGTTTCCGTATTATTCCAGGAAAAACACCAGTGTCTATTTCAGTAAATATTGAAAACTAGTAATTAATTAAATCAATCTTTCCTCTCTTAAGAAAACATAATTTGTTTAATTAGTTTTAATTCAGGGACAGTTAGTAAAACAGCATATCTAGGTAAATTCTATTTGAAAAAGAACTAAAAATGTTTTTTTTTTTTTTTATTTTAGAACAAGTAGTAAAATATCTGTTTTATATGACAACATTCGAAGAAAAAAATACTTGAAGTGGTTTTTTTTTAACCCTTAATTTGGCTAAGTCTGGGCGCTACACTGGACATGTATATTTATAACTACTATATAACATAATTGTCAGTGTTCGCCACAGCGGACATTAATTATCTCAAAAATGGAAAATGATATATATTTTTTTTGTTTATTTTACAGAGATCCTAATGTCTATACAGACATGGAAAAATAACAGAAATTAAAAAATATTTGAAAAAACATCTTGTCAAATTAAGGGTTAATACAAGGAAAAATTTAGATTTTTGTAAAATTTATATAAATGAATAACTATTAAACAAGGAAATTATTTTTAATTAGTTGTAAAATATAATCATATTGTTTACTGAGTAAAAAAGTAACATTTTCTTATAGGATATCATTCCTAATCAAATTAGAATTATTTCTTCTTTAAAAATTGGCGATAAAGTAAGGCTTTCTATTAAACATTTTACAACCTTTGCGACAGTAAAAGAGAAACTCGAGTTCTTCTTAGAATTGTATGTAGATTTATAAGTCTCTAACCCAAATTAAAATATTTTTTTATACTTGAATGCATGAAACCTTCTCTAAGATATGTTGGCGAAGTGCAACAAGTTAGTATATTACCATTTTCAGTTACTCAGCAGTTAGCAAGAATCCATTGTTTGAATAGAAAACTATTGCAGATAGGTGATTTACATTATGTTAATTTACGACACTTGAGGGAGAAATTTATTGATGTGACTGTAACTTTTACAAAGGCGTTTTCATTGCCTTCTTACGGAACACCTTTTGATCTGGTCAGAAAATTCCTGTTTTTGCGGTCGGAAAATCCTTTTGGTGTGTGGGAGTGCACGCTTTTTTTTTATATTTTTCTAACCTTTCTCCTACGTACCATGTTAAGAAAATACCTGAAACAGATAGGTATACTATACCCGGTCATTATGTTTTCACTTTAGTTCAAATCCACGCATTGCGAAATTAAAATTTATTCATCTTCTCTACAGGACGTACTATTACAGCTGTCACATTACTTCATTTTCTAATACAGAGGTCCTGTATTCCCGTTTGGTTAACAAACATACCTCTTAGACGATATTGAATGTATTATTAATAGGAAAATTTCGATATGTGAAAGGCGGAACTAAAACTTACTCAGTCGTAAATGTCATTATCCCTGGAGTCTACAGGATGGTTTTCGTTTTGGCACTAATTATACGTATGATATCGTATCATATATATGACGCACAATTCTGACAGAAGTAAGTTCGTTACTTCCTTAAAAAATGGGTGAGTAGCATAAAATACTTCCTTTTCAAAACTGTCCTATCTTGATATATCAATCTCCGTGGATTTCACCATCAAACGGCTCCAAAATTGAGAACAATGAAATTGATTGATCAAAAATTTTTTTGGTCTTAACCTTATGCAATTCTGAATGTTTCAACTTATATAAAATTTCCGGGAATCGTTTAATGCGTTCTTATTACTTGAAATAAAAGGGTAATAATTTGTTTTTGACTAAGAAATAGTTAATCGTCAGGCCGAAGAAAATTAAGTGTTATTGTACTTATAGACCAGGTATGGATACACCAAGGCCATAAACAAGGGGGAGGATTTGGGGGACTGGTCCCCTTCCAAAATTCTAGAAGACCATTTCGGAAAAAAAAGGGGGAAGATGTTAGGAACAGTCTTGTTAGGAAGATAACAAGTCATCATATCTTTTTAATTTAGTTAAAATGGACAATACCTCATCCATGCCTTAGTACCTTAACTTTGTTTTACTCTGGTATCATTCACAAATAGTAATATCTTTCCTCTTTGGTTCCCCCCGGAAAATAATTTTTGGTCATGGCCCTGGGATACACATGTGGTCAAAGATAACCCTGTCATTATTTTTCATAATATAAAGAGACTCGTTAAAATATTTCACAGTGCCACATTCTAATTTTCACAATTAAGGAGCCACATAATCGTAACTTTTGGTACCCCTTTTCTGGAATATCAATCCATATTTCCTGATTATATTTTATTTGAATTACATCCACACTGCTTGTCACTCACTGCAGCATGCGGCTCATAAGCATCACTGTAACTAAGTACCCTTGTTTTAAATCAGTCCCAAGTGGCCATTTGCCTTTTGATGCAAATAAGCATGTACAATAAAATTTCAGAAATCATTATGGCATCAAACTGCTTCAGTAATTGCAGTATAGTTAACAATAAAACACAATTAAAGAACGAAAACTACTAGAATTCTTAATCGACAAATAAGAATCTAGGGAAAAATTTAGAATAAAATGCCAAAAAAATAAGATTTTAAAACAGGCTACAATTTTAATATAAATATTGATCAAAAGATATTAATTTTTATTCCTCTCAAATTTTTGAGAGAAATAAGAGTACATTTTTCATCTTTTCTAAAAGAAATATTCTTATTCCACCATCCAGAAACGTTGGGAAATGTATGATATCAAATATTTCAAAATGCAAAAATAAGTAATAATATTAATCGGAAAGTAAAACTCTATATTTGTTAAATCTGAAACCATACTATGAAATTAAATGTTTTTAGAGTTAATTTCTATTCAACAGTCTAATCAATCACACACAAACATACACACCCATTCGAACATACGAAAATGTGTACTTACGAGGTAGGCGTTAATGAATTTGTTGCCTGGTGCATTTTAACTGCTGCAAAATTAAATGTACTTTCAACCTTTTGTGATTACATACATAGATCAAAATATAGAAAAGGATATTTTTCCTGGTGCTTTCCAAACAAGAAAGAAGATTCAGCAACAAAAAACATTTCCATAAGCTTAAGAAAAATAATGAAAAAAAAATATTTTTTCTTCCTAAATTTACATTCTGTAATTACGGAAATCTTCTAATTAGTTGTATTTAAACATAAGTCTAAATACTCACGTATGTAGACATAAGCATGCAATTATGAAGTGTGAATTAATTAAAGAATCTAGTACTTTTAACTGCTATAAAATCCATTTTATTTTCAAACTTTGATTAAAAAGGAAATATTTTGAAGAGTGATATTTTAATTAAGCAGTAAACTAGATTTCTCATTGAATTATGGAATATCAACAATTTTATAGATTTAACAGATTATCTTTTTAAATCAAAATTTCAATGACCTATTTTTCAAGTATCTCAGTATATACTGCATTGCATATAATAACTTCTTATGATTGTACACAGCTGTTTAGTTAATATCAATCACATCAGTCACATCACAATCCAACTTTCAAGGTAATAAAACTAGCAAATCTTCTTCTTTTTCTGAAATATTTGTCTGTTTTTTAAATTTTAAAAAGAAAATATTGGATTATGTCTCATATATTTTTGTTTGGTAATAATTGTAAAGTTAAACACATGCAAAACAATATTGGGGTGTGTATTTAATCACTGGTCTTGAAATGTTGTTTTCTATTAAATCAATGCACTAAGCATAATGCTGTTTCAACTCTATCAATTTATTTGAAAACTTACTGTATTTTGTTTTGCTTTATATTTGTACTTCATGAATTAGTTCCTTGTATATACTTTTATTAATTTTGCTTTGCGACAGATGGCAGCACTGCGCATTTTCGGCTCACTTCCCGAATTAATGATTTTTAATAAAATGCACTTCTTAACGGAAAATTATAGAAATTATTAAACTTACTCTCTAGAATGTAAATGCTGTGAATTTTCTTCAGAATCCAATTTTGCATAGCTTTCTTATCAAATGTCTATTTCCCATCAGGTATAAATTACGAATTGAGACAAGGGCGCCTTAATCAGTTCTAATCATCAGTACAAAGTCGCTTGATGTCCGAATTTGGACTGAAAAATGTTCAAAGATTATTAAAATGTTTAATCTCATTATTTTAATAATCCATAAATTTTAATTACGAGAGATTCAAAAGACAGACGTTAACATATGGCTCTGTAGTTTGGTACTGAACGGAGTTCGTGGCTTCAAATCACAATGGTGATCGTAGCTGTTCGAAATCGGTTCTAACCAGTAGGCTCTTGCCTAAATAGTCCTTGTGCTTTCTTCATTGATTTTCACCTATATTAAGTCTATTTACGGTATACAAATAAAACAGGTGCATTCCCTTTATTCTTCGTTTTGAATAAAATGTTTACTTGCTAGCTAATTTCTGGTTTCATATAGATAATGCGTCATTCCGCTAAATAAGGAGTAAATCAAGTAATTAAAACACTGAACTAATTATTAAAACTCTGACCATACACAATGACTAAACTAGATTCGGGATTCATTAGAAACTTAAATGAGATGTTGAAAACAGAATATAAAAAGTTTAAGAATTCATAAAAAAATAACTCCACATCTTTAATATTCATATATAGTAGTTACTATGTACGAAGGAGTCGCAGTAGCTCAGTCGGCAAAGGCAAAGCTCTATTAACTGGAGGATTGCTGGTTCGGAGCTCGAGCAGGCCTATAAATCGTTAAAGGTGACTAGGGTACGTAGAATATGTTCGTGGTCACAATGTCCTCCAAGTTCTTAATCAATACCTCTGGGGGTGGCCGGCCAAGCCCATGGGTACGTAGAATATGTCCGTGGTCACAATGTCCTCCAAGTTCTTAATCAATTCCTCTGTAGGTGGCAGGCCAAGCCCATGGGTACTGTAACGTCTCAGCTCTAAAATAGGTAATTTGGTAGCGTTATGGTCGAGCAGGGTTCTTCACAGCCCTCATGAGGATGACACATCGAACACAAGCGAGGTGGAGATGAAAGAAGAATTTATTCTGGTATATACAAATATTTACATCATTTACATTCTCGGCAAGGCTCATTCATCCTCGCCCGCCGGACAACTCTCAGCGTCTTCTCCCACACCAAACGACGCTTGGCCCTCGTGACGTCACTCGAAATCCCCCACACCCCTCTCTCTGTCTTTTCTAGAGGAGAGGTTAGGGAGGAGAGAATGGAGGCATGGGGACCCCCAGATAGCAAAGAACACGTTCGACTGACGTCAGAGCGAGCCGTAATACACAAACAAATACATATTAAAAGTTTCCCAGTAGCGTGATGC
>CM063502.1:58020553-58033053 GCA_032207245.1 Pardosa pseudoannulata | reverse complement strand
ATAATGTGGAATTATTCTGGCATAATTTGGAATATTATGAGTAGACAACGATATTAAAACTATGGTGAGCCGCGTAGCTCAGTCGGCAAAGGCAGCGCTCTCATAGCTAGAGGGTTCGGAGCCGGAGCCAGCCTGTAACAAATTCAGTAACTTAAAATATCATGTATTTTAAGTTAATGTATTTGTGTAAGAATCAGTTGATACTAATTAGAGGATAATGCGGAATTATTTTGGCATAATTTGGAATATTATGAGTAGACAACGATATTAACACTATGGAGAGCCGTGGTAGCTCAGTTGGCAAAGGCAATGCTCTTATAGCTAGAGGGTTCGGAGCCGGAGCCAGCCTGTAACAAATTCAGTAACTTAAAATATCATGTATTTTAAGTTATTGTATTTGTGTAAGTATCAGATGATACTAATTAGAGGATAATGCGGAATTATTTTGGCATAATTTGGAATATGAGTAGACAACGATATTAAAACTATGGAGAGCCGCGGTAGCTCAGTCGGCAAACGCAACGCTCGCGTACTAGACGGTTGAGTGTTCGCACCTGAGCCAGCCTGAGATCCACCGTGATCGTTAAAAGTGACTGGGGCAAGTAAAATATGTTTGTGGTCACACTGTCCTCCAAGTTCTCAATCAATACCTGGGGAGATGGCAGGTCAAGTCTATGGGTCTTCTGAGTGGTATCTGTTTCAAAATTATGGACACCCACTTGAGCTTAAGTCGTACTTTCATCCTCGAGATGCTCGTTATAAACGAAAAGCGCACCTCTTAGCCTTAAATCGAGTAGCCTCTGGATCAGTCGTTCTCGGCTTGACCAAATGGCATAAGACAACAAGAAAACTATGGTCATTTCAATCTTTAACATTTCATCTTCAACTACCAACATTTAAACTATATTCGGGTAAATCGGATTAAAGGGGCAGTGGACTTTCAAAACTATTTTCGTTTATATTTAATGAACCTGGTCGAAATTTTAGTATATAGTTAAAAATATACTTGTGTAAAAAAAGTTAGGTTTTCGAGGTAAAATATCATTTATTTTAGGTTATTGTATTTCTGTAAGAATCAGATGATAGGGGAGACCGGGGCACCTTGGGACACTTTTCATCTAAACATTTTTATGAATTTTTTTAAAGCTAATTGAAAAAAATAAGTATGCATGCATATATTGTCCTCATATCTGCTTCTTATAAACATTAAACCTACTTAATATCTCATTTAAAGATTAATAAAAAAAATAAAATACCTTTCCAATGTCCCAACCTGCCCCACTGTATGGGGTAGGTTGGGACACTAAACAACAAATACAAAATACTGTTCAAATCATTTTTATTAACTGTTATAAAAGAGAAATAACTGAAAATTGTTCAAGTTAATACATTTTTTAACAAATCTTATATTTGCAGCTGATTCAAGCATATTAGCATTTACAGCAGAATACTTTCTGTTTGTTTTTCTTGTTCTCATCATATTTTTCTAAAAAAAAAAGATTAATAAATTAATATTTTGACATGTTAAATCAATTAAAAATTAGGCACCAAAATATTAATTATTTTGCTTGAATTGATATTTGTTTACACTTTTTAAAATGTCCCAAGGTGCCCCATCTATGTGTGTCCCAACCTGCCCCATTTTACATAGTATCTTTTGGTAACTACTATACAGTTAGGCTTAACAATACAATTTATTTATTAGCATAGAAATAATAATAAATAAATTTTCTTTCATAACAGTACACTTTTTTTTAAATATTTTAATTTTTTTTTACAAAAAAATTACTTTTTAAAATGCACATTATTCCCCTCTCCTTTTTTGCGATAGGTGGCGCTAGAAAGCCATCGAGTGTGGGAACTTCGAAAGGAAAGGTCATCATTTTAATCAAATAACGACGTATTTTGACAGTATATATATCCTCCGACCACAAACACTAAATAAAAATGCAAAAATGTATACTGTGAAGACCCCCCCTTTGGCCAGAACTAACGATCGAAATCAGCTGATTTGAAGCTATCCTGTTTCGACCCGGCTACAATAGCGCGGTGACGCCGTGTCTGGGATGTTGACAGTTCGATTGAATAGGCTTCACGCCCCTGATCGGTTGAGGTAATGATCCCGGAGGATTGCCTGGAGAAGCCGGAATCGGGACAGCTAGCGAATGAGAATTCAACTAAAAAAACTATCTGTAACCTTAAATGGAGTTCTCAATTAACTGGAATCGTAACTGACCAAAAAATGGTTGGCGGGACCGTAACTGACCCCCAGATATAAAAAGCCTAGTATTTTGTGACTCGGGGATTTTCGACATTTTTTTTGGAGGTGCTTTGACCTCGTGGTTGCTTCCACGACTTTTGACTGGAGCCAGTTTTTTTAGTGATTTCGTTCGGGAGACTCGTACAGTCCGCTCACATAAGGAACGGTAGGGTCTCGGACACCGAACGGGGAATAGATTGGGTTTGCATTGTACCCTGGAAAGGCCTTCCCATTTGTGAGATTATTTAATCTTTTTTTTTTACTGTGATTGTCGTGGTAATTTTACGCAAGTAACAACCCTCTACATTTCGACTTGTTTTGGGAAAATTAGAATTCCTTTGTATATACTGTATATACCTCGTATTAACTCCAGAAAAAATAGAAGTGATTTCCAATTTTATTGTGACTGTGATCCTTCTTCACGCTACTTCTCACTCAAGAACAGTGAAGTCGTCACAATATGCATGAAGTGGATTTCTGGAGTCAGAATAATTAAAAAGTACAGTAGAACCTCTTTTTAACGACCCCACGATAAAACGACCCCTTCGTTAGAACGACCATCTTAAAAAGTCCCAATTATTTTACCATAGGAATAACTTTATTTTTGAATCATTACAACTACCCCAAGAGTATTAATTTTCGTTAGAGCGACCTCCAATTTTAGTCCTCAGAACTCACGGGCAAGTGGGCTATTTCAAAATTATTGTACTATGGGGTAAACTTCAAGAAACCTGTACTCCTCTCTTTGTGTCTGCTTAAAGGGACCCTTTCGTTACATACGACACTGATGTCCTAGATAGATGACACTCTAGACACTAATGAAATGACCCAGCTCCTCAGTGTCAAATTTCCGGATCTTCAATTATCTTTTGATGAGTTTGTTGCGGTAGACGGAACTGTACAGTGCTGCGAAGAAAATTTGAATGAGGACGATTTTATTGCCCGTATTGCCGGAAATGAAGAAATCTGCGATTCCGGCGACGGAGAAGAAATCGTCCAAGCTTTTGAAACAGTGATTGAAAAAGAAGCCTTCAATGCAATTAATGCCTTGCATCAATATTTTGGCGGACAATTCAATTCTGAAGATATTCCTCAAACTAACGGATATGGAATCAGTGATAATGAAAAATTCCCAAATGGACTTGAAACAGGCGTCAATCAAAGACTTTTTTTTCAAAAATTCAGTAATGGAAATGCAAATAAATAGAAGTATTCTCTAGGTATGTGCTGTTGCATGATTTCTATGCTCAATTTTTTTATTATTTTTTTTTCAATTCGTTGCAACGATCTTTCGTTACAACGACCATAGGATGTTGGTCCCCACAGGGGATCGTTTTACCGAGGTTCTACTGTATCTCTTTCTGAGAAAAATATTCAGAGAAAATTGTGGAAATGCCTGTTATTGGAGCATAGAAGATCTATAAGACAGCTAATGAAAATTTGGGAAGTTTATTTGTATTCGGTGGATTTATGTGGAATTCTTTTATAACGCTCGAGCCTCATAGACCCGGATGCGTCCTCAAGGGTTAAACAAAATACTCCACAAAGACGAAAATCAACAGATCCTAAAATTACTGTTATGACTAAACTACCAGTATTATGGTATCATTATGTCATGAAATTATGTCATTTTCTCTCTGCTTACTTTCCTTGGTCGCATTAAGATGTGACCTTTAAAAATTGTGTCTTTTATCATGTCTTTGGCTTTTATCACCGACATATTTCCGTTTAAAAAAGTTCAAACAATTTTCAACTCCGTACTATTTCTATGCAAAGATCCCTAAGTTTCGTGAAAACTGCGTGTCAAAAGAGTAATAGATGAACATTCCCCACGCGTTCTTCCATATCTCATCTTTATCACTTCAAGAGCTTTTAATAAGAAGTCAGAGTTATTGATGACGGAACCTCTTTCTCATCCATAACTCACGACAGATCAGAAAATTACTCAATTCTGGGCGATCAATTCTAATCAGATGAAAATGATTTTTCGCAATTTAAGAACGTGATTTATGGACCTCAATTCATTAGTCAAAAGATGAAAAAAAGAGAGACTTAATAAATAATAATAATAATCCCGAAGTTCGCAGCTAGTAAAGGTGTTAGTTCATATTTAAATGTTCTTAATAAGTTGTTTAAAAATAAAATAACTATTATTCGAGCATACATAAATTAACTTTAAAATAATATAATTTTAAATTAGAATACTCGTGCATTTAAACACTTAAAGCTCATTAATGTTCTGTTACTATTTTTATTATGATAAGTAATGAAAAAAAAATTTTTGATAAGTTTTAACATTTCGAATACTAGTGTAATGTACTTCATATGCTTAGCATCTGTGCATTACAAAATCAAATTTAAAAATTAAACGTTATACTTGAATCTAGAAAAAATGTGTACGTTGCACAATAAATTTACTATATGCATGAATCTAAAAGGTCTGTGAATTAAAACAAGACAAATATATTATACTTAGTCCATATTCAAATGCTCTTAATACATTGTTTAAAGTTATAATATGTATTAAAACCTTAAATGCTTATTAATGGTCTATTGCTATATTTTTATTTTAACAACTTATGAGAGAAAATATGTTTAAAGATCTCGAATCTACGTTGAAATAAAAATTACTTTAAAGCAGTTTATATGCTTCCGTGCAATATAGAGTGAAATGTAAAGCTTGAAAAATATGCTCTAATCTAGAAAAAAAAAGTCATATCTGCGTAATGGTCTTATCACACGTCAACCTGTATCCATTGAAAACACAACGGATTTAGTTTACGATTTCTTTTCCGATTAATAATGGTTAGATTAACACATCGATCTGGTTCAAAATAAATTAGTTAAAAAGTTTTCGCTATCACACAAACAATTCGTATATTCATTGGGGAAAGGAATCGTGAACTGAATCCGTTGCTTTTTCAACTCGTACAGGTTTACTTATGATAAATACTTTAAGGCCTTATCCCACGTTGAGGTGTACGCATTGAAAGAACAACGGACTTAGTTAACGATTCCTTTTTGCTATGAATAATACTCAATTTCTCATGGTATAGCAAAACAAAAAGAAAAGAAAAGATAAAATTTAACCAATTAAAGACCTTATCACACATCTACCAGAATCTAAATAAGTCGATTAAAAGTTTTTCCCTATCACACAATCAATTCACAAATTCTTCACTGGGAAACAAAATCGTGGACTGAATCCGTTACTTTTTCAACTCGTATAGTTTTAAGTGTGATGAGTCCTTTAAAGCCTTATAATACGTCGACATATACATGTTGAAAAAGAAGCAGATTCAGTTTAGGATTCCTTTTACAGATGAATAATACACGAATTTATCGTGAGATAACTTAAAACTTTCAATCAAATAAAGACCTCATCACAAGTCAACCTGAACTAAAATCAATTGGAAAAAATTTCTCTACAACACAAGAAATCTGCGATTCTTAGCTAGTAAAAAGTATCATAAACAAAGACTACATGTTAGCTTGGGATGAGACCTTAACACAAAAAGCTTGCGATTAATCTTAAAGGTCTTTGTAATACCGAGCTGTCCAATGATAACTATAACCTTGGTCACACCTTAATCTGCCCTGCATGACACAATTTAAGTCCTATCGATGAATGGAAATTGCACAGACGAGTATAGATGAGGCCTTCCTTCCAGCAATAAAACTTAATAACTTTATTTACAAAATGACTAAAGTATAATCATATCTCGGGAAAAACAAGTCTCTAAAATTACAACTTCGCCTCAGTCAGGCTATCACATTAAGATCACGTCTGTCTATCTCCGATGTCCATCTCGATCTCCATTCCCCCTCTTTCTCCTTTCACTATGAAACCTCAATACGAGGAGTTGTATCTAGCCCTCTCTCTTCTTTGACTTCGTCCTTGGGATTATTGAATTTTTTAACCCTTGGTGCCTGGATAGCTAGAGAAAACAATCCCCACCTTTAATTTTTCCGATGGTAGGTCCATATGTTTTCTTCACACAAACACATGGTTCGAAACACTCCAAAGTTCGAATGTCGTCGAAAATCTTTACCGGGGAAAGCTAATTGCTCTTCCGTTCGCCCCAAAAGTTGATGGATAACACCCTATTGTCCGCACAAAACAATCACATGTCTTTCGTTGACTTTGATGGGCGCGTCACTTACAGTCTTCAACGTAAAACAGGCCGAACAATGGTCGAATGGTTAGGGTGCTGGCCTTCGGTACCGGAGTTCATGGGTTCGAATCCCATTGTGGCATAGATGTTCGTAGCCATTTAGAATCGGCTTTAAGCTGTAGGTTCCGGTCTCATTAGCTCTCGTGTTGCAAAAAACCGTAGCGCTCTAAACCAAACCAAACCAACTCAACATAACACAGAAACCCTCACCAACTTCATCATCAAAACAGAACAAACTTAAAAACGTCGATAGAAATACATCAATTATAGATATTTTGAACTTTATCAAGCTAATTCCTCAATGTAATAAATCAAGAATTTCGCTAGCAGAAACTGCAATATCGAGCAAGCAAAAACTTGGTTTTATTTACTATAACTGATCAAAACATCAGGATTATTTAATTTTTCCTTTTTAATTAATATTTCTTTTCAATCTTTAATTTAAAAATATTAAGTTAAAATCTTTTCAATTATTACAAGTAACCTACTCGCATATGACTAACATTTTAAACAATGATAGATTTGGAAATATTTCACAGTTCAGAACACATATGGATCGCAATTGACCTTTCCAATTAATATTTCTTTTCAATCGATGAGGAAAATAATGAAGTTTCAGTATTTTTGAATTATTACAAACAAACTTCGTATTACTAACTTTTCAAGCAATGATAGGTTAAATGATTTTGACACGCCAAACGCACATAAATAGCAATTTTCCGCTTCAGTCTGTTTAATTTCAATTACTGAGTAAAATAAGGAAATTTCAAATTTTCTCAATTATTATGAATAAGCCATTTGTATATACTTTTTAGGCAATATTAGATTAGACATAGAATTTGACATTCCAGAACACATATAAATCACAATTGCAATTGCCGAATGTGAATCAGAAAGGAAATAATGCATAAAAGCGACATTTATTATAACAACAATTGAATGTTTCTTATGCAAACTAGATTGTTTGTAGTGAAAAGATAACCTCATTGATTACTTTTTATTTCTTTTCTTAGTTTGTTCTAAGATATATAGTCTATAAACGTGACTTTACCCGATAAACAATTTATTGTACTTAGTGATACGTCCGAAAAGGAAAGCACAAAAATCGAATAGAAATATATTTTTGGTACATATAGAAATTGATATACGTACATCATAAACTCGCACAGGTTTACGTCTGATAAATCCTTTAAGGCCCTATCACACGTCGAGGTGTACGCATTGAAAACACAACGAACTTAGTTTGCGATTCCTTTTTTCGATGAATAATGCTTAATTTCTCATGGGATGGCAAAACAAAAAGAAAAAGAAAAATTTAGCCAATTAAAGACTTTATCACACGTGTTATTGTCTGTGTTTTTTATACAACCGGTTTCTGTTTTTCCGATGGCTTTCGTAATACAAGTGAGGAGCCTCCTATATCTTTACCAAAAGAAGATCTCCTGCCTCTTTAGCATACAAACAACTTCAGAGGGATGAAAAAATGAAAATCTAAAGGTGTCAGATCAGGGCTTGAGCGAAGTACTTGAGGAAATCTTCAACTACTTCGCCACCTTTTTGCGGTGAATAATACTCAATTTCTCATGGGATGGCAAAACAAAAAGAAAAAACGAAAAATTTAGCTAATTATAGACCTTATCACACGTGTTATTGTCTGTGTTTTTTACATAACCGGATTTTGTGTTTCCGATGGCTTTCGTAATACGAGTGATGAGCTCTCCTATATCTTTACTAAAAGAAGATCTTCTGTCTCTTTATCCTATAAACAATTCAGAGGGATGAAAAAATGAAAATCTAAAGGTGCCAGATCAGGGCTTGAGTGAAGTAGTTGAGAAAATCCCAACATTTTGAGTTCAAGAAAACTTTTGAAACAAACTTCACCCATAGTTTCTGAAAAATAAGTGTTTAAATCAGGGGTGGCTAAATGGCAGCTCGCGGATCGCGCGTGGGTCCGTAAGATTTTGAAGGAATAAACGAAATTTATTATTGAAAAAAATATCGCATGTATAAAAATAAATGTAATACTATTAGGTTATTTTTCTGATTATTATTATTATAACTATTTATGCCTTATTATAAATGTTTAATCTTTTTATTGCTAAGCTATATACAATAATAATAAAACTTTAATAACAACGCATTGTTTTTTATTTTCACCACATATATATATATAAATAAATAAATAAATAAATAAATATATATATATATATATATGTATATATATATATGTATATATATATATATGTATATATATATATGTATATATATATATATATATATATATATATATATATATATATATATATATATATATATATATATGTATATATATATGTATATATATATGTATATATATATATATATATATATTATATATATATATATATAATATATATGTATATATATATATATATAATATTAAATAAGTAATTAGTTAAAAAGACAAGAAATTATCACAATAATCCATTTCCGGACGATGGCCGATTGGTAAGAGTTCCGGAGTTCGTGGGTTCGTATCCCACAGTGGCATGGATGTTCGTAGCCGTTCGGAATTGGATTTAAGCTGTAGGTCCCGGTCTCATTAGGCTTCGTGTTGCAAAAAGTAGACTGTAGCACTCAAAAACAAAACCAATAATCCATGCTATCTCGCACAATGCTGCAGTACATAGTCATAAGATATTATGTTAATAAAAATATATTGCAAATAAGCACAGAACACTATATTAATTAAAGACCTATATAATATAATTTATAAATTATAAATGGAATGAAATGATGTCATTAATGCATGAGGGGAGTTGTGATCCCTCACTCCAGTTAAACATGTTTTACGGGTACACAACACTCCTGGAAGGCTGTAACACCATAAGACTTAGATACAGTATTAATATTTTGATACAAGTTTAAAACTGTCTTTACGTGATCACCGCTTTGAATCTATCGATAGAATTCAATCGATCAAAAACAGAATATTTGCTAGGAACTCTTGAGGGATTACAAGAAAATGACTTTGCCGCTATTTGATTTTCTCACATTTCCACCTTTGAAATTTTCTCACCATGATCATCGTTTTGAGACTATCGACTAAGCTTAGGGAGGAGGGAGTTGAGAAAATTATTGTGACACTTTGTGTTTTTTCTCTTATTCCTTCGTTTGGAACTGTCTCTCCGTAGTCATCGATTTGAGTATATTGATGCTTCAATAATGAAAGAAGCTTAACCAACGAGCTCAGTGGCCGAATGGTCAAAGCAAGAGATCCAGACTCGAAGATTGTGGGTTAGATGCTTGCCATGGCGGTTTATCCAAAGTACGGTTTTTTAATTTAAAAATGTTATTTATTGTTTCCTTATGTCCTTGAACATTCTAGATCTTTCTTTAATATGTAAATTAGTTTTTTCTCGAATATTCTGTTCGGGTATGGCCAAACTATGGTCAATTGGTTAGGGTGCTGGCCTTCGGATCCGGAGTTCGTGGGTTCGAATCCCACTGTCTCATGGATGTTCGTAGCCGTTCGGAATTGGCTTTAAGCAGTAGGTCCCGATCTCATTAGCCCTCGTGTTGCAAAAAGTAGACCGTAACGCTCCAAACCAAACCAAAACCTGATCGGGTATAAAAACTGATACCCACTAGTTGTAGGCATCTTCTCGATCTTGTAAAGTTGCGAATTGCTACTTTGCTTCAATAAATTCTTCTGTTAAGTTAAACGGTGTGTTCATTCGAATCTTCGTGACAATATTGCCCCTTATGATTTTCTCTTATTTCTACGTTTAAAACTGTCACTCCGTGGTTCTAGTTTTGAGTTTATAGATTCAGACAAATTTGCTCCAAACTCTGGAGGGATTTCAAGTATACGACTTTGCTGCTAATTGATTTTCTCACATTTTCACCTTTGAAATTGTCTCTCTGCGATCATCGTTTTGAGAAAATCGATGCAGCAATAAAAAAAACTTTACTACAAGCTTAGGAGGGGTTTACGAAAACGGTTGTGGCACTTTGTGTTTTTTCTCTTATTCCTCAATTTGGAACTGTCTCTTCGTAGGCATCGATTTGATTATATTGATGCTGCAATAATGAAAAACTTACTATAAGCTCTGGAAGGGTTTCACGAAAAAGACTGTTGCACCTTATGATTTTCTCTTATTTCTACGTTTAAAACTATCACTTCGTGGTTATAGTTTTGAGTTTATAGATTCAGACAAACTTGCTACGAACTCTGGGGGAGGAGGGTTCACAGAGAGAGAGAGAAAAAAAACTTTAAAGCATATTTTGTGTTTTTGAAAAACCCTACCTGAAATCTATAAAAATTGCAGGAAGCTTTTTTTTAAGATGTATAATAAATATTGTCCAATAAATAGATACTTTTTCTTTGATGACAACATTCCCTATACTTTTGATCACTCTAATCTTGACAAAATCTGGCATAACATTTAGTGATTTAGATGTCTCAAGTTTTGAGATTTTAATGCTGTGTTGGAATTGCATTTTATTATTGTTAGCTCAGTTATAGTTTATATTTATAAACTCTTATCATAAAAGATAACAAACGAATTTTCTAAAAAAAATGAAATTTCCGTAACTATCGCATAGTAAGTTGTAACATTCTTTAATGTGTTTGTGTGAGAAAATAAATTAGCCTATAAGTACAACCATAATGATTTATAAATTATTTGCCTTCAATATACGTAAAAGAATTTTTTAACTAAAAAGGAATAATTATTTATTTCACTATAGGAAAAATAAAGTTAAATATTTTCAACCACAATTTTCAAACATTTTATAGAATTATAAGCCTGAGTTCTATCCCTTTGAAAGATGATTGATATATTAACATACGACTTTCTATTTAAAGATTTTCTTTATTAGACTTGAAATTAAGTTCATTATATGTAAGTTTTATAATGCTAAAAAATACTGTTTCGTGAAAGTATTTGTTAATTAGAAAATATCGCTAAATGAAAGTTCAATATATTGAGATTCAGCAGCAATTTAAAACCCTTTTTTGCACTTATTTCCAAAAAAATTCTTAAAAAAGACAATTTCTAATAGAAAAAAATTTATATTTCATCATGACTGCTTGTTTCAGTAACATAACACAAAACCCCGAATATACTCGGCGGCGATTCAATAGTAAAATTCATATTTCTTAGAAAACATCCCACCTAGGATGGAATTTCGTTCATTTTTAATAATCGTTATTTACAGTTTCTTCCTTGCCTGAGTTCAATGATATATGTAAGTAAACTCTGTAGTAATTCTTCAACACATGCAAATCTATACAACTTTCATTAAGCATAATATAATAATAATACCATTATTACATTTATTAAAATCGTCCCTCTCTACTTTACTGTAGTGCTGCCATCTCTTGTTTTAAATATAAACTAAACTCTTCAAGTTAAAACATAAATTAATGTGAATTTTTTCTCATATTACTTTATTTATTATATAATTTAATGCCTGAAGAATCAAAATTAGAAAGATTAATTACTATCCTTTATTTATTATTTTATAGACAGAGATTATCTTTATCGCATTTAAAACTATAAGTAAAAATACTTCATTCTGTAATCGGAAGACAAATTATGTTTCTAAAATAAAAAAAAAAAAAAGTTTTATATTGAATATTTTTATCTCTAGATAAGTGTATGAGAAAAGATAATGTATATTTTTCGTTTATTTGCGCAGCTTTAGAATGCTAAAATTTATTTCATTTAAGTTAGGTACATAAAACATTATAGAACAACATCCGAGTTTCTAATAAAATTCAATATGAATATTATTTTAAGTTCAAGAGTCTCTACAATAATTCTTGTAACAGTGCTTAGATTATTTATTCAAGTACAAAGGTAAATTTTGTTTTATAGGTAAACACATGCAAACCACTGTTAAATATTTTAGAGTAAAATTGGGATATACAAAAAAAAAAAAAATTCTTGAATATGAATACAACTTTATGAAAAAATTAAATAAGTAAAGTTAAAATGACAACTTAATTCATTAAAATTCGAAACACATAAACCTTATTTATAATTCATATCGTATAGCCTTTTATCCCCAAATTTGTT
>CM063502.1:57863053-58015553 GCA_032207245.1 Pardosa pseudoannulata | reverse complement strand
TTGGCTGTTTGGCTTCCTTACACATTTATTGATTACAGTTGCCTGTTAACTATTAATAACAAATCATTTATGAAATGTAAAAATTGTCTTGTACGATTAGGATAAAAGTAAACAAAATACTTCAAAATTCCCATGTTTTGGAAATTTTCAAAATTTACTTCCCAAAAAACCTGGTTTTTTCCCGCGTTTTTTCTGCTGCTCACAACTCTAAGTGGACCCCTGCTTTTTTCTCCACGGGGCAGTCGGATTTTTTTAGAGGACAAGGTTGTTACCAGGGGAGAGAAGAGGGTGAACGATGCTGGTATGCGCTGCTTGCGGGGTAGACATTTTTTTGGAGTGACACGAGGAAGAGGAAAATCAACGCCATATTTTTTTAGTGCCGACGCCGACTCGAGAGCAGTCTTCGATATCTACAAATGATAAGTTGTATTCCAGTTGTATTCCTTAGGCATTTAATTTCATAAAATTATTTAATCAAGAATATTTGTCCATGTGTTTTTTAATGAGTTTTAATTTCTTCTTTCTCAAGCACTAGGCCCACGTAACATTATTTTTACAGAGACTAAGAGCTATAAAGAACCCATATACTGGTTAAAAATAATTTGAAATAAGAAAATGAAAGTAAGATAGTTAACTGAGTCAAATATCCTGATTTTGTTAAATACGAATTCAATGAAAAATTCAAGTAAATACAGTAGTTTGAGCTTTAAAAATTTATTGGGTTTCAATTTACAAAGATTTTTCAGTATAATAACATTTAGATTTAATGAGTAACGTGTCACCACTTAAATTTCAATGAGCATGATAAATATCTGGATGGTAACGTTATGGTTAGAACATCTATCTTTAATGGATGAAAAGACATCTCATTTTCTAATGAGATACATTAGAAACAAGATTCATATAGAAGGTTTTTTAACTTAAGGCTATTTTTTCACTTGTGGATTACAGGTCTTCAAATCGTATTCATGCATGATACCGTAAGGCCGTACTAGTGATCCCTCAATTTCTCAGAGGAGATGGTAGTCACCATATGCATTGATTAGTATGAAATCTGGATTTAATTCCTATCAAACTCATGTAGGATGCTCTGGGCGAATGAATGAAGATCATTAATCTCGATACACATACACTTTATGGTAAAAGTGATTTACTTCTAGAATGGGACAGTAGCCGTATCTGTATAACGATATCTTTCGGTACTACAATCCATGCATAGGCATTCTGTCACAGAATTTAGCAGCCGTTTTAAGTTGACTTTAATCAGTAGATCTCTACCAATTCTTCCTCTTATGCTTAAAAAATGTACATATTATTGTGCTCTAAACTAAACTCAGGCTCCAGATTAGCGATTTCTGTCACTGCAACCGGAATAACAAAGAACATAAGGCGCAGCAGATGTTGATCATAGTCCATATTACTCAGCTGTAATAGTGGCTTTTCGACACGGAATAAATGACTTTTCTGCTACATCCTTGGGCAGATAGTGGTAGACGGAAGATGACAGATGGATCTTGGAGAAATGATGGACAATCAGTAAGGGGCTGTCAATCGGTTCCGGAGTCTACGGGTTAAAATCTCGTTGCAGGTGCGATTGTTCGTAGCTATTGAAAATCGTCTTTAAAGTGCAGGCTCCGATTTTATTATCTCTAGCGTAGACAAAATGAAAGTAGATTGCATTGCTTTAAACCTAATTGAAACTCCAGAGTTCTCCGTATTAAAGAGCAAGTTCTATTTGGCACAAATTCTACAATATATGCAGTTGTTCTTCAAATGTTTCCTTTGTAAAATTCCAATTGTAATGTTCAATTCCTTTAGACTTTGATAGTTCTATTTAAATTATTTTTTCCATATTATATTTGGAGGCAGAAATTAGATCATTAAACAATACTAACAAATATTTACTTCTCTGTCATAAAAATATCAAACTATACAAACTTTAAAAATGAGATCAATTTTAGGACATTTTGTGTTATTTTCGATGGCAAGGAAAGTAGAGGTTTAATGCTAAAAATTATTACAGAAAGGTGTCGTTTTTAATATTGTGGAAAACTTGAATGTAGTATCTTTAATATTTTTAATTAAAGCGTACCAAAAGTTATAAAAAATACATTTTTAAAAATGCATAAAAACTAAACACATTTTATAGCCGCGTAATATTTATATATATTTAAAATCTTTATCAAATCCACATAGAGTTGTCTCAATTCACTTTATATTTTAACTATAATTTAATATACAATTTCGTAAAGTTTGCCTGAGAAAATATAGACAACACCCATGATTAAAACTCTTAAACAATATGTGTCATAAAACTATAATTCAAAAATATTTGTCTACAACCAACTACATTTATCAATGCTTTTATTATAGATACATGTTATTATAGATTTATATTTATAGACTTATATAGATAGATACATAGACTTATATAGATACATGTTATTTATTGTAGATTTATGTTATAGATACAAAAACACCCATGATTAAAACTCTTAATATGTGTCATAAAACTATAATTCAAAAATATTTGTCTACAACCAACTACATTTATCAATGCTTTTATTATAGATACATGTTATTATAGATTTATATTTATAGACTTATATAGATAGATACATAGACTTATATAGATACATGTTATTTATTGTAGATTTATGTTATAGATACAAAAACACCCATGATTAAAACTCTTAATATGTGTCATAAAACTATAATTAAAAAATATTTGTCTATAACCAACTACATTTATCAATGCTTTTATTAAAACTACGAAAAAGATACGGCAACAGGAAATCAAAATTTATGTTTCAAACAATAAATTGTGAAAACAATAAATGTAAAACCGCAAGACTATGCCTTTTATAAGCATGTGCCGATGTCATTCTAAATTTACAATTTAAAGATTATAAAACAATGTAAATAAATTTCCTCCACTATTCCTCTCAAATATTTAATTAATAGATAATATTTAAGAAAAAACGAATGACCGATTATCCGCATGAACTGAGAAAAGGGAAACAACATGCATAGAAAATGCACAGATATTAAGGAATTTAAATAAATCAAACGTAACAGTTCTGGATTGTTTTAAATTCAATGTACAAATATCAATTATTATAACCATATGTCACATTCACAGATATTTTTTCTAAAACATTAATAATAATAGGAAAATTAGTTTTAAGTCAGTAAAATAAGTAAAACTGCTTCCAGAAAAAAGTACAAAATTTAGTTATTATCGTCAGTATATGCACACACACATATATGTGTAATATATTAAAATTATTATACTTTAATATCTCTCGATAATAGGTAATGATAATTATAAACAAAAAAAATTATGTTACACATATATGTGTGTGTATTTATGTGTATGCATATATATATATATATATATATATATATATATATATATATATATATATATATATATATATATATATATATCAAAACATTAGTGCCCCAATAATTTTTGTTCATAAAGTGAGTTCGGGGTTTGCGCGGTAATTCTGATTTTCCCTCCAGACACGCTATAGACTTAGTTCAGCCTCTGTCTGGACTACTTTAGCCAATAGTTAGCGAGTTCTCTTTAAACATGGGTATTTTGTATCCGTGATCAATTATGCTTAGGGATTATTCGTAGTCTTTTAGTTTAGGAATCCCTACTTGAAAAGTGTATGTACGGGGCCAGATGGTTTGTGTGCACGAAGCTGTAAAGCTGTCTGCCTGTTGTACGGATTTCATGTTAATTACCAGAAATAAACTGTGTTGTGATCTTTAATGAGTCTCGCTCTACTTTACATATATATATATATATATATATATATATATATATATATGTGTGTGTGTGTGTGTGTGTGTGTGTTGTGTGTGTGTGTGTGTGTGTACTATTGGGATGAAAAAGTATCGGAAATGCTTTCATAAAGCAAAAAGTATTAGTTTCTTGGTCAATATTTGCTTTATATTTTTCAAAACCATATTTTTTGAGTTTATTAAATTTTTTTAATTAAAAACACTACATGACGCATTATTTCGATACTAAAGGTTGTTAATTAGTGGATGTAATTTTATTATAATTTTATGTTAACTGTTCTTATATTTTGAGACTTTTACAATTAACGTGGGAGTAGGACTAAAGTACAACGTCATGATGCCCACTGGACCTGTTGATTGATTTTGAAAGTTTTAACTAGTAAATTTATAGGTACTTGTCTCTAATCTAACAGTAAATCAGCATAATTAAATAGTTTTAGCTGCAAGAAACAAATTTTATAGCTATACAAATAAAAATTATGATTTATACGATGGATTAAAAACTAAAGGTTTAATAATACGTTTCATCGGAAGTACCCACAAATATCGTTAAATAAATAGATTGTTTCTTAAAGATGTAATCCATACAATAAACGCATTTTGGCAATGTACAATCCTTATAAGGCAAAGTACAAAAAATAGCAGCTACAATGCTACAATCTCATGGTACAATGCTAAGTAAAGATGCGCTAGATGAGATAACAATTAATGAAACTAACCACTAGTATTGTCAGTGGATTGGAAAAAAACCAAGTTAAAATACGAGGAACAGTTTCAGTAGGTCAAATACTAGTACATAAGTCAGGACCGTAGCCAGAAATTATTTTCGGAGGGGGACCAAGGGAGAAAGAGATCTTTATTTTGAATGATACTTCAACTGATAAAAGGAAAAGCACTGTACTTCCAGAATACAGTGCCGGAAATACAGTGCTGTATTTCCGGCCACCGGCTTAGGAAGACTTTTATGGTCTGAGCGGGTTTTTTTTTTTTTTCTTTTTAAGAAAATGGCTGTTTATATTCATGAACAGCTAGGCAGATAGCACACACACACACAAACGTGGGACATTGCCTATCTACAAAATGCTCTTTCAACATTTTTTTTTGGGGGGGATCAGTCCCCCAAATCCCTCCCCCTGCCTACGGCCTTGACATAAGTGTTATACTATGACTCGAAATCGTTGTTTTAAAACCCAAACATAAAATAAGTCCCATTAACTAAAAACATTATTTAAATTTATAATAATATTATTATTCACCATGATATAACATTAGTTATATTTAAGTACTTAAAAATTGTATTCATTATTTAATTATTAATAATTTATTCGTGAAATCTAATACGAGGAACAACATTAATAACCCAAATACTAATACATGAGTGTTACACTATGACTCTAAATCGATGTTCTAAAATCCATGCATAAAAGAAATGGCATTATTTAACTTTATAATAATATTATTATTCATTACAATATAAAATTAGTTATATTTTAGATACTTGTTATTAATTATACTCATAATTTAATTATTAATAATTTATTCTTGAAATCTAATGCAAATACCAGCAGGAATAGGCCAATTACTAATACATAAAGTGTTATACTATGACACTAAACTGCTGTTCTAAAATCGAAGCATAAAAGAAATATCATTAATTAATAACATTATTTAAATATGTAATATTATTACTATTCATTATAATATAACATTAATTATATTTAGATACTTAAAAATTATGCTCATTATTTAGTTATTAATAATTTATTCACGAAACCTAAAACTACCAATTATGTGTTTAGGGAGACTTACAGGATAATTATTGTTTTATAGCACCTCACTTAGATTTTTAACGTCTTTAACCTGGTCAACTTTCATGCATAATCTATTTATTATAATAAACTGATTGACAATATTGTTTTTAAAAATAAACTTCTGATAACAGCAACTGGAGTCGTGAAATTTAACAATTTCAAAACTATAAGCAGACCTTTTACAAACAAATTAAAAATAAATTGCTACAGACTATTTATTTCCATATTTAAGTTTAAGAAGTTTAGACTTTAATGAACCTCCCTGCTAGATAATAATTTTTAAAGTTATAGTAGAAGTTATAATAGCTGCTGTCGTTGCACTTATTGAATACTATTTGCAGTCTATGGGACGCCACTCAAGCTGTTGCAGAGAGATTAAATCAATGTGTTGTTTGCTGCTGCCATCTATTGTCAAACAATGTAACTAAACCTAAGATTACGCCCTCTGTATGTTTTGACCATTGGACAAATAATGATAGGGAAATAACTAGCGTCGTGTATATATACATACATACATACATACATATATATATATATATATATATATATATATATATATATATATATATATATATATATATATATATATATATATATATATATATATATATATATATCAAGGAGAAAAAATTAATCTTTAAAGGCACATATGAAAAAAATGTAATTTGAGTTTTGGTTAAAATATGAAATGAATGTAAAACGAAAATACACTTTTCATAAACACTTTAAAAGATAAATTCCAAAACTACCATAAAATTCATTTGTTTAATTTTTTATACTTCCTAGAACATTCTTTTAAATTTTCAAAAAGTATTGAATCATCTAAAAAGTTTTGTAGGGTTTTTAATGAAAAATACAAATAAAGGCATACGAAACCAAAAGAAAATTTCATTGAATCACAAAAGCACTATTTTTTTCTATACTTTCTTCAGATCTTTCAGCTACTGAAAAATTAATTTTTTATGTTATTACGCTAAAGAAATGCTGGTGGTTATTTCTTTATTTCGTTTAAATAAAAACTCACATGCCGATATTAATGCCAGTAGCTCTGTTAAAGTAAGTTGCCTTCCGTAAATCTTTACGGTTTGTATAACCAGTTTACTTGCAATGATCATGTATTGTACTGTCATCAATACTTAGTCTGTTTCATAGTTACTCACAGGGCCTTTTCCGGGTTATTATCCAACTGCGTACAAGGTAGTATTTGGCCACCCCTTATTCCTGCGTGCAATTAAACCACCCCCTATAAATTCATATACCTAGTAGATATTCTACTTAAAGACCTAGAAATTTGGCTACCTGCGTGCATGCACACACTGCACACCAACTAACCTCGGCCCTGCTGGTATATAAATCGGGGAGTGTCCTACAGGAATTTTTTTAACAGGTACAGTAGAACATAGATTATCCGAAGTAATTGGGACCGAACCTACTTCTGATAATCGAGAATTCAACAATAATCATCTAGTTTAATTTGTAGTATCATCATCGGTGCAATAACATTCGATTGTTCTAGGGCTCGGCAGTATGACCTTCCAAATTTCGAAAAAGGGTGTATTTTTGTTTAGAACAGGAATGTTTGAAAGTGGGGAAGAGTACACTCATACCGAGAATTGTGCTTGGTAGAAGGAATTCTAAAAAAGGGAATTCCAAAATATTTATCTGCACTCGTAGTTTGGAAAGGACGGTTTGCATACAAAAGGAATGTGGGAAAAAAGAAAACTTTAAAAATGCATGTTTGTAAAGAGAAAATTTTGGATGATAGTAGAAAGTGAAAAAAAATTGAAGAAGAAACCGACTTCGGTTAACGGAGAGTTTCGGTTAATTGAGATTCGGATAATCAAGGTTTTACTATACTTGTTTACAGAGGAGGGTTATCCAGAAGGTATATCATCTTTGAGCGTAAAATTTTCACACTTAATATTCTCAAACCACTTTCGGACCGTTCGTGGGGGGTATGCAGCAAATGTGACATATAATGCAACAAGCAGACGGCAAAATTTTGGGGCACCAAATCAGTCAGCATCCTGTAAAGTGGAAATTACCGGTGCTAGGACGAATAAGGTAGCCTAGAAACGGAAAGAATAAATTGGCAGTTTTCGGACGATGAGCTTCATGTCGCAATGAAAAGACTTCTAAAACTTTGAAAGAACTGTCTATTTTTTATATTGTCTTATTTAGTTTCCCACCATAAAGCGGTAACCATATTGTAAACGATTAGCGATTCGAGCTTCAAAGCAGTGAGCTAAATTCCGACTTCCGAACAAAACTTGGAAATTTGGACGCATTTATGAACGATATGGTGATACTTGGATGAATGATAGGAGGCTGACATTCGGTATCGAAGGTCGTGGTTTCTAAAAATATTGTTGTTATGCATTCTCGTTGCCATTAGTAATCGGTTTTAAGCAGTAAGTCCCGGTCTAATCAACCCTTATCTTACTCCCTCCCCCAGGAAAAAAGTACCATAGCTTTTTAAACCAAAATAAACAAAATGTCGCACCGTAACGGAATCAAAAATTCTTTGATAACGTAGCGTAACGAAATGCTGTCAAACTTAATAATAGATTTCTTTATTCCTGAAAATATTCTATGTATTTTCTTTACACAGAAAATGCAGCTAAGTTGGAAAACGACAGAATTTTTGGAATTTTAAATAATATTTCTCAATGAAGCCTGTTTACCTAGAGTGTAATTTCCACCAAAGAACTCCCTGTGTACTCGAAAGCCTCTGTTTAAATGGTGTTAAAAATTTGGAAACAAAATTCACAGTCCATGTACGAAAAAATTAACAAAAAATATTTTTTTTAAAGTTAATCAACATGGGACATTGGTTAATCAACATGAGTTAATCAATATTGAAGGTATCTGAGTCTAATTATAAAGTGAAAAACGGACACTATTCAACTGCAATTGGAAGATACCTCAAATGATGACTTATTCTAGCTAGACCTAAAGAGAACAAATCAAAATGAATAGAGCAATTTGTCGCAACGTCACGAACTACTATAATGCCCTCGCCATTTATTTTCATGTTTGCAACAGCGAATATACAAACAATAAACTGCCCAGAATTGTCATAACTTGAGAATTTGCCCTACTTCTTGAAATCGTCTTATTGACAAGGATAAATATCCTATGACAGTTAAAAATCTGAAGAAACCTCTAATTCCTGTGATGATGCTATATTTTGTTTACAGTAGTAATGAAAAAGACATTATTGAAAGTCTAAGTATCAGAAAAAGAAGACTATAATGAATTAAATTGTTCTAAATCTTTTTCGTAGACAGAAATTATAGAGTTTAGTAAGAACCCCAAGAATTCATGTGCTGATCGTGTATTGTCCTCAGAGTTCAGTTGCTTGATAAGAACACAATAATAAGTGACGAAAAAATGGAAAAGGACTGCTCACATATCTTATATGTAAAATGCATGCAAAGCTCTTGTGTCAAAATAGGACGGCAGGACTAATCAGTGATCCAATTAAGTATATTTTTAACAGCCATTTAACCCGCAGTCAGCTATAATCTGCTGTGGTTAATTACGAGCATTCGAATATTTTGATTTAAATGTATTTAAGAATCGGTCTTTGAGAAAAAAAAATACTACTGACTTTGGGTACTATGGAATCCTTCCGTTTTTCATTTCAAGGAACTTATTGTGTAATGGAACATAGCACTACGTAGTCTTTCACAAAGACCTACTGTTGAAATTATCACACTAAAGTGACGTCAAAAGCTATAGTGATTAATATGCAACAAATTTACAGCGTTCTGTTTGAAAAAGATAAGTATCAGCACATTTTATGTACAATTTGTAATTTTTTAAAAATTTTATGCATGTAATTTTAGCTAGCACTATTGATAAATAATAAATATCCTTCAAATATAACAAAGTCATTTTCTTTTCAGATTTACATTACATTCTAAGACACGAACTTATAAAAATTGAGGGGGAAACAATTTAATAATTATAGTAACAAATGCAACTTTATGTCAATATTTTACTCCATTATAATGTTTTTTTGCTAACTACAATACATCGATTATCTAATTTTTAAATTTAAAGATGAGATAAGAACACAAACATAATCATTGATAAAACATTCATTTTCTAATATCTTTATTACAAATATTTCTTTGTATCAGTTTTAAAAGACTAGTGTAAATGCAATATTAAATATTTGCATATTTATGTAATAGAAATATTTTCATAGTCCTTAAACTTTTCGGTATCTATAGCTTTTTAACTGTATCCACATTAAACATTATTTCCATTTTTACAAAGGTATAAAATTGTGATCGTAAAATCTCTTTTCACTCTTTGAGCACAGTGTTTAGTGATTCAGCAGGTCAAGAGTTTCTTTCACTTCAAAGTTTGTTTAGATCTAAATTTCGCCTTAATTTCTGATAGCAAATGATCCGTCGGAAGAATTCGAGTTTATGCGTCAGGTATAAGAAAGTCCGATCTAGCTCTGACGAGTCTAGTGACTCGGATTCAAGCGGCCACCTAAGGCTGGTACCCTTGAAGGTGTTACCTCAACCAAAACAATTTGTCTCTCGCTATTTTCCGGTGTTTGAAACGTATGGTTGCGTTTCTCACGCACAGCAATGGAGGTAAGAAATGCAATAAATGTTCCTTGCAAATCTTTATTTTTTCTCTTGCACCTTCCGTGTGTGGTTGCTCAACCTACCCTAAATTGTTTCCAATCCTCTTAATCTACTAGATACAGTGGTGTTTGCCACCACTGAATCTTAAAATACTCTTAGGGGGAATTCCCCTTCTATCTTTCAATGGGAACTACGCAGATCGAATATCCCCCCCCCTTTTTTTTTTCTTTAAAGGTGAAGGAGCCCCTCGAAAGAGAATTGGGCCAAAAAAAATGTGAAATTCTTGTCTTTCCGTAATGTCCATCGTAGGAATGATCAACGCACTTGTTTGTTGCAGAACGATATTTTTGTTTCGTATATTTCTCTTTTGCCCCAAATCTGTTTTAAAATTGAGCCCTACTGTATGCCATCTGCAATATACACATGAATTGCCGCTTTCACAGTGATCTTTGATAGGCTATTCTATCGATTGTTGCTATCCTGTAACACTACACTTGCAATTTTCTAGTAGAAACCCTGTTATGCCTCTATACTAAGTCTAAATTCCGTAAGGCAGTTTAATGTATCATTTCAACATATGTACATTATTATGGTTAGAAAAAAACTGAAATCCTTAAATTTCTGAAGGGGGGGGGGACTCTAAATTCAAAGTGTTTCAAGCACAATTTTTTTTCTAATATTTGAAGGTTTTAAACTAGGTATGTTTACTCCCTTGAATTCACAAGAAAAAATGTAGGAATGACCAGTTACATAGCGACAATACCTGGTAGCACCAAAAATTGTTAAAACATTTCAGATGTTCAAAATGTCTGTTTATTGTATTAAGTGAAAATATACCCAGTTTTGGTTCAATACTAATAAGTAAACTGAAAGCAACTGGCTGCAGTCGATCTATTTTAATGGATTTTGAGCGTTTTCAGCTTTTTTGAAATTCCTCTTGTATTGTAATCGAAAATCTTCGTGTATAGTTGTAATACAATTATTTATGCTCATACTAAGAATATCCGTTCTTGACAATCTTAAAAACTATGGTTACAGGCCACACTACTCTCCTTAAATGAAACAATTTTTCTCAAGTGTTGAATCCATAATTAACAGCTAATAAACTAAAATGGTTTATAAATGTCGTTAGAACAGGTGACCAAACTTCACCTGCCAGTTAAATTTTTACGACCCGCAGTCAAAATATAGTCCAAAACTCAGTCATTGGACGAGTCAGGCGAGTCGTTCAACCATGTGCTCGAGCGCCAGTCTTGACCATAAATGGTCGTTAAGAGGGTTTGATGATCATAAATACTATTGTTCTCTCTGGTGCGGGTTTTTTCTTTATAACCCAGAGTTAGCCAGATGGCAACCCCCCCCCCCAGTGGTAAATGTTTTGTGACTGGCCCATGGGGGAATTCGCGAAATTTATAATTGTAATAAATTAGTTTTTTTAATTGTTAGATGGACATATTAAACGCATGCTGCATACTTATGATTTTAACTGTCGTTAATATATTGATATCACCTGTAATGTACCTATTTAAATTGTTATAGTGCGGTCCGCCGAAATCTCATGCAAATCTGACTGTTCAGGCTTTGACAAGCCTATTCTAGCACTTCATTTTATGAAAGATAACTGTCCTTTATCTACCCTTATCTATTCCACCTGACTTCTGTTTCTTTTTAGCATATGTCCTCAAATTGGCTAGTAAATTTAGACCCTTTAAAGAATACGAGTTTACCAATCCCTTAAGGATTGGTCGGAGAATTATCTTTAGCCATCACACTTACTGAAGGTAATAAAAACAATGGGGGTGGAAGGTTGTACGGATTTTTGAAGGACTAAAATAAGTGAAACAGTATCTTAATTCTAGAAAATTCTCATAACATACGATTAGCAAATTCAGAATCTAATTGTTCATGATTCATTTGAATTATTATTCGCGAAAGTCTTCTTGTGATCCACTTTTTATATATGCAATGGTAGGCTTTACAATTATACTCCCGTATAAAAAAACAGTTTAAAGGCATATTTGTTCCTGTAAATAACGAAAACATGGGAAATGCTCCTTATGGCCTCGAAGCGGGGTCAGTCTTCGAACTAACGTAACTAAAGCAGGGTGGCTAGAACTTACGTGTATGTTTTCAAAAGAGCAGTTTCTAAACGTCCCGATATTAACACATGGATTAAAAAGTTAATTCATTTTACGGTTCCTTGCTACATTACCAATAACGGATAGATGAAATTGAGATTTAGTGTATTTTGGAAAGAACTAAGTTTGGCTAAAACTATTTTCTCATTTAATGAACTGCTATAGCACACACTGCGTATGACTGGAATAAAATTTCATTCCCGAGTATTGAAAAATCGGGTCATTCCAAGGGTTTATGTCTGTACGAGTTTCTCTTGTATATCTTTTAAACAGTTTCGCTGCAAAATATTAAGTGACAACCATTAGGAGGGAGGCTGTGAATATCAATTATAAACTTCTTTTTTTATAATGAAAGACGTTACTTCAATAAGACTTTAATTCAGTATGTGTATCATGAATAGTTGAAATAACTATTAACCTACTGATATTTCAGTAGTGCAGGGAAAAATAAGTTTGGAAGACTAATGTATCCTCAAACCATTGCTATTTCGGCCCTTCGTAGTCATCGTTTTAACTTGGCTGTTGCTACATATTCAATTCTCATAGATTCGTTACTCTTGTTGATTTGCTAAAAGCTGAGAAACTTCATATTTTCAGATATAAAACGACAGTAAGAGGTTAAAGTTTGCCTACACCTAATAGACAGGCGTGTTTAATAACTTACTTTCTAAACATCGCTATAATTGTTTAAATAAAAGATTTCTGAACTCTTCGTAAGTATGCATTCGGCATCTATCGCATGTGAATGCAACCTACAGGAATACTTGATATAAATCTGAACTCAATACTACTTTCTATGTGGTGCCATCTAGTGCTAACTCAAAATATTCAATCTCGCGTATTTTCGTTTCTTTACTATAGAGGTTATATTACAAAATTTAGGTTGTGTGGATTAGTACGAAATTGTGGACAAATACTTAAACAGGTGAAATGTAATTGATGCAGGTGAATTTCTACCTGAATTGGCACAAATTCAATACCTCTGAACACTTTGACGGGAGTAATCATGGATATAATGTTCTTTCTTCTACTTGGCAGTGAAAGGGACAGTAAGTTAAATGAAACTGTTATATATATTCAGTACGAAATTGAAGAAATGTGAGGAGTGTGCAGATTTTTTTTCACAATAGTTAATCGAAAAGGTGAAAATTGCTTCATAAGTCTCTCGTAGAGAAACTTGCATTGGAGGAACTTATTCTTGGTAATCGTACTTTTAAATCTACTCCCAGGAATATTCAAATACTCCCACGATTAAATTCCTGCTCGAGAAACCTTTATCTCTAACGATTATGATTACCGCAATATTGGGGCATTCATTTGAAAACTTCCATTGTCGCAATAAATTTCAGTTAGCTAGTTCCCAACTTATTAATAGCTTCTTACCCAAAGCTGGATACTAATCCATGACCGAAATCCGAAATGGTGAGAAATGTATCTGTATTCCAACGTGGCCAAACTCGTTTTGAAAGCAGTCTAGATTAAATGTATGCAAAATTAACTTGTCATCAACATAATTTGTTCAACCTTGGCTTTTAGACCATAGGAGATGGGCTTAAAGACAGTCAAATTATAAATGAAATCGGATTCTTTCCTTAAATTTTTACGTTCGTCGTTCTGGTTAATACGGACAACTTGTATTGTTCTTAATTATGAGATTACATTAAATCAGATTGCAATGATTCAGATTGCTTTAAATCTGATAACCCGTATTTGATAAGTAATGTATCGTTACTTATCTGTCCCAGATTGAGCTGATCTAACTGCCTTCTTGACTTCTGTATCATGCTAGCGGGGCGTGACGAGTAGCATAAAGTTAATTACAACCTGTCAATTGGTACCCTGGCATTCTATTGTTAATATAAGGAGTTGAATGTTCGTGCGACCTTCCACGCAACCTAAACTCTGTAACATCCTTGACCTTTGTGCTTCTAGACTGGTTAAAATTAACTGGACAGGAGTCGTCTCCAATAGACTGTAAACTGATAAAACTTTTTCTTTAAACAACCGTTATTCCTCCTGTCTAGCAAAAAATCACGCATTGGTAAGGATTACGGGTTGGTCTGAATTTACCATAGAGTACTCATTGCACAACCTGCTCTCCGAAGATTTTAAGTATTCACAAAGGTGATTTACAGATAGAATCTTTAAATTTAATGACGGTTATTAACCTTACTCTTTCAGTACTCCCACGTCAAACACCAAACTGAAATTTTCTTTTAGACTGCTGGTTGTTTATAGACTAATCGATGGAAAAGTGCGTGTTCAGTATTGAATACTCAATGGCGATTTTAATTATGCGACACTATAATAGCTTATCTTTCAGAATTGTGCTAATTTTATGAGAAATCTCTTATTAACACATATATTAAATTATTGCCGCTGTTGGTAGAAATACTCTTGTTCAAAAGTAGCCTGAAATTTAAGTTTAACTTTCAAGTTAACCTTAAAATTGGAAAGAAGCACTCTTGCAGAAAGTGAGGGAGAACTGGACTACTGGTGTAACAACTAATGTACTTCAATATACTTTTAACAGATCATTATATAATGCGAGCATTTTATTATGAAATACGAGTAATTTTTATTAGTACAGTGATGTGAAAGAAACTTTCTTGCCCACAGAAACTATGCTCAAAGTAAAATTTAAAGTCCTTCACAGACGTTATACACACTGTCTAAAATTGAAAATACTTGAACGACTATGAAGATACACTTAATGTATAAATTTTATTTACTTAATGTATAAATTTTATTTACTTAATGTATAAATTTTATTTACTTAATGTATAAATTTTATTTACTTAATGTATAAATTTTATTTACTTAATGTATAAATTTTATTTACTTAATGTATAAATTTTATTTACTTAATGTATAAATTTTATTTACTTAATGTATAAATTTTATTTACTTAATGTATAAATTTTATTTACTTAATGTATAAATTTTATTTACTTAATGTATAAATTTTATAAGCATTTTACACATCTAGCCTTCGATAAATTTCAGTAATTCCAGATTACTAGAGTAAATTTTGTGACATTTCTACTATTGGTTCATGATCCTTGTTATCGGAATTGTGTAGTTTTGCACAGATGTCAGCTTTGATAGTTCTTTAGTAAATCTTGTGACTTGAAGCATGTATATTTGATATAGAACTAATATTACTAGCATTTGAAACTTAATATTCATAAAGATTATTTAATAAAGCATAGCAAGGACAGAAATGACAAGACTCCTGTGTTATGAAACAAACTACTGTTAAGATTCAGAATCGATATCGTTATTGCTTCTAATTTTAGTATGTACCTGAGGGAGGAGCAAATTCGTAATCGGATATTCGAGTAATTCTAAAATTTCGAAACTAATGTTGTAGCAGCAGAAAAATAAGTTTATACGATTGCCATCTGCCTTTCTTGACCAAAAGAATCGTTCCAAGAATTTTACAAACTATTTTAAGCGTACCTAACAAGGAATACTGAACATAGATATGCTTTGTTGAATCCGATAGCTCTCATAACAAATTTGCATTGTTGATATACGCAAACTATCTCGACAATCCAAGATGTAGCTATCGGCTCTTATTTTGATTCTGTTTAGTCTCGGATAGTTTTCAAGGTTTAAGTGGCAAGCTATTAAATATTTTTAAATCGGCATGGCGCTCATTGTTCACTAGTTTCAATGATAAATTTTTAAATCATCGACTTGAGTTATAAAACTGTATAACTTTAGTTTGAAGTCTAGATTATTTTAAAATCATACTTTTAATCTTAGATGTTTTTTTTTTCAACATCTATACCCATACTTTTAGTACTCGACACTTTCATTTAAAGTGAATCAAATTATTCAATCTGAATTAGAGTTAAATGCATTAAACATTGAACTGGTTTTGACCTACAAAGTGAACGTCACTACGAGTATGTACCACGCTAAGCGTGTATTTTAGAGATTTGAAGTCTTGTAGAAAATCGGCAATCGCCTAATTTGTTGCTATTTACGAGACTGTTTAGCCCGCTATGTCCAATATATCAGAATATACTAAAACTGATACCAACAATTATCTACGAGCGTTCTACCAGTGAATGAGACTTGAAAACAAGTTAATGCTGCTTGTTAAAGACCCTTATTGAAGGAAGTGGTCAGAACTGGAACATACAATTGAAGTGGTGTAACTGGGTTTAATAAAATTAGTTTTGCATACTGAATAGTTGCTTAAAATGAAATTTAGTTTTGACATGCTGTTGTATCTTCAATGATAAATACATAAGGAAAAATTGACATCTAATATAAAATTTTCGTTTCCCTTCTGAAAAGACTAGTCTTTATTTACGACACTCCTAAATCTAAATAGCCGAACGATGGCCGAATGGTCAGGGTGCTGGCCTTCGGAACCGGAGTTCGTGGGTTCGAATCCCACTGTGGCATGGATGTTCGTAGCCGTTCGGAATCGGCTTTAAGCAGTAGGTCCCGGTCTCATTAGCCATCGTGTTGCAAAAAGTAGACCGTAGCGCTCCAAACCAAACCTAAATCTAAATGAAGCGATTGAAAATATAAACTTAGTTTGAGCAGTAGATATAATTTGCTTAAAAAGAAATAACAGGCGGATATATGTGATTAAGTTTTCAGATTAAAGTCGTCAGAGGCTGTCACTTCTATTGAAATTACAAAGTAGGAACTCTAGATAATTTGCGTTTTAACATATTAAGTTTTTGGTTTTGCACATTAGCAATTGCATTAACATAGGTAAAATGACTCCCGGTTGTTTGAATCATCTCGTCAGCTGGTATATAACATCCACTGCAAAATAAATCTAAGCTGGTTTTAAGGTTATCTTAAGTGCTTTAAGCCTTGACTTCCTTTAATATTGAGTCATTCTTTTTATGTGAGGTTATTAAAATAGACCTGCACACAAACTGTACAGCAGTTTATATTAGAGATACGATCTCTCGTGGTTGTAAGAAAAATGGTTAATGGAGGGTTAAATCATGTAAAAGCTTATGCCAAACGGTTAATTTTCTGATAGGCTAACAAAAGTTCTCCACCCTCTCATTTAAAATAAAAAAACCAGATTTCTACTTTCTCTTGTCAACTACTTCCTTTTCAATAGCTGGTATTTTCTGCTTCAGTTCTTGCTGAGACGCTTGACTTAATTTTCCTTGTCTACTTAAGACGCAAGTTTAAACATAATCTGACTCATAAATAACAAAGTTCGACTTTTGGGATAGTACTTTAGTTTGAAGGGGAGGATCCTTCTCAGTAATTGTTGAGTTAGGTGGTAGCCTTATTTCTAAAATCAGTCTTACTCTTTAAACAGTGATTTTGGAATAGTCTGTTGGTTCGGAGCCACTGTTGTCGTGGGTACTAATATACGGAATTTGATAAAAGGGAACACGGTACCTTTTTGTAACTGATATCCGCATTAAAACTTACTACTTGGTTTCAGTATAAAGCTCCGTTCTGATTAGGGGAGAAAAAATTCCTCGATTACTAAGATCTAGCTTTGTAAAATTATACTTTTGTTACACAAAGCGATATTTTTAAACTTGAAAAAATATGTTCAGTGGAAGGGATTAAAAATTCTCGCCTTTTAAACGAAAATTTGATTATGAGCTTTATTAAATGTTAGATTATGAACTGTTCAAGCTATGTTTAAATCTGAGTCTTGAGTATTAATACGAGCTACTTATTTTTAGCATAAATGCCAACTTTGTTAGGTTTCTTGACCGAATTAATCTTTTAATATCGGATATCTCTAACATTCCGTTTAGAGAAACTGTTAATCTTCAATTTAATAAAATTTTACATGTTCAAACTGTTGTCTTGCATATAAAGTAGTGTTTCTCGTTTGTCTTTCTTTATAAAAGTAAATTTTTAAATGGCTTAACATTTAAAGATGATGTTAAGTGCGTAGGTTAAAGGTCCTTAAAGACTGGGAACACTAGTCTAAAAAGGCTATAATGAAGATTTTAATTCTCAAAGAGGTATGTCCCTTAAGCATGAGTTCCTTTCTTAATACCCTTTGAGAAGTTGAAATGTTGACCATAATACCTCAAACTAAATATGAAACTTGCAAGAGAAAAGCTAATATTTCCTACGCATGTTCTTTAAAATGACCATGTAAAATATCTAAGTTCGAAGAGGTGTTAGCGCACTTCTAATAGCTAGAGTTCTACCGTTGTTATACGGGAGAGGTTATCAAACTTTTTCGTCGCGGCTTTGGCATGTGCTTGCGATGTTCGTAAATATTTTACATGGGCACTAAATATTTTTCATGAAATGTACATCCCCTTCTGAACACTAAATCCAAAACATCGTAATAGAAGAATTTTATGTACTCCAAAGATTTTATTTTAACGCGGAGATTACTGAAATCAAGTTTATTGAAAGAATATAATCCTGGTAATTTTTGCTGACAAGTATTTGTAATACTCGATATTTAATCTTGAATAGAGAAATTATGGGTGTATTCATAAATTAAATGAGGTATGTGCCGTAGCTATTAATTGTTAGAGCATATCTGAAACTGGTACCTTTTCAGTTTCCAATACACTTTCTATTTACACATGACTTGTAAAAAGTGCTTTAGAATTGCCAGATATAACTGTTTTAAACATTAAAGTGCTCAAAACAAACTTTACAAGGAGCTGAACACATTTGTGTACAGTTTTAACTATTTTTGAAGGTTTGACCAAACCTCTATACTTAGTAAGTTTATATCTATTTAAAGGATTCAGTAGCAGTTGTTTGTTCATAAGGGACCTAGTTCATATTTCTCGCTGAAGTTGACTTAAATATCTTGCTTTATTTCATTTTGAAGAACTCGAGTCTTCATAACACAAGCTATGTCGTGTTTAAAAACCTACACTGTTTATCTCGAATAGTCATCTTGTTAGAACCATAAGTAGTTGGACCTAATTTGGACGAGATTCCTTTTAAATTAGTTTTACAAATAGTAATGTAGTTACACATAACGAAAAGGCGTCTTACCAAAGCAGTTTATGATGAAGCACTCGTTATAATTTGAAATTTATGCTAGTCTTTAACTACGCAAAGACAAATTTTTTTCGGTCTTTTCAATTTTCCTATTAGTTACAGGAACTTGATTTGTATGCATTCGCTCTAGGGAATAAAACGATAGCTAACGTGTAAAATCTTAGAATTGCATGGAAAGGAAATATTGGTCTGATTATTCTATAAATCAAAGGGCGTACATCACGTTTGGCGCAAAACTAACCCAGCCGTAGAATTAATTCAAGACTCTTCAATATATTCCAAACGGAAGCATTTGTGTGGTTTTGTGAGTAATTCAGAATTCATTGGTAACACATGAATTGATCAGAAAGATGAAATAGCGTGTCCCTTTTTAAGATTTCTCACATTATGATGTAATCGTATGCTGAAATCATTAATGATATACGTCGATTTAGTTGGAAAATTTCAATAAGTTTATGTATTGAGGAAGAAAGCTTGGGAACGATGACAGCAGATTTTTAGTTATTTCACTCAGAACTTCAAAAATTTAAACTGATCAAATCTCTATTGGGTTATGGAAGAGCATTCTGTAGTCTAGCTCAAGTAAATTTACGTATGAAGCAATCTTTACAAACTGCTCCAGCAGGACTACGATACTTTAAAAGAATCTTTAAAACACTTTTAAATGGTTAACTCATCCCCCAATGTAATCCCACTGCTGGCATGGATGTTTGTAGCCGTTAGGAATCGGCTTTAAACTGTAGGTCCCGGTCTCAATAGCCCCGTGTGCAAAACGGTAGATCGTAGCTCTCCAAACCAAACCCCCAATGTAACCGGTATCTCTATTCGTGAAAGCAAGTGGGTGTTTCATGAACTGGTGAAATTCTTAACTTTGTAATTCTGTAAGTTTGAACAAAACTGCTGGTACCTATGTCTGTAGCTGTCGAACCTCGTATTTCAACTGTATTTTCAAAATGTTTACTCGTGTTAGTATAGATCTTTTTAAGCGTTTTATTTTTTTAAACTTACAAAAGTTAACCAAACAGTTGTCATTTTGCAGAGCTGCTACAAAATTACTTTTGCATGTATTTTACATTAAAATTATATCAATGCCCTACACGCTTCTGTTTGTGTAAATCATCTTTAATTTTTACATCACATTTTCTTTACAGGTTAGGCTATTGCTCAATTTCGTGGTGCACTGGTTTTGGACTTGTAAACCGGCCCTTATCTTTCTCTTCTATATTTTCTTTCATTTCTCCTGATACTAGTGCCGCATACTATTCAAATAACTTAAAGGCAGAAGTCAGCCGTTTATAACACCTTGCCAGTTTTCTCTTGTCACAAAATCTGTAAAATAATTATTTGACAAATTCAATCCAGTGTATTAATCAAACCTATTAATTTACATCCCTTTCTCATCTCCTGTAATGCTATTTATAAAATCCTCTCACCCATGCCTTATATGTACAATAAGTGCGTTAGTTCCTGTGAGTAAGTTTCTTTTGGAATGTTGAGCTAGGTTCGTCGACAAAGGATTATGCTAAATGAACATAGTTTTCAATGTCGCTAAAGTATAAACCTTTACTCGTATAATATTAAACAAGTGACCTGGATATTGTTTCTTTATCATTAATTTTAGGGAAGGTATACTTTCTAAGCTAAAATCTTTTCCAAATAAACTAAACGGAATGAAGTGAAACAGTTGTGTAATACCACTCCTCAACTAGCCTAGATGACCTAGTGGCCATATGGATCAGTCTGGTGCATGCATGTTATCTGTAACAATTTCTCAAATTGCGTTATTGAATAGTACTTGAAGATATAGCTCCCTCGAGTGTTTCTAAATTCTCTTTGTTAGATTTTATAGGGAAGTCCTGACACACCACTCAAAGCTTTTTAATTTTTTTAACTCGTTGAATGGTTTGTTTGATTGCACCACATAAAAGTAATATAATTATCAGACACTGCTGAACAAATTAGTTCATATTTTAAGAAATCCTTGTATGAATTTGTAGAACAAATCTTATTCCGGAAAACTACTATTAGTCATTGGATAGAGATTTTGGCTGTTATAATTAAAGTAAAAGATCACGATAAGCTCAATAAATTTCTCACTGTATTATCTTAATATATGTATATTTGAAAATTTTGCATTAAGGTTCCTGGCTTACCTATGACCTACAAAATTAATAGCTCATGTTTGATTAAATTTCGAGACTTCGAATATTTCTATTTGTTTCCTCTTTCATAACCTTCCTAATAGGAAGACTATAGCTTAAATAGTACCTAAATTATTCTGAATATCTTCGAAACGTCATATGAAAAATAAAAATTGCCTATTGCAGATATGTAAACAAAGCTGCATTTTCTAGTGTTCTTGTAAAAGATTATCTTTAAATTTTTGTGACAGTGATTATGAACTTATCAAATAAACTTTTTATTTTAAGCAATAACGTCCAACTGCTGGAGGAATTACTCTTGAATAAAAAATCGCTATCTAGAGTCCTATTAATAAGTTGCGTTAACCGAAATGTTGTATTGTAAAGACCAATAAAATCTGTTTAACTCAAAAGATGTAAATGACATGGACTTATGGTTTTGCATATCTGAAACACGGTTAAGCAGGTAATTTCCTTCATTTGTCTCAGTAGGAACGTGTTTGATTACTATGAAAGCAAAACTTTAAATTCAAAGTACGAATGGAATCTAAAAAGCAAATGGATCGTCATTCTGAGCTAGGAATCTGTTAAATTTTGAAATAAGTACAATAAACGTGTAATGTCTGAACCCTAGTAACTTTGATATAATTGAATATTGGCTTTATGAACTTGGTATCAGCTGTAAAAAAAAACACTAATCCAAGTTGTTAAAGACAAAATGGCATGAATATTTGGTGCTTTAATGTGTACATTAGCATGTTCTGAAGATCATTTGCCAGGAAAGTCAAACAAGGGCGTCTTTCTGTAACGGTGTTGCTTAGTTAAAAAAATTGATAATTGCAGCCGTTTGGTATTGAGTTTAAGTTTATACGATCTGGTTAGCCTTAATGTAAAAATCACTATTACTCTAAACAAACCAGATTGGTAGACAGGCGGCTTAGGGGTTGAGCTTCAGCCAAATCTGAATAGCAGTACATTCACTTTCCAGACTGAAAATGTATATTGAATAAATGTTGTAGAATAGTGTAATACATGGCTGCTGTCTCTTATAGGGGGATATACAATATTGATCTGTACTCGGTTAGTCCTGTTATATAAGAACAATATTGGGTAACGGACGTTGCTCTAAAAAAAAAAGCTGAAACGCTCCAGGAATTAAACTCAACTTTCATGGTAGTCTGACAATGTTAGTAACTATAGGGTGCATATCTGAAGTAAACTAAATGTAAAAAAAAGCAACTGCCTCAGCATTAGGAAAACATTTGGAAAGTTAACTTGTATTGTTGTAGAATCTCTTCCTAAAGCAACATGTGTTAGAAAAATAGTATTTTAGATGCTGGTCTACTTAAATTTACTAGTTTAAAGTTTCCCCTTATGCGTTATTTCTCTTACTAGTGTATTCAGAAGTAAAAGTACCAGCCTAAATCGTAACACTCGCTGTAGGACGTTTAATAGCAAGAGAAGCGTTATTTTGAAAATATGTTCAGTTTAATGTCCCTTTTTCACCCACACGCGAATTCCGTTAGGTGATGATTCGAGTTTTTAAGGAACTAAAGGTACGTTCGAAAGTAAGTCAAGGCTGTTTAGTCCATTAATAAACATTCTACGTCTGAGTCTGATCTTCCCGCCTTAAAAGCATGTAGAATGTTGTCCGGTTTAAGCGTATCTTGCAAAAAAGACGTTCTGGCTATCTTTTAGTCTCGGTTTCGCTGGAGTGACCTTAAGCGCTGCAAGGTTTCACGATCTAATAGCTTAGTTCGAGTTATCCTATAGATTACGTAATAGGACTTGTTTTCGAAACCGATTCGATCGCTGCTCGACTCTCGCATTTCAATGACGAAATGTTTTTTACACAGCTCTGTAGCCAGGAAAACTTCTAGTTTTGTAACTAAATCGCTCTTTAAGTATTTTTTGAGTTGCCTTTTTTGTATTTGTCACGGAGTAACAAAGTCTGTAACCGAATTTTCTCGCCTTGAGTTTAAAGAACAATGATCAATCTTTTCAGTATAGATTGTGTATAACCGAAGCCAATTTTTAGTTGTATCAATGTTAAACTCATTATTGAAAACTTCAAACTTTCTGGGGTTGCCAGTTGCCTTTAAACTTCACTTTTAAATCGGTCTAGCATGAGTTCCTGGTATACCGCCGTTGTTCAAAATTTCTTTTGCTGTGGTCTTATGACGCCTGTCTAACAAAGCTTAGAAACAGTAACAGCAGAGCTCGCACCTTTCTAGTGAACAGTAACTATGTATGCACTCTAGAGTTCTTGAAAGAATTTCTAAAAAATCCAAAGATAAGTGTTCTAAAAGCATAAATGTGAGAATTGGGTTGGAGAGCTAGTCTATTTGTTTTGTTACTCTTAGGCTAATGAGACTAGGACCTACTCATAAAAGATTCCGAATGTCTATGAATATAGATTTGATTAGAAACCACGGACTTTAATAAAAGAGCAGCCCCCTACCCATTTGGCCATTTGGCAAATGCTTGAAGTCAATTGCTCACTTTCATACGTCATTGGTAGAATACTTAAAAACAAGCTTAAGAGTAATATTAAAATTGTGCACTTGTATTCAGAATCTCCATATAATACCGAAAGAAAAAAATTGATAGTCGCGATATTTAGGCACACTAGATTCAACGTTATTCTCCCTACTCTCTGCTGAGTAAAGGGAATTTTTACTTCGTAGGAAACCACGCTTTCCTGATTGCGCCGAACAATAATCAAATGGTAGGGTGCTGCTCTTCGGAGTTTGCGGGCTTGAGTATCATTGAAGACGTGAATGTTCGGAATCTTTAAGCAGTAGGTCCCGGCGTCATTATCCCTCGTGAGCAGAACAGACCGTAGTGTTCCTAATCAAACTAATTTCTCTTGGTTAAATACAACCACTATACACTTAGTAATTGCTTAAATTCGTTTTCAAAGATGGTACGAGTTTAAAAGCTTGCCGGCTACGGATTGAGTCATCGTACACAAGTTCCAGCTCCGAAAAATTGGAAGCTTTATAAACACCAATACTTAAATTGAGTCTCACTCCCCCTTTATCATTTGATGCTTCGAATGAATACTATCTCTAGTGCATTTCAGGTAATTTAGAAAGTCTGAATAAAGGTGAGGATTGGACAGTTAAGGTTTCTATCACCTAGATAGCGCATGAATGCATGCAAAAGTTTATTGAATATTTTTATACAAATAGCCCTATATTTCTGTTTATTTTCAGAAAACTTTAAGTTTAATATTAAATGTTAGATTTTTTATGGTTATTTTAAAAGCTAGGTGGGTAACTTTTCACGTGTTTATTAAACATGTCTATTTTAGGAGTCGTGAACAAGCTGTATAGAATCCATTTATTTTAAATTTAGTTTTATCATACTGCTGTCCTGCTTTTAAGACAGCTGTCCAATATGGGTTAAAAATGTGGATAAGTGAAATGGACTTTTTGACGAGGAGTGGTGAAACTTCACGCACGGCTGAAATACTCCCAAAGTATTAAGCTTGCATTATAAGCTAAGCCACGGATACGATAACAGGATTACGAAATCAAGAACTTAAAAATGTGACCTAAGCAATTAACAGTCAACTTTCCTTCCCTTGGGATATATCTGAAAAAAGTTGCATAAACTCCTGATGGCTTCAGGTTTTGGTAAAGCTGTCTGAAGTGATTAAAAGAGATGCATATTCAATGAATTTTATTCTGAAGAATTGTTTCAAAAGGGCAAAATGAGATTAAATTCGCGCTGCAATTCATAGGATTGTAATAACTGTGACAAAGCGTGTATGAACCTGTTATTTTGAAATTGTTTTAGACTATGCTGTTAACATCGCATAGCATTTCCTCTTAAATCAAGAGATTAAACTACTGAAGGTGATACAATTACTTTTCGGTTTATAAGAATAGTTGAAATTTTGTCGGAACAAGTTGTCTTTTTTGGTAAGTCGGTGAGTTTGAATCCCACTAAAGGTGGGATGTCCAGTTGCTGATAATTGTTTACACCAATCTCGTCTGATTTCCCTTTGTAGCTAAAATCTCTATAGTTCTCGGATCCTAAAATCTCTTCATTATTTAGGATTTGGTTTTTACATTCGATAATTTTAAAAAATTAACCTTAAAATCTTGTCCCAAATGAGGTTCTATTCATCAGATTTAATCTGCTTGTTAATTAAATGTATATAACTCAACGGTTATTGCTTAATGAAAGTTTCGCGCTTGAAGACTTTTTATACAATTTTACCTACGCATCTTATTCAACAGAACTTTGCAAAACAACGTCAATTATAAGAAGGGTGTTTTCAGAAATACTTTTAAAATACTATACTCGAATGTGGCTGACATAGGAAGGCAGAGAGACAGATCGCATCGGGTTAACAAATCTTTAGATTACAACCGGTGTATTTTGGCTTGTGTGTGGGATTGACCTTTTTAAAGAAGGCAAAAATGTCTTGACACTTTCACCTCCGGCCACTTGTTTTATAATGGCGAGTATTTCCGAAGATAATGAGACTTGGAAGATAGTTGCAGCAAGCTTTTATCGTTACGGCAAGGATAAGTTTAATTGCAGAAAGTTCAAATATGGAAGCATTGAATTATCAAAATAGAACAGCAAAGCAAAGCAGTTACGAGTACGGGAATGAAAACCTAGTTTACACAAATGGTAATGCTGCCGCATTTAGAAGGGCGTGAATTCACGTCAGTAGCTACCAGAATTTTCAATAATGTGAATAATGCACTCTATCTCCGAAAATCTGTATTCTCATGGGGATTTACATATCTTAAAGAATCAAATCTGTTTACCTGGGGAATATCTGATGTTACTTAATACTGTACAGCTTAAGATATGGTCATTTCTCGATTTAGTTGATTACTTTAGACTAAGATTAATAACTTACGCGAGCCATTTAAGCTAATTTCTAATTTCACTGCCATTCTACTTCTCACGAAGATTTGGTAAATAGCTGTATAAATTACTAATAGCTTGGAAAAATTTATGCTTTGACTATCTAAATGATCTAGTGTTTTTAACCTAAGCAATCTATCTTCAGGTCTTTGTCCTTGTTGATGACTTAACTGTGGCGAATTCATTGTCACGCCTCGCTACTCATCCTGAGAAAGAAGAGGGTAAAAGTGTTACCTGTGAATGGTCATGCTACATTTAACGGTACTTAGCTTCGAACTTTTTAACTTGAGCTTATTTAAAGTATCTAGAACTCGCGTTTTTATCACAATTATTTCGGTTGCATTTCCTGAAGTAGTTTCAATAGGTATAGAATCCAGCTTTCCGACTCTAGTTATGAAACTAATAATTTCTTGTATAAAGAATTGATTTATTTGAGGATACCACTTGATGCAAAAAGATTATCGGTGACAATGTGTATAAGACTTAAAGCAATTTCATAAACCAAACTAGTTGCAGAACAAACGCCTCGTTGCAAAAGCTATCGCTGGCTGTTGCAGTCCAAATTTAATTCAAAATCTTGAAAGTTGAGTTTTTCTCTCGTAGCATGAATTCCAGTTAACAAATATCAAATTTTTGCTCATTTTTGCACTTGTTTTGAAATTCTGATTTTGCTTTCGTATAAAAGTTGTATCTATATTTTTATTGGTTTCGTTTTCACATTTTGTCAGTGCGGTAATTTCGCAATTTGGTATTTTGTGTATTTTTAAGTGTTAAAACGTTAAGTTGTGTTCACGGGGTTTAATCTTAAGTTTTTACTCCGTTCTTGAATGATCGTAGAAGTTTTAATTGTCTACAAATTTAAAGCTGGATCGGTTGAAGTTTAGACTTTCGTCTTCATGTTTGAATCCTGTTTATGCTCGGGTGTCATTTGAATTAATGCTTTCATTGAAATTTAATGTTTAATTTGGAACAATTTATATTGGGGGGGGGGGGAGAATATTGAGAGATTCCTGCTTTATTTCATAATGTCTCGCTCTGTGAAAGAATTGTTTCTCGCAGAAACATCGGATATAGAAGTCTTGCAAGGGATACTGATTAATAAACTGTTCAGTCTGTCTAATATTTTGTAGCATAGGAAACTACAATCTGACATTTGTTTTCCTACATTTACGTATTTAGATTAAAAATAAAATTGCGTGTTTGTTTTTTGGCTTCGGTGCCAATGTTTTAAGTCTCCCCCCTCTCATACTTGAAAAAATTAATTTTGAAAAGTTTTTTAATTTGTAGATTAAAGTCAAAGTGAGTCGAAGCTTACTCGTAATATTGAGCAACTTCGCAAGGTTGCTAATTTATTTCGTATCATAGGCGTAGGTGTTAGATACTTATGAACAAAAGTTTTTTTATGTAATCTGCTCGGTTGAACGGACCACATACTTGTCAATAATTTGGAACAGCCTTGAAAGCGCCCACCCAAGGCCGTCGGTCTCGGTCTAAAATCGACATTAGTTTCGAAACTCGTTCTGTCTTACCTGTCCTTGTTTTCACTCATAACTTTGTCTTATCGCAAAGTTTCGGATTCTATTCAAATTTCAATTGTTCTGACAAAACAGGTGTATTATTCATTAAAGACAATCTAACACAATATTTTAGTACACTGAGAGTGCTGAAATATTCACTCATTCTTAAGACCGATGGAAATCAAGATGCTGATTCTAAAAATCTTCGTGGTTCAAAACAATTTAGTAAAAAGTTCTTTAAATTTTGTTCTTACGAGCGACTCGGTATTAAATGTGATTATGATCCTGTATCTCCGGCCGAATTTTTAACCATTATTAGGAAATTGCCTAAACGTAAATCTCCTGGTGTGGATAGGATAACTAACACTATGATCCGCCATCTCCCCAATTCCTATTTATTTAAAATTTATTTGATTACTGAGGCCATTTTTAAATTAAAGTACTTCCCCCTTAAGTGGAAGAATTCTATCGTAATACCCATCCCTAAGCCAGGTAAATCTCATAGAGATCCCAATAATTACAGAGCCATTAGTTTGCTGTGCACTATAAGTAAAATAGTTGAAAAAATTATTGCTAATAGATTAAATTCCTTCCTTGCTTCCAATAACATTTTAATTCCCTACCAGTATGGCTTCAGACCCAAGTTATCTGCTCTCCACCAGGTGTATCGCATCACCGAGATGCTCGCGTCTTCTAAATTAAATAAACTGTCTACTGCTGCTATTTTTCTTGATGTTGCTAGAGCCTTCGATAAAATTTGGCACGATGGTTTAATCCATAAGCTCATAAATTACAATATCCCGAATAATATCATTAATCTCATCTCGTACCTCTACAATAGGACCTTCCAAATTAAAATTAATAATAGCTATTCCAGTAAATATAATATGCTTAGCGGTGTTCCGCAGGGCTCGGTACTGGGTCCAATTCTGTTCAATTTATATATTAATGACATCCCTCAAGCTGCCAACACTAATATTGCCATCTATGCTGACGACACTGCAATCTTCTCTACAAACAAAAACTTTAAATACGCAGTGCTCGCCATTAATAAACACCTCAGACTTGTTACTAGCTGGCTGAACAAATGGAGGATTAAAATTAATACTGACAAGTGCGTAGCTACTTTGTTCACCAACAAACACCCTATTTCTTACAACAATTACAACATTACTATTGATGACACTAATATCCCTTGGTCTAATACTGTTGAATACTTGGGTATTACTCTTGATAAGAATCTCACCTGGTCCACACACATCGATAACATTAAGAGGAAATTTCGAGCTGCTAAAAGACTACTCTTCCCCCTAATTGCTCGAAATAGCTGTTTAAGCGTAGATAATAAGTTGCTCATTTATAAATCGTATCTTCGCCCTCAAATCTCGTACGCGTGTTGTGCATGGTCATATGCGGCTGACTATCTTATAAATTCTCTTGCTGCTGCTCAAAATATAACTATTAGACAAATTACTGATTCTCCGTGGTACTTTCGTAATGTTGAAATTCGTGAGGAGATTAATCTCCCCTCTCTGCAAAATTATTTCCAAAATCTTGCCATTAAATTCAATAAAAACCTTAGCGTTGATCATTTAATCGAACTAGCTCAGTATGACTATGCAGACACTGCTAATAGGAAACGTCCCATGGCCATCTTAGGTAAAGAATTCTCTTAAATTCTACTTGCTTAGAAGTGTCTTGTCCTTACTTTGGATTGGCTCCTAGACCCTAGGTCTCAATCCTCCCCCCTTTGACAGTATTTTCTCCCCCTCCTAAACTTCTCTCTGCATGCTCCGGCTGCAGCAGCGGTACTCAGGGCTCCTACTTCGGAGGGTGTAAATCCTACGATTGCCATTGGACGTTCTTCCCATCAAATTCTATTGGTTCTTTAAACCAATTTTGGATCCGCTCTAAGTCTCTGCCGTTCTTGCTTGCAATCTTTTGCATGTGGCTGTATTGATCTCGGTGGAAAAAAAAATAATAAAATAAAATAAAATAAAAATAAAAATAAAATAAAATATAAAAATAAAATTGTATTAAATTGTTCTAGTGATGTTCTCTATTTAGAGATTCTAGTTGCATCATAAGTAATTGTCACCTGATTGTATGCACTTTCTAATTTCATTGCTAGTCTAAACTCAAGCATTTTTCTCTCGCGTTTTTTCTCCTCATCTTAGTCTTCCCTATCAATATTACTGCCAACTAATACTCTTAGGTTCATGCACTGCCAATAATAGCAAAACCAGTACTAGAGGGCTAGGCCCAGGAAGTACTGTTGCCAATCCTTCCAGAGAGGTCCAGAGAGTTGCATCTTCTACGTTTCTAGATATTAACGATACTTGTTACACGTTTAAAGACCTATTACAGTTTGGAGATTATTCGTGAAAGTTGTTTTTGCGCCTCGGGGGCGTTTTCATCTAGAGTAGTTGCACCACTGATTTAGCACACTTTTCTAGTTCATTGCTTATCGCTCTAATGAATATAATTCATTAAAATGCTGTATCAATGCTCGCGTAATTTTTCCTGTATCGTTGAAAGTGATGTAGGAAAAGTTGCTTCAATTCTAGAATTTTCTGCAGAAGACTATCAACGTAGTAGTTTGTAATCGTAACAATATTTGTTAAGCTTAACTATGGTTTGCACAAGTATTGCTTTTAGGTTACAACTCTCATTTTGACGAAATGTCTTTACAGGCAGCGATCTTACTTGAATTTTGAACACAGACTCGAAATATTCGCCCTTCCCGGAATTCTGGTTTGGAGCGGAACTATTTACTTTCTGCTACTTTACGACTCATGAAACTAAGGCTTACTTCTGAGACTATTTCGAACGGCTACGAACATCATACCAGAAGCGGGATTCTAACCTACAAACCGCTGTACCAAAGAACATCGCCCTATCATTCGTCCATTGACCGCCCGGAAAGTTCAGTTTAATGTAACGCATTTCAATGTTGTCGTCGTCTTATGCCACTTAGTCAAACCAAGCATGATTGAGCAGGAGGCTACTCGATTTAAGGTAAAGGAGTGCACTCGTTTATAACGAGTACCACAAGGGTGAAAGTACGAATTATGCTCATCCCACAGTGGCATGGATGTTCTTAGCCATTCGGAATCGGCTTTAAGCTGTAGGTCCCGGTCTCATTAGCCCTCGTGTTGCAAAAAAGCAGACCGTAGCACTCCAAACTAAACTAAACCAAAACGAATTATGCTCAGGTGGGTCCTCATAGTTTTGAAGTGCGGACCAAGCAGAAGGCTCATAGACTTGGCCTGCCACCCCCAAAGGTATTGAGAACTTGCAGAACATTGACCACAAACATATTTTACATGCGCATTTCAACGTTGATACAGTGTAATTACAAATACTTCGTACAAATTAATCTTAAGATTTTAAAACTTAAATATTTTTGCTCCATATTTTAGGTCTGCTGAAACACCTTATACAAGGTAATGCATAGGCTTTCAAATTAATAGGTGCTTTTAATTAAAAAAAAGTTAAAGCCTCCGAACCTAAAAGAAACCTTTGGATTTGACACTGCCATAGCTGTGCCACGAAAGACTAAAATGCTTGGGTTTCAGTAAAATTTCGTAGACCGCTTCTGCGTTTTAATTGTAAGATCTATCGGCAAAATTGATCTACCCGAACTCCTTTTATTCTGAACAGCACCCCCTCCCCCCAAAAGAGTAAACATTTTAAAAGAAACTGCCACTTGTTGAATTAAATTTTTTTTAATTGAATTTGCCTTAACCTCTAGTGAAGCTGCTATACTGGTTTAACTAGTATTGGCGTTTTAAGCGTCCAAAATGTGAAACTTGTAACAATTTTTAGCAATTTTCAATAATTATCTGCATTGTAAATTTTCTTATATTCAGTCCCTAAGTACTATCGGAATGTATCCTGTCGTTTGAGTTGTTTAATTTTATGGGCTTCACTGAAACACCTAATTTTCACATCTATCTGTAAAATTTAAGAATACTATTTAAAGTTTTCCATATTTAAATAGTTATTCTCTAATTTATTTGGAATCGTTGCTATAGTAGCCATTTATGTTGTTAATTCATTGTGTGGACCATATTTCCGATGACTTTAAGTGAATTTTAATGTCAATTAGAACTTCAGTTATAATCAAAATAACGTCATGATTTTAAGAGCGAGAGAAAAGTTGAAAAACTTGAATTACTTTAAGACTCCATGAAAATTCGTCAATTTCTGAGAGTCTGAATCGGAACATGTTTAATCTGCCGTTTTTTAAAACACGGCAGATTAAACATGTTCAGATTCAGACTTTCAGAAATCTGCTTTATCTGAAGAGGACTGTAGATTGAAATTGTAAGTTAACTTGGATTACAGAATTAAATATCGTAAGTGGAGCTACTTTCCAAATAAGTTTTTTACAAAACTTTGTTCTATATTTTAAAACCTACTCTAAATTTTGCTTTAAGTTTAACGTTTTGACGACTAATTCAATAATTAACCTACGTTAATATATGTATTGAAGTTTTTCACGAAAAATTAAGTCTTTAGAAAGACTGAATTTTTCGACTGAAATTTAAAACTTCCTACCGGTTATTAAAATCGAAATTAGCTTTAAACTAAAGCTAAACACAAATTATCTTATGTATGATTCTTTATATTGTGTTGGATGCTATGAGGACATGTACCATTTCACAAATTTACTCGTTGCTATAAACATCATATTTTAAAGATGACATTTACTTCCCTATATGCTTTAACTTTTTTTCTAATGGAAAAATAAGTTCTAAAATTTTTAGATTTGTTAATCTTTACAACTTAATTGTTAATATTGTTGCAACAATCGAGCTTTATTAAAGCCGTAATGGTTGTGCATAGAGTGCGAGATCTCTAAGATTGTCTTGCTGAAATGTAAGGCAAATTTAGTGGTTTTGTGTGTAAAACTAAATGCCATACGGTTTTTAGGCCGAGCGATGGTCGAATGAGTAAGGTGCTGTTCCTCCGTTGCTAAGTACGCGGGTTGGAATCGCATCTCTGGCATGGGTGTCCGTATCCGTTCGGAATCTGCTTGGAACTGTAGTTCCCGGTCTCATTGTTACTTGTCTAACAAAGTAATAGACCGCAACGCTCAAAAATATAAGTCAGACTTGTTTGTTAAAATGTAAATAAACTCTTGAAATAATTAAACATCAAATTTTGGATGAATGTGCAGAATGATTAGACCTCTAATTTGAGCCTATAACAAATAATTTGGGTATTGTTCCCTTTATATTTAACCATCTTATTGATTAAATAAGATGTTAATTGTATCTACAACAGTTTTCAAACTTCAAACTTATCATTTTTCAAAAAGCTCTAACGTTTACCATCCCTTCAAAAGTTGAACTAGCATGTCAGATGTGACGTTTTAGTTCAGGCTTGCATAACTCTTAACTAACCACAAACTTCCATTTAAAAATTCTTTTCCTAAACAATTGTTAAAGCTTCATTCTTTCCACTTTTTGTCACTTTCATAACGGGAGAAAGTGAAGGTTTTTCCATTCTGTTGATCTGCAACGGCTCAACCTGTGCTTTAAACCGGTTCTTTTCCAATTCTGAAAGTAGGTTAAACGCTAAGGGGTGTAGCAGCTGTTAGCGACGATTTGCCGAGGGCATTAACATACCAGACTTATATCTTCTACTGGTGTTTGCAAATCGTTTAAACAATGCATTTAAGAAATGGTATTAAAGTATTCGTGTAATATGCTGTTCCCACTAATCTAAACAAGTTTGTGTAATCTGTCGCTTAAGTAAATCACTTTACTTCTGCAGTTTAAATTTTTGAAGTCTAAATTACAATATTCAATATGTTTCTGTATCTTGGTGTGGAAAGATAAAACTTCGGTAGGCAATGATTTGGTTTGGTTTGGATTGGAGTGCTACGGTCTACTTTTTGCAACACGAGGGCTAATGAGACCGGGACCTACTGCTTAACGCCGATTCCGAACGGCTACGAACATCCATGCCATAGTGGGATTCGAACCCACGAACTCCGGTTCCGAAGGCCAGCACCCTAACCATTCGGCCATCGTTCGGCCTCGGTAGGCAATGAATTCTGTGACTTGACAATTTTTTTCTGGAACTGTCCATTTATTAAGCTATTATAAACTGACTTGGCCATTTTATAGTCATTCCCGTCTCTGTAATTATAACCGAATTATAACATTGAAATAAGTCATTTTTAAGTGAATTTTTAAAAATTGTAAATTAAATTTCTACTTTAAATTGGTTTGGTAAGACTTAATCTTATTTCCAAAGACTATGCGCATGCACTTTAAGTACATGCAATAAATTTATAGTTTTTCCATACAATTGGTCTTGGCTACCCCCATGAGAGAAATATTATGCAAATTCGATATAAAAATTTCTAACTAAAAATTAACTAAACTTACATTTCAAAGTATAAAAATTTCCCAGTATAAGATTAGCTTAATTACTAATCTCCTATTAAAAATTGACATTTCATCTTGATACAGCATATAATTTACCGGAAACTGACATTTGCAGTAATTCTAAATTTGTTATAATCTAAACTCAACCCTTTTTTTAAAACCTAAATTTTTCCTGAAATCCTGCTTTTAACTGTCGTTGCAATAATTCTGACTTATTCCAGTATTCGCATTGAACATCTCTCACGAAGTTTAACTTCAATATTCGTAACATTTAGATAATTTGGCTGAAAAACTCTGCACATAAAATTTTGATACAGGAAGATGTATCCAAATTATCATGTAAATCAGACCCTGGTTAGCTTAATTTTTAATATAGCGACTTAATATTTCATTTTGTAGAGTAACTTCGTAATTTTATTTAGGAATGGGAGTTGATTCCTACAAGTTCGAAAGTTTCGAAGTTACCTAGATCTGCATGCAGATTCTTAAAGTTGACGCGGACTAATCCTAAAATGTTTGCCTCAAAAAAATCTTTGCCCCATGTATTGAAAATCAGTTGTTCCTACTATTTACACTTCTGTATAGAATGTACACTTTCAGTTTATCTTTGTTTATATTATCTTGTTCTTGAAATCCCCCTAAAAAAATTAAATCTCATAAAATAAGTCTTATTACAAGTCTCCTATCAAGACTACTTTTCAGTAGATGCATGAATTCCAGGGCAACATGGTTTTGTGTTAGTGGATTCATAATTCTAAGCTTTAAAAGAAAAATTTCCTAAACTTGGCATTAATTAGTTGAACATCGGAGGACTTGGGACAAATGTGTTTATGTATTCTTAAATCAGTAACTGTTAAAAGTAGCGCGAGCTCCATTGCTCTTAAAATGGGATACGGATACGAAGATGAAGTCTAGGATTTAAGCATTATTTAAAATACTTTTCTTAGTTGTAGAGGAGTCGGAAATTATGAAAAATATTCATACTTAGTGTATGCAACCATTAACATAAAATTACTGCTAATTTGTTACACTGTTAAATTATTTTCAAAATTGAAGATATTTTCTCTTAAACTTATGTTCTGAGGTTTAGTTAGTTCAACTTCTGAATACCGCGAAACTAATTTGCGTACAACCAAGGTTTGCTTGCTTTAATGCGAAATAAAGAACATTAGTAAGTTCAATACTCTGTCAAAAGGAGCTTTATCTTACGGAACTCCATGATGGAATGGAACCCTTGGAGGAAATATTGCTGGAGGTCTTACTGACTTCCCTCGACTTTAAGCTTAGAATTTTAATCCTAGACTATAAAGTAAAGCAGCTTAAATTTATTCCTTGATATTAACTCTGAGAAAGGCAGGAAACCAAATTCCTAATATAGTTCGTACTTTTCATTTGTTCAGAAATGCATACGGAATGTGAAATGGCAATTGTTGAAAGTTCTGCCATTTACTTACCCAGTTACGCTAAAACATTGAGCGTGGGATCTTCAGAATTTCGTAATAAGTCTTCTAAAAGAGTCTAGTATGTTTCTGTTTGAGTAACAAATACCACCTACGCACGTACTTCAGGGAGTTGTAGCATTCTCAAACAGCAGGAGGGTGTCGGCGGTGTAACCATTGTAAATAGTTCTGAGTTCACTGAATATTTGAATGCTCAAATGTAGAACTCATCTAAACTTGTAACTGGTTCTTATAAATCGCAACCGTTAGTTTTCTAATATTTTCTAACGCGCCTAAATCAGAAGCCTTAAAGTTCAAAATACTTGAATTCAGTTTAACTTTGTTTTATATCCCCCAAAAATTCTTACAAGTCGGTTTTCTTATGGAGCATGTTAAAATTCTTCTTGCTAGGAATCTTAAGTTATTGCAAGTGAACGTTAAAGTTGACTGATGCTCCCCATTCCCCATACAAGTTTAAATTTTTGTTAATTTCTAAATAAACTATTCCTGTACGCCCACAAATTTTAACTTTAGATTGAAAGTGCATACTAAAATTCAGAAATATTCAACAGGGGAAATTCTCTATAACTAGACAAACATCCTGTGCAGCCTACGATGATACTTGCCGTCTATTTATAAAGCTCTCATCTTTAAAGTAGTCTTCCTTGGAAGTTAATAGGTCACTTAAATCATCTATGAAACTTCAATTGTACATAAATTCTAATCTTTTTAGCCGTTCGTGTAATGAAGTTTGATAACAAGTCTATTGTCTAACGAGGGTATTCAAGAACATTAGCCCGAAATTGCACTTTTCTACAACATAATATTCAATTCTTGGTGTTCACTCGAGCATAAAGTACATGGGATAGCAGTGCAATGTAACGCGCTAGTTATCAAAATACAGTAGTAAAATTCTTGAGCATACTCTTTATATATACTAGTTGCATAAACAGTAAATCGAGCCATTTCATATCTTTAAAACCTGCTGGTATCTACGCTATGTATTTAAAATAAAGTTATAAAACAGGTTAAATTCTTAACTCTTCTCTGACCAAGAATTGGTCCGGTGATGGCCGAATCGGTTGAGCATTGCCTTTCGATACTAGAGTACATGGTTTAAATGGATGTTCATGATTGGACTCGGGCAATCGGCTTCGTTTGTGTTCGTGTGGCTCAAAAAGTAGACATTGGGCTTCAAACCAAACTTGTTCTACACCATTTGAATATAATTATCCATTACTACTATTAGTGGTACTTAATCTGCCACAACGTAAAAGCAAATACAACTTTAAACCTTTAGAGAATATCCCTAAACTCCCTTCGGAACAGAACTGCACCTAAAAAATTTTCTAGCACCTCCCTTGACTTTATGACATTCCTCTTATAAACTCAAAAGTATTAGATTATCTTCTCCCTTTGGAGGAATTTGTCATAGGGTGTTAAAGTCGGATCATACAAAATTAGTTTAAAAGTTGAGCATCCCATGAAGTACTCATTACCCTAAATGTAAATTAAGCAACAAATTGTGCTTCCTAGTATTATTTCTTAACAAAGTTCTTCATGAATTTTAACCATAGGTTTGAATTCTTAGTTATATCAGCGCCCGTCCTAAATTATTAGTTTGGAATCCCTTGTGAACAATAAGTCTGTACTCAATATAAAATTCAACACACGAAAATGGGATGAAATCCTGATATCAAATACAGCATCCTATCTACATCTTAATCCCGAATTCCTTGGTGGTTACAAACTACTGTTAATCCGAATATCTATTGTCTAGCCACGAGCATCGGATAACAAACAGAAATACAAAGAGTGAAAACGCCAGACACGTGACCCGTTCTGTGACGTCAGGTATCACCCGCTTATGGTTGTAGCTCTTTCATCCCAATCCCTTTTCTACCGTTCATGAGTGCAGTCGGTTAGTTGAAGTGGTGTGCCGTTACTCGCGGATAAGTGACTGTGATTTATACTTTCCCCCTTATTTCGGAGTTGGATTCTTAGTTTGGATTACACACATGTTATATTTCTGAGGTGAGTTTTTCCCCCCATGTGTTTTCTCTACTTTCGGATCTCTAGATCACTTTATTCTGGTAGTTTGAGAAAATTTTGATAAGTTCCGTAGCTGATTAGACTAAAGAGAAATAAGCAAATTGTACATTGCCCTTTATTCTTGAATTGCTTTTTTTCTACCCCCATTTTCTCTTTGAGCAATGTAAATCGGTTATTTCAACTTAAGAACGAAAACCCCAGCTACTGAATTTTCCATAAATCTAATATCAAAATTAAGCACGTAACTTTCTAATATTTAGTTTTCACTACAACTTTAAAATTTGCATGGTACTGTTTCAGAGCAAATTTTCATTGAAAGTTCTGTTGATAGTGAAAAATAGAATATTCTAACTTCATAAGACTCCGGATTAGCACCTTGTGATGTTTTGTATAATGCAAAATGTAATTTTAAAAACTTCGTGCTTTAGATTGTTTCTGTAAACCATTGCTTATAAATACTTGTGCAATTAATCCAAGTGGGTGCAGTTTGAAAACATTTCATACATGTAATGTTTTTGCTTGTTTCAAATTAAATCTAGTCTTGTGTATTTGGGGAGTCTCCCTTGAATCGAGGTTTAGTAAGTTTCTTCCGTATCTTGACGTAAGTAGTTAGAGCAATTTAGATTATCATCCTCTTTAAAACGGTTGAGATGCTTCCCCCCCTCCCCCAAAACTTGTCATCAGATTGTTTGAAATTTTATTAGATTTAGTGGTGTAATATATTCTGTTGGCTAGACCTTAAAACGTTATTCTCTTGCATGAATGAAAGTTTTATATAAAGAGATAATCGCCTAGTCTGCCTCAACAATAATTGGGCTCTAAGAAATTTAGAGACGCGAAACAACTGTATGCGCTAATTTTTCGTTGTCTTTATGTTTATTTCACCTTCATTAAAAGTTTCAGGGCTGCTCTTCAGCACATGGTACTGCATTCTTTTATAGAATTCCAATTGAAAATTGAACTTCATCTGGACTTTCTAGACTATTCAGGAGATTAAGGGGCAGATTATCTTTAAATTCGACTAGCTTTGTCGAATGATTCATACACATCTTGGCCATAACTAGAAGCTGTAAAAAAATAGTTTCTTTAATACGATTTCTTCCTTGATCTTTAAATTAGATGCCCAACTTTCCTCTTATCAAAAAGGTGTGATCCTGGTGGCTACTCCCCAAACGTCCTTGAGCTAGAAGGAAGGCAAACGGCCTCTTGTACTTCCCTTCCGGGCACTCGTGCTCCTGTATATCTCGGCCCGGCCCATCGTCGCCGTGAATCTTGCTCTATTGCACAACTCCAAACTCCCAACTTCATGGGAGATGTCGGTTGCGGAATACCTTGCGAAAGATGTAAAGAATTTACCTGATGTAATCCTGTGAAAGTAATGGGGTGTGGGGAAGGCATTGCTCCCAATACTTGGTGAAAAATCGGGGAATTTCCAATGAGGGAGAAGAGGGTGCTACTTAGCTCTACGGAGGCTCGAGCGACTCCTACATCCTATTAATCTACTCTTTTGTGGGGTTTTAGAGCCAAGTTTGAGGTAAATTGCTTCAGATGCCGTTGGATACAGTGAAGACGAAAAATTCAAAATAAATTATTTACAAGCTTGGAGGTTGTAATAAGATATAACATGGATCAACATACTGAAGTATTAAATTTTTTTCCTAATAGGTTATAAACCTCAGCTAAATTTGACTGCGGTAAGTTTCTAGTCTCTTCTCTATATTAAATCAATTTAAATATCACTGTGGTTGCAGTATAAACAGACGGGTCACTTATTTTGAAAGTTCATACAACTGAGGAAAACTAACGCAAATCGCATGTGGTCTCCTGCGTTGGACAAATTTCTTCTAGAGTATGTAATCCAGAGTGAATCTCTTTCGCCTATTAATATTGTTTGAGTACTTAACTAGAAATCTTAATTGACTTGTGCTTTATTAAAGGGTATTACTATGACTAAAAAGACAGTTGTATTAAAAGTGAATCTGCTGAAGAGTGTCAAACGTTAGAAGTCGGTTCATAGGTTGCATATTTTTACTTTAAAACGTTGTATTAAGATTTAACCTTAATTTATATACTTGAAAGGGAACTCCTACTTAAACAGTTGGATACAATATGCGGGATTTTCTTAAATAAGGGTGTCGTTGCATAGTGCCTGTATCGAATTTTCTATGCATAACATGAATGTCTCGGAATTGGTTAAAATCCTTATTTCAAAGTGCTTCATAGTATTATCAGTGTCTTCACGAATTATTTCCTTGGTCAACACCTTTTTAATCAGTTTAAGTATCTGAAGAATTTTAACATAAGTTCATTTTAAAGTATCAAACCGCAGTGCACTAAACTACGATAAGTTATCGGTGAATATCTAAGTCGGTCTGTATGTGGAATTGTGTATAAATTGAATGTTTCACATCAGTGACGGCTGTTATACATGGCATGTCTCATCTTGCTAAGGGTGGTGAATAAAACTACTCGGGCGTTGGCTTGCATATTGACATATGTAAATGGCATAGTCTGAACACTGGAGAGGTAAAAGTTCAGTCTGGTAATTTGGATCAACTTTCTGTCAGTAGGAACTGAAATGCATCAAAGGTGTAACGAGTTGCCCACCCTTTTCAATCATGGAACTAGTGAAAAGGAAAATATTATGCATGACTTCTGGATTATGCAAGATTTCAAAGATGTAAACTCACTAGTGGATAATTTACGTGCTTAGAAATATTATCAAGAAGCCGTAGGAAGAAATGTTAACCTTTGTATAAAGGCGACTGTTCCCAATATCCTAAGATTAAAATAAAGCTAGCAGATTTTATGTGCATGAATCGTCAAGAGTACAGCAGTGTCTCGGAACCGGAATCCACGGGTTCGAATTCTGCTGTAATGCATGTTCACAGTTCACATGAGACTAAGTGGCAAATTTTAGTCAGACTCCAATGTTCAAAAATAACATAGCTCTCCACCAAAATATTTGCCTAGTTAATGGCTCATTTGGAACTGAACATTAGCAGATAAATGAAACCTCAGTGCATTGATCTACTTAGTTTCCATTGACTAAGCAGGCTTCTAGGCTTGATTTCAACAAATGAATTTGATCGCATGGTTGGAAGATTCTACCGACGGATGTTTTTTTTTTTTTTTTTTTGTTAAAGTTCCTTCCGTGAAATCATTTAAAACTGAGAAGATGTTTCACAGCTTCATATAAAGTTCGGCTGTTTCTTTGAAATATTTCCTTGACAATTTGGCGTGTTTTGCAGATATGCAACACGGCGATACAATGTCATTTCCTCAGTTAACTTTACTAGATTTGTCGTACCACATTGTAATCGGTACTTGTTCGTAATTTCCAATGCGAGTCAATATTTCATACGAAGATTAATTTAAAAACTTGATAAATTTTGTATGTCTACAATATAAACTTCAGAATTGTTGAATCTAGGGACCAGAGTCCTGTAAAAGTATTTTAATGAAAGTGGGTTCAAACATACGGAAAAAATTTTGCTGTACACTTCACATTTTTTTAGGTTTAACCCTGCAGTTTTTCGCTGATCAGGCAGACTTTTAAATTTTCTAGTTCTCAAAGGGGTTAATATACTAGAACGAAGATTGCTAAGCTTTCGATCGTGAGTTAACTGAAGCTCGCCTGAACGTTCTCGGTAGATAAGTGTCATTTTCAGGTTCGCTAATTTGGAGTTGTTAAACTGAGAAATTTATCTTTAAAGGAAAAAGGACTAAGTATTTTCCGAACGTTAAGAGCGATTTTCAAGTCAAACTTGAACAGGTTGGTCGGAGAGGGAAAGCAATGTTCAACTCTACTTACCTATGAAGTTTCTTTATTGTGAAATTCATAACCAAAAAAGTCCCGAAACAGATTGAAAAGTGTCTGTTAAACTGTATTCGAATGGCAGCCACTGCTAACTCTCCCATTTGGAGAAAATGTAGACCAGAATGAGACATCCCATTAAATCTGAAATGTTTTTAATTTCTAATTGGCATTTAAAGTAAAAGAATTTCAAATTTTTTTCATGAACTATTCATGTTTGTTAGAAATGAGTTTATGTACAAATTAAAGATTGGAAGGCAAATTTTATTCCTGTCCTGGTTCTTCGGTAGCTAGCAGTAGGATTTAAAGAAAATACATGTTTGATCAGAAACTCTAAAAAAAAGTTGACCACGGTACTAGAAACAATGCTTTCATATTACTCTAATTTTCTTCAGTAGATCACCGCATGGGTAGGGCGCTGTTCTTCGTACCGGAGTTCAGGGGTTTCCTTCTTGCCATATTTATTTTAGTACGTTATTACTATTACAATAGCCCACGATCTGGTACAAATTCCGGTAGATGTGGATGATCCCACACGTACAAATGTTATCCAATAATGTATTTAGTGTTCACATGTACTAATCGACTCGTTAGTATATGTGAATTCTATGTCGACTCTAATTTGATTTAATAAAAACCTAATTTTCTAATCTTAAAGAGCTATCTGCGTACAAGCGTATCGCTTAAAAATGAAGCACATTTGACATTAGAAACATACCTCATTCTTACCTCACCTTTTTCGAACTCGGAAGGATCAAATTCTTCTAGGAATCTTTCAAACATTCGGTTACTTTACGAGTACTTGTGTTAAATCCTTTTATGTAAAACATTTAGTTACCTTAATTATTTGGCCAAACGATGGCTGGATATAAAGGCGCTCCACTTCTGTACCAAAATTCTGGGGTTCTAATCCATTATTGACATGGGTGTTTATAACCGTTTGGGATCTGCTTCAAGCAGTAGGTTCTGATCTCAGCCTTCGTGTAGGGATACTCTTGCCCTCCAAACTTTCATTTATTTTGCTCTTAAGCAACATTGTAGTCTCGCTCTCAACCTCCACTTAAAACCAATGATTTCAGATCACAATGAAATTTTTAAACCTCATTACACCCCTTTCTATTGTCGGATTGGTGTATTTGGCAGATGCTTCTTTCAACGGGTCTTCTAATGTATTTCCTTTTTACTTGACGCAATACTTGCTGCAGGCTTACCGAAATTACATTCGGACCATCGTAAGACTACTACTAATCTACATAGTTGATTAACTTATGACATGTACACAGTCGGACCTGTATTTAAAATTGCTAAATCGCTGTAGTTATAAGATAACTTGTTAAATGGATTACCTTTATTTGCGAGTGTTTTTTATATTTATAAAGTCTGATATTAAAAGCAACCTCTTTTGTATAAATTAATCTTATTCCAGACCTACCAATATGTTGGAGGAATACAAAGCAAAACATTATCCTGGAATTCCTATTCAGTTAACTTTCATCCAAAATTTAGATGACAAACCATCTCACTAATCATAAGAGTAAAAATCTTTAATAGACATGAAATGGAGAGGAGAAAATTGGATGGCAGGCTACAGTTCGTTAGAGAATGAATTTTGCTATTCGAAGGTTATTTTACGAAGAAACCTTCTGTTCTTGGTTTCAAAGGGGGGGGGGAATCTGCTGAATAGAGGTTCCACTCTATTCCCCTTATATGAAATTTAACTATAAATTTATAGAGAAGCTTGTCAAATTTTCTAGAGTAAACTGACAAGGTGAACTCTTCGTTTCAGTTAAAGGAGTTAAATTATTTTTATGCTAGAATTATTTGCCTGAAACGATGTAGTTTGTATAAACTCGGATTTGAACAATATTTACTCAGATGATAAAGGGTTAAAATTCGTGTGTAAAAACAGGATTCTAAATCGCTGTCTTGGGGTAGCTATGTTTTGTTGCTATAAATGTCCTGTGAATATATTGAATAAGAGATAAATGAACTCGTTTCGAGGGTAGTAAGAGACGTAAATAACCTATAAAATGAGCAGCATTTGCGTTGAGTCCTGTACCAACAATAGAGTAGCAATCTGATATTTAGTTTTGTTTTCTATAATAGCATTATTTGATCCCTACTTCACGACTTTTAATGTATATTTAGATCAAAGTGTGCGTAAGAATTAAAGGTATAATAGCGCTCTTTAAAAAGCTTAAGTACAGCTGTCTCATCTTTTAAATATCTTCCAATCTAAGATTCAACCTTGATAATGCCTGTACTATCCTTTTGTTACTAAATCATTCTATTGAATGTAACTTACTGTCTTTACTCTTCAACGTGCGAGCTCCCTCCCATTCTGCTTCGTACGGAATGTCTATTGTCATACAAAGAATGCTTGACGCTCGGTTAATCTATTGTTTGTCGTCTGGTAGTCTGATATAATCACTCGCGTTATTAAGTAACGGGATTTTGTCCTAAATGTATGCGAAACTAGTAAAGTTAATTATTGTTCTAATGTTTAGGACTTTCTTTAATTTACGCTTGTTCTATGAGTAAACGGGTTATTGTAGATCTCATCCCTAGTTGTGATCCACTTCTAAAAGACGGTTAAATGGGTAGGTTGCTGCTTTTTGGGTACAGATTTTGTGTTTGAACTTTACTTCTGGCATGATGTCCGTAGACATTTGAAACCAAGTTTAAGCAATAGGTTCTGTTCTAAAACAGTTCCAAACTAAATATTGACTAGCCTGACATTAAATACGTCTGTAATTTTTTTTATTGGTACGCAACATGATCTGGTGTTTATTCGCTCTTTCTGGTTTACATAAAGTATTACAAACGCTTGAGGCCTACAAACTAACGGTTAGCATATTGTCTTTATAAGTTTCTAACTTATAACTACGTTCTTGAAGCATGTATGTGAGGGGGGGGAGGCTTTTCTCTGGATAAGCAAAGTAAAAGCTCTATTAGCGAGTGACTTGCTAAACTAAACATAGATTTCTTTAATGTCAAACTTGATAATGTCTGTTCAGAAGTCTTGAGTTTGCTTTCAGCGTTATGCTATTACAAACCAATATATCAGAAAGATGCTCAACAAGCAAGGGATGCTTAGTTATTTGAATTAGCTGCTGATGTTCTTTGCTGAGATGGTTTTGTACTAATGGCGGTTAGCACAGAACTATTCTCCTCTTATTAAATTTTTACCACCTTGTGATAAACAGAGGTCGAGTAACTTTTGACTAGAGATGTTTGTCTAATCCTTTTATTAGACAACTAACACAATTGTTATTTCCTTCTATTCTAGCAGTTGTCCACTAAATTCCAATACAATGGTAAGCCGAAGGAAGATCCTATCTCGTTCCCGTGATGGCTTAAATTCAGATTTTCAAGAAGAGGAAGATGATATATGGTTCCAAAAGGATAGACTTTTCAAGGTATGTAGTTGAAAATTTTACTAAATCTTGCAGAACTACTGATTTTCTTGTATTTAAGAGTAATTGAAACTAAACTTGCGTGTACACATACGCAAAATAGTGATACACATGTTTCAAAAAAGCATATTTTTAAAATTATAAAATTTGGTTATTGATGTATGAATTTCTTAATGACGGATATAAAACTCATCACTTATAAAAATCGGTTCATTGAACAACTAGAAGCATTCAGTGGCTTCAAGAAAAATATTTTATCTTTACCGTTTGCTCTGGAAAGATTAGCGAACTTCGAAGTTACTCATCTTGCAACCTCCGAGACTGTTATTGGAATTTCTTAATATTGCTCATCTGGAAGAGATGGTTAATGAATCTGGTATCTAAACACGGTAATTGTGCAACAATTTTGACAAACAAAGCTGCAGAATAACAATAATGTCCATGACTTACGCCATTTTTGATTTCTCCTGTACCAATCCTTTTCATTAGATTTGTTTTCTTGTTCAAAACAGAGGGTAACGCTTTAACGACTAGTTTTTAGAGCTAAACGTATTTGTTCCGGGTTCTTTTGACTGATTACAGGGAAAACAAAAGCTTGCTACCATTATAGATTGAAACTTTCAACCGCATTTTTTTAACTGTTCCTTAATAGTCCGAAAGAATCGGAAACTGCCGTTTCGCATCTTTTGTAATGAAACTTTTGTACTTTGCTGGTCTTTCTTCGGCTGTATGAGGCTATTGAAGAATTACAATACATTTCAAATGACGTTTTCGGAAGAGCATGTAGAATCTTTGTTTTACTGTTCTAATTTTGAGTTGCATAAGTGTAATGTTTACAACAAAGATGTACACTCGGTTCTTTATCATTTAACGTAAACTTACAATAAGTCTTTAGAAAGATCTAAAACTTAACGGCAAAAATATATTTATATTTTTTACTGTTCCCTAATAGTAAAAAAGAATCGGAAACTGCCATATGTACTGTAAATACATTTTATCCTCAAGATAATTTGCATATGAACCAAAACATTTTTAGCTGTAAGTAACAAATTTACATTGCTCGCACAACTCTGAGCATTTCTCGGACAACTCTCGGAATGCAGTACACATCTAACCCTACTTGCCCATTCTAGGAAAGGTTAGTTTTAGAGTATCTAAAATTAATTTTGTAATAACTCAAAACTAAGTTTAGTTTAAAAATATATAATGTACTGTAGTCTTCGCACTTAATACTTAAAAGCAGTGTTTCACGGAAATAAAGGTTGCTATCGCTGCGAAACCCGTTCCATTTAAACTTGTTGGATTAAAAGTTTCTTTAAATCGTCTGTATTATGACGGAAGCAAAACACTCGTAGAAAATGTATCGTTAAATACAGTAACTTTCACTGTCTTGCTCTTAATTATCAATATCCTCTTAATGCACTCACAAACTTTGATTTTTAAACAAGTTTGAAGTGATATTTGAAGTCTTGCTTAGTTTAAGTTAAGGAGTAAATTAAAGTTTATTCAAAGTTCGAGAACTCTCAAACATTAAGTCTGGGTAAACCACGGTCATCAAATGCCGCACCCATACCCATAGGTGCGTGTAAAAATTGTTTAACAATAGGTCACTAAGACAGACAACACCCAGTTCCTCTTATGCATATTATGCTTAAAGGACAAGAAGCGAAAGTATTAAATTCAAACTCGTAACTTGCAGTGGTATTTTCCTGGTCCTAGGATTTATCATTTAGGTATCGGGTATCTATTCAACTATAAATTTGTATATCAAATCCCGTTTAAATGTTTGTCATCTTGGCTGATAAAGTTAGATCTCCCATTTAAGTTTAGTCGCTTTTTTTGTCTAATAAACATCAGTTTTAAATTTTGGGGACCTTAAAACTTCTGAAATTTAAGTTACCTTCTCATTTACGGGAGTAGCGAGATTCTGACATACTAGATATACGCTCACAGCTTGTACAGTTCTGAAGTTAGTGGAGAATAGTTGTGATCAAATTCTTTCAGTTTCCTATCATTATAGAGCAAAGGCTGAATTACTTATTCAGATTTACTTTGAAGGCGGATTGTTATGCCTGTTTGACTGATTCAGCTCCCAATTTGGGAAATTCCCCACCCGGTAATGGAGTTCCAAACGGGTGTGAAACCCATCGCAAACTAGTTTCTCGTATCTTTAAACGCGTTGATACGAAATTGGGTCTTTAATTAAACATAACCTTACGGGAAGCACTGAAAGATTTCTTGGTTTCGGTGACAACAAACGAAACTGAATATTCTCAGCAACTCGTGAGTCGTTTTCTCTTGTTTATCAAATTCTTATTTTTGAGAACTGGTTTGTTTAGTTGTAGCAATGACTTCAGTCGCTGTACGCTTTGCCCATGGCTATAACTGACACACTTTCTTGAGTAAAAAAAACCTTCCTTGTTGGCAGTCGTCCATATCTTTAGCACTCGTGTAACCACCTTTTCCATTTCTTTTAAATTATCACGGAGAAACAAAGATTAAAGGCATATACATGTCTTCATCCACATTTCGAGTAACCTCTTAATATCTCAATCTTTAAAAAAAATCCCATAATGTGGTATTTGAAGTATAACCAATTTAAAACTAACTAGTTTAAAAAGCTATAGGCAGAAGATGCGCATTTCCTATAAATATTGTGAAGTACTCTGCATATTCTATCTTTACATAAAGAATGAAGACTATTTTAATTAGACTTGTATAAGACTTTATACATACCTATAATTATATAATAAATTCAACTTGAATGCAAACTCTTTACCAACCGATAAGGAAGTAAAGAACAAATTGTTTGAATTTTCAGTTGCGGGATAAAAACGTAAAAAATGTTTACCCATGTTGCAGCTTTGTAACTCAAACAGTTATTTTCAGTAAATGTCAAGACAAATATTTAACGTAATGTATCTCTATAGTTGGATTAGCTGCAATAAATTTTATCTGCAGTTTACGGCATATTTAATGGTAAACAGATATTTTACTAAAGTAAATATGCATTAAACCCTTCGCACTCGGTTATCGCAAATATTGTGACATTAAAAATAAACTTTAAGGGCATGGGGTTAATTCAATAGACACATCGGATTTTAAATGAGTTATAGAGGATGGAAAAGTTACAAAGTAGGTTTACTTCTCGAAAGGAAATTGTTAGTAGCAACATAAATTTTAAGTACGCTGCAAAGTAAACTTGACCAAGTCTACATTGTAACTTGGCTCTAGGAACGAGATTTAATATATTGCAATGAAAATTCATCGGTGTAGCTTTTAAGAAGTTTTTTAAAAAGCAAATACATTGTGCGGTGCATTCTTGCTTTCATAGGTTTAAATTATGGCTAACCAAGCATTAAGGGTTGCATAATACGGTTGAAACTTTATTAAACTGCATTCTGCTGGGACTGCTGCGGTTTACTTGGAGAAATTCCATACAAATTGCTGTGGTCCCTGTTTGGAGAAATCGGCATTTGACGCAACTGCTCTTAAATCCATGAAGCATTTGAACAAGTTGTGGATTTGTTTTGAGCTTTCATTTTTCACCATAGGGTACATATTTCATAAATCTTAATGCCTGTTTCATTACTCTAAAAGTAGGTAGTCGGATCTTAGATGCGTAATTTTAACGCCCATTCAAAAATAGTTATCGAAACACTGTGGTACCTTAAACAGTAAAAGTGGTTTTTCTAATACTTAAAAGGCTATGAATAATCATTACTCGTGCAGTCTGAGCCGAAAACATTAATGAAATGAAATAAACTAAACTAAAAATCGAAGGTATATACTATAATTAGATTATAGTTTGAAATGCCTGACCTATTCGTATAAATCTTAAATGCTTATTAAGTATTGTGAGTTTTATTCCCACGGTGGAGAAGATGCACAAAAGCTTAACTAACACGAACTTATTTAATGAAACTATTTACAAGTTATTTACAAATTATATGGTGTCTAGGGACAATTAAAATGAAACTGGACATCAGCGCCCGTCTTGGCGATCAATCGGTCATCGAGAAGTGCCGTCTGCACTCGGTACCGTCTAACTCACGTCAGGCCTCCGTCAATGTCGGCGTTCCACTCGGGAGGGTTGTTGCCATACCGTAAAAGTAGAACTTCGCTTGCTCGATGCGCGCATCGAACCTGGTGTTCGATGTCAGCCAGGCTACCACAGTATTTAAAGTCATAAAAATGCTTCTATATTCGAACTGTTAGTCACTCTGGTTATTGAAATTTCAGTTACTTTTATTTCTTATAAAAATTTTCTAGAATGCATTTAATGTTTACATGGCTTAAAATGTTCAAATTCATTGAAATTGCTAGTTTTGATAGTTGAACTATCCTTTCAATACTGCTTTTTTAATCTCCCCCTTCCTTTTATCGTTGTTTAATCTTTCTGAGCCAAATTGGTAAACATCGGTTCCTTTATTCTACAAATGGATATGAACAACTTAATGAAGTTAGACTTGTTTTATTGTATAAACCCATATAGCCGTTATACTGAACAAGTTGTATAACACACTGGCCATAATTCTGCAAGCAGTTTAGAGTAAACCTTTGCTCTGATGGATAAGTGGCAACTTTTATCTCCATTTGAGTGATTACTCGCCTTCGTGAGAAACTCAATCTACTAGTGGAGTAAATTTTTATTAGCTTTTGGCTTCTTCACCCTTCTGTCAGCAAAGTTTGAATTTCCAATGTTATTTCAGTACTCGAAACTTTAATAAAGAAGCTATAGGATTAATATGAAAACGAAGCATGTTTAAAGGAAAGGTCTAGTCTATTAAGTAAACTTTAAACTTTTTCCTTTATACATAAACCTTTATATATACTAATTACAGCTAAATAACATTACAAATTGATCATACTATTAAACTTTAAAAAAACTTGCATACCTTTTTTTATGGGGGTATTAAACAGTAATGTTTTAAGCATTAGTCTTCTGTTCCAACAATTCAAGACTAGGAAACTCTTCAGTCAACCTTTAAATACTGTTGTGCTGTCTTGCAAATTTCATCTAAGTACTATCGGTCGAACGATGGTCCAATGGGTAGGGCGTTGCTCTTCAGTACCGGGGATTGGGGATTCGAATCCCACTGTTGACATGAATATTCCGTAATCGTTCGGAATCTGCTTTTAGTAGGTTCCGGTCTCATTAGCTTTCGTGTAGGGGAAAAAAATAGACCGTAATGCTAAAATTAAACCATATCCAGCAGCAATACTAGCAATATTAATATTGAAACATTACTACAGTTAAAATTTTAAACCTAAGTATTCTCAGCCTTAAATCGTAATTAGAACTTTCTATTATCCTGCAGCGTATTGTCAAGATATCTTACAAAGTTGAAAGTTAAACAATTAAAACGAACAATTAGAGACGGCTTTCTTAAAACGTTTACAGTAGTTAACCTTTCAAACTTTTGATCTTGAACACTTGTAAATTTACTGCAACTGTGTTAACTGTAGTGTAGATAGCTCTAAGAAACTAAGTGTTCCGAATGGTACTGAATTAACCGTGCAAGTCTAAAGGCAGTCTTGCTCGGTTAAAAAATGCAGTAGAACTGTTGTGATGGGGGGGGAGGGGATTTTGTAACTTCGCGGTTGTAGATATGAGACAACTATGTTTAGTTTAATATATCGGAACCCTCTATGAGAATTGCTCAAATATGCTGAAAAATATAAAGATTCAGTGAATTCATAAGAGGTTTGATTATGCTGAAATTATCCCACACTAGCTACAAGAATTAGATTGATTTAACAGCACTCGGTAGCTGTAATAAGTGTTTTTAGAGCTCTCTTCATTCTTTTGAATCTGATTTTCTATATCAAAACGAAAAGCGAACAAGATTTCTTGCATCTACAGTCCTTTCTTCCGCAAGCTTAGAATTAGTTTCAAACAAGTAATCAAACTTGAGTCTACCATACTCAACGCAAAATTATACCCGCAGGAACAGTGAAAGGTAGTGCTGACTTGCTGCAGGAGTTGAAGCGTCGTCGACAAAAGTTGAAGGTAAAAGTGTGACCCGGTTTGTGTGTCACCTGTTGGGTCATGAGATCACCCCCGGCGTTCAACCCACTTGAAGAACCTGCTCTTTCCCGGGTTTGCTTTCGTTTGTAGCTAAATTGGATATTCGAATAATGTCCAATATCTGCATACCGCTTTCCACAAGGCATAGCTCTTGGCTTTAGTTTCCTTTTATAAAACATAGTGCAGTACTTTTACGATAATAGATCCTAATCTAAAGTTTAAGTTTGCTTTAGAGGAACAGGGAAGCTGAAGAGGAAAGTTAAATGCAGTATTACTTGTAAACAAAAATATTCGGTTTTTCTGAAAGCCTAATCCCTCGACTAGGATTTGAAACGAGTTTTGTAGTTATTTGCTTCTAATTTTTAAAATCCGATATAAATTCAAAAGCATGAAATTTGGAAAAGTAACATCTATTTACTCTTTATAATGATGCTAAAGAAGTGGATGAATCGGCTGTAAAACCTATTATGAATACTCGGTTTATTCACCATTCTTAAAGCTGTTTATTTTCGAGTTCCTAACCGAACTTATCTCAAATCCTGTATTAGTGTTTAACTGTCTGAACTATGCCATTTATAGGGAAGGTTAATTTATGGCACTTAAATTATCCGAAGGTGTACAAAACAACTCGCTTAACTGAATAGATTCGAGATAAACTTAGATTTGCATTAGTTTAGCTCTTGAACTAATGGTCTGCGAGAAAGCGCCTAGAGCGTTAATTTTTATGTATAGTGTAGAGTAGGAAAATGTAGTAAATACTAATTTTTAAGGCTAATTTATTTCATTACCCACGACCATTCTCGACCTGTATGAATTGAGCACTATGCCAGTTGGTCTTGTTGGACCATGCTTTCAAGCATCTTAAAAGTTCGAAGTCCCCTCCCCCTTATGAGTTTGGGACATTTATAAAAACTGTTTTAGTTTCGAACCTTCGCGTACCAAGGATGGATTCTTTGAATGTCTACAGTTTGTCTATGCACTTTTAATGCATCTGATACAAGGCTGAACACCTGCACACTGGTGGCATTAACCTACCCAGCATCTCTGCTATTTGCCAGTACACGAGTAGATAATTTTTGAGGCATAGGTAATTGTTTAAAACTGCAGTTTAACAATAGTAAGTGCATTAAGCGAATATAGAATGTTTCTTCATTCTTTGCTTGAAAAGTCTAATTTATCAGTATTGGTGTAACTTTAGATTCCGTCATTGAAACTAGCAGTTAGTAACATGTAATGCTACTTACAAATGACATTTATACTTGGATATTAATCTGAATTTAAAATTTGGATTTGGTTCGGAATTGGCTGTAGCAGTAGGTCCTAAGGTCATTGGCCCTCGTGTAGCAAAAATATCTAAACCGTAGAGCACAAAACAAAACCCGTAACTTTGCAAAAGAACAGTTTAATAGCCAAAGGTGTATTGCTGAAACTTCCATTCCATTTGTATAAACAGATCCTCCGAGACGAGTTACATCTTTGAACTCTATACTTAAAATTAACCATTAAAACCAATGCCTATATTTTAGAACTCTAAGACACAATCTCGAAAAATGTTGCTCTAAATACGTCGTTTTTAAAACTAAAACCGCATGTTTCTAAAATGATTACATGAAACCATACTTTGTTTCCATAACCGATAGCGTATGCCACCTACTCTTCCGTTAATTAAATGTTCTTGTATACTGTATACTGGGTGGCTATATTAAAATGGAAATCTTTTATATAGTTGGTAATTATTTCAACCTTCTACAGCGATTCATATAACAGTCAAAAAATGAACCAAGTGTAGCGAATGGTAGGTATTAACTTCTCGTGCTTGCTTCGACTGCACAACCTGTAACAATTTAACTTGACGTCTGCCTCCCTACTGGGTTTCTTGCTTTACACCTATCACTGAAGTGTTTATTTGAAGTTAATTATCAAACATATCTTATTTAATGCGTCGTATATTTATCGTGTAGTGTTCAAAATAATCCTTATGAGTACTTTGTTCGAATACTAAGCACAAGTAGTTAAAGGATATGTTGAATAATTTAATCTCGGAGTTCATTTAACTTAATTACTAATACTGTGAACCGGGTACTATTCCATGTGATCCTCGGTACATTAATATCAATAATCCAACAATAAATTTAGTTTTAAACTAGTAAATAATTTACAGTTTAAATTTGAACTCCTCAATATTGGGCAGAACGATGGCCGATTGGTTAGGGGGGGCCTTCGGTACCGGAGTTCGTGGGTTCGAATCCCACTATGGCATGATGTTCGTAGCCGTTCGGAATCGGCTTTAAGCAGTAGGTCCCGGTCTCATTAGCCCTTGTGTTGCAAAAAGCAGACCGTAGCGCTCCAAACCAAACAAACCTCAATGTTCTTGGGGTAACTGGGTTTAAACACTAGTTGTTGATGATTGATTGGTAAATGCAAGCGATATTAAATCTTATTCGGTCCAGTAATATTTAGTTCAATGTTTTAGTTTATACTAAAAGACGTCTAGCAAAAACTTTGCCTAATGAATTTTAAATTTAAGAATCATAAGGAGTAGCGGTGTATGAGTGCAAGCGTGTCTCTTAAAAAGATACTGTCTTTATAAACGTAGTTCAGTACCTCGCATCTCCCACTTCTGCAAAGAGTCAACTCCCAGCTAAATAACTATAGCAAAAGCTTTTATTACTCTAAAAATGATCAATTGTTAAGTCTTTAAATGAAGGAAACAGTAAGTCTTGCGTTGTATGCCAATTTCATCAGCCCTAGTGTAGAAAATAAGTAGACATTAGAGCTCCCAAAAATCAACCCTTAATTTATACTGTTAGTTTTGAGTCTCTCGCAACATAAGGTACCAATTCAACAAAACCTGATAGCAGCAAGATCTTATTTCCCGCCTCTTTGATATTGCCAAGTTGAAATTTTAATTAGCAAAAATTTCTGCTAACGGGTCTTCTACGGGTTCGTTTGAATTTGTTAAATCTCTAATCTCATTCTTATATTAACTAGAATTTTAGATATTCTATAAATATTTCCTGATTTGTTTTCGGGATTTTTTATTACGAGGTCGATTTGAAAATTGTCTAATCAAAAATCAACTTGTTACGATTTGAATTTTAAGAAATTCTACTAATCCCGAAGACAAATTCTTTCCACCTAATTTAAAGAGTAAAAACTACTTACAAAATTTATGCTCTTAATTTGTTTCAGATAAATTTCTGGGCAAGTCCAACTTTAAAATGTCAATTGATTGTATGTAAAGTAATGCCCGTTTAAGCTTCTAAAAATTTAAAAGTAAATTCCCTTGAAAAAGTGTCCCAGACCCTTTACCATCCCTCAAATCGTCAGATTATGTAAAATAAAAAATGCTAAACTATGGTCATCAAACGTGCTTCACAAATAGCAACTTTCTCTGATCCCTCGAAAGGATTCTAAATCCGGCGTTGCTTTAGTTCGGTTTTCAGGAATTAGTCTTAGGAATTATTTGCTGCAGAGGTCTTTATTGGTGCTGTAATGTCTGAAAATCTTGGCATTTTCACAGGAAAGATTTTGTTAGCAACTGTATATGCTACCTTATGGATGTAACTTTAAACTAGAATTATCAGGAAACTTCAATAATTTTCACATTTACTCTGTATTTAGTTTAATATATCATTCTAGAAGTAGTTACTAAAATTAAAGTTTTCATTTGAAACATATGCAATCCTTAGTTTAAATTTTTAATTCTTCTAAATGAAGTTTAGCATAGTCTTAAAAAGACTGTAAACACTTAAGACAAATATTCCTTTTTTAGGCTTCTATAGCTTTATACTTGGTTTAAAACAGAGTGCAATTTAATTTGTCAGATGTTTTGTGTACTGAAGTTCTGTAACTATGGCAACTTCACTGACTAGACTAACTGCAAAAACGGCTTAAATTTCTAATTTGATTACGTGTAAAACACAGAATCTGTAGTGCAGTTTAGCAATTTCATCTATTACAAGAAGGTAGGCAAACTAATTCACAATAGTATTGATGTATTCGATTTAGTTGAACTTGACGGCATAATTGACTTTGATAATTTAGCGCCCTTTTGATTGCAAGTAGTTATTCCTTAACTAAAAGTTTACATTACTGTTATTCCAGGATTGAACAGTGTATTAAATCTGAATTTTAATAGGCTCTTATCTTAAGCCACCAAGAAAACAAGATAGTAATATTTCCTCTCCCTCAAATAGTGAAAATACAGTACAAATAATTTAACATATTTGTATTCTTTAATCATTAACTATATGAGTGAACGTTCAGGAAATGTAATGGTATAAATTTAAATCTTAAAGCTCTGTTTATTCCCATTCACTATCGTTAAAGATATAAATAAGGCTTCGGGTTATTACTCCGAGCCAGCATTTTATCTATTCGGAGAAAGGCCATCTTTTAATTCTCTTTCGATGACGAGACGTGCTCCAGTGATAAACTCGAAAGCTTTAGAAGTGGGTCGAAACTTGAAGTTTCAACCGGTTCTGTTTTTTAAAAGTATACTTTGTTTATGCAATACTTGATTTAGGTGCACCCAAAAGAACAACTTCCAAAGGGAAGTTGAAACCATTTGTCTAGTTTAACTGTAGCTTATCACTAACGGTAGTTCCCCACACACATACGCAGGATTTGTCATTAAATATTGGTATCTTTTAAGCATTGTTGGTAGTCAGGTGGTACAGAATTTTGCTCTAAATTGTGTAGATAGCTAATATTTAGGAAAGTAACTCGTGGATGAACTACTTAATGTAATATTGTCATACAAGGAATTAGCTTGCTTTCGTCATAATTATATCGTACTTGAGTAAGCTCCATGGTATCTTCAGCGTAACTAAAAATTAACGATAGAATCTAGCGTTTGGTTAATTTTGGCATTTAGAGTTGCTAAATTGCCCTACTACCCTGATATCAGGCAACAGATCGGGCAGTATAAGATGGTGAAAGTTTGATGTAAAGTCTAGAGCTCTTCAATGTGTTGTATTTATTAGCCGTAAATATTAAGTTATCAATTATACCTTTAGGTATTCTAAAGGTCCTACAGTTAATTTCGGGATCAAACTTTGTTAAAATACAAACATAAGTCTCCAATATTTGGCGTCATCAGGCATAGTAAAACTTGACTGTATTGCACAAACATGGCTTTCTAGAAGAGCGAAACTTATTTAAAGGAACTCTATATTTTTCCCTGGCTAATGTGGCCAATTTGCCACCCTTAATTTTAGAGTAGTATTTTTAGTTCGTCTGGATTTGCCGAAATTTTCAGCAGCAGACCCCGAGCCGATCTTTCTAATCAAGATTTTGGATTCTTCGGAATGCGAGTAGTTTTGAATAAACCGGATCGTGACTTTGAAGGTCAAGCATTCCTGAAACTTGATTGCCTTAGGAAAATGCCTTTACTTTCCGTTATTCGAACCTTCCAAACCAAATGATTCACCCTTTTCTGTTAATCTGGACTTTACTTAAACATTCAATTTAACAACTTCGTCATTGCTGTTATTCTGCAGTCTGCGAAACTGGTATCGAATTAATGATCGTCGGGCATTAAAGTAATAGCAACCTTCACTTTTTCTCTGGTGACAGTTTAATTTCGTGGTTTGCATATTTGAACTCTCGACTAGTTTCGCAGGTTTTCGTTCACTCCCTCTGACCTATTTTCGGATTTCTTTGGGATAAGTTCTTTCTTTGCGCTATTGTTCAGGCTTTGAAATTTTTTCAGACAAAATAACTAAGGAAATACTTTTCAGGGAACGTGTTATTAAATCGTGACTAATAGAGCAGATCGTGTGTATTTCGAAGTTCTTATGCCGGAGCTTTGTGTAACAATCTTCAATACTCCACCCTTCTGTCCAATACCATGTTTAATGGCTTTAAATTTTCTTTAAAAATTTTTGAAAGTAAAACCAGATTCTTCCTAATCTAGTTTGCTTCATGAAGTTCTTAGTTTGGAATGTATTTCGGGAAAACGCGAATTTTGTTTCGCAATAGTTTCGTAAGTGGGAAGACTAAGTAGGAAGTAAACTATTGTTACACTCTGATCTGAAAAATCATGTTTGTTATTTTAAAGTAATTAAAGAAACATATTTTAGGGTTAACGTGACGGATAATGTTAAAACTTTTCTAAATTTTACGCGAAAGATGGTACTGTGAAAGGAAGTTTTTCCCTAGAAATTTAAACGTTTGAGACTTTATGGGTTTTAATTAAGTTCTTCCTTTCGTGTACTATGGCATGGTGTGTAAACGAATGAAGCTTGCACGACTGATCCGGTTAACGTAACATTGAAACGAGACAATCCGTTAATTAGCTTCATGATCATTCCACCTGAATAGTCATAAAGTGGTCCTAAGTGAAATCCTTGATACTACTAAACAATAGTTTTTCATAACAAAAAATTTTATGTTAACCTAAGACTTCGACATCCCACTATGTATACCAATTGTGCTGCTGCTTTATTTAAAGCCACTGCTGTTTTTGTACTAATGGTTGAATAGGGTGATCTTCCAGTGTGCCGACAGATTAGATTTTTACCGTTCATAATTCATGACTAATGTTTACTTTCAGAAATTCTTTAACCCTTCTTTGCATGATGGGAATTTCAATCATAACATACTATTGCATGTTTATACTAGCATTGTTTTAGCTTCTTAAGCAATTAAACTAATTTCTTGCGTATAAAAGTAAATTAACGAGTTTATATGCAATAAAATTGAATTTTCCATCGTGCTAAGGTTAAGCTTAAAATTCAGGTTTTATAACGTACAAATTGATTGGAAAGGCTATGCAACTCTACTAAAGTCCTAATATTACTGCATTCGAAGGATTTCTTTGTGGTTTATCTTTAGTGTTCAGGTGCAAACAGTTCTATTTCTATTTTTTGATATTTTAACAAACTGTAGACTGACACAATTTTTATGTTTGCATTTAAATCTGTTTTGAAATTTAAATCTGTAATTGTTTCAGGATCACATTCAAGAAGTTCTAAACAAATGGAAGCAAATAGATGACGAAATATGGGCAAAAATCATAGTCATGGAAAGAAATAGGAGAGTAGCTAAAGCATATGCTCGAGCACCAGTTCTGACCATAAATGGTTCTGACGATGGCTTTGATGGTTATAGGTAAGTATCTTTAGATCCTTTGGGGACTTTTTAAACGTACCTTTTGACATTTCAGACTAACGGATCGTATATACTTTTTGTAAAACCTATTTAGGTGAATTGGGTTTATTAGTTATCGCGATACAAAACAGTGAGGTGCCTTGAATGAATAACTTAATTCTTACGTTGTCCTGAAAAATTAAGCTTGGTTTAAAGCATACATAGTGCTTTCAAACTTGTATCTTAAAGTCAAATGTGTATAAATCTAATACTTCATATTGGACTTCATCTGTAAGCAGCTACTACCTGAATTACTGAATTAGGTACTCGTGAAATTACTGGTCGCTGTTTTTAACCTGTTGAATGACATGTTCCCACATGTATACTTTTATATTTTTAGGTACATCGCACTATACTTAAATATTGGAATTAGAAATAGCATTTAAATATTTGTTAGTATAGTTAGTGAAGGGGATATTTACTCGATTGGATATCTTGAATATTAGTTTTATTGTTTTTTGCTCGAGGTTTAAATGACAGTTTAGGAAGATATTTAAAACCAGAGTTAAGCAACGGGCAATTAAATTAGTCTTGTTTTATACTTTTTGGTTCAAGCAAGTTGCTAAAGACGTTCCTTTTTCAGAATTGGATTATGTGGTTTTGATAATCCTATGAGAGATGCAAAGACAGAAGAAATAAAGAAACACATTGGACATGTAAGTTTATCTGCTACTTTTAAAATTGAAAGTTCGTCTCGTCATATCTCTATATTCTTGTCTTTAAACTTTTAGGGTGTGAAAATCAAGATGGATGATGGGGGAAATATAATGGTGAAAAGAGTGAGCAAATCCAATATATACGTGAAAGAGGTAAAGACGGAAGAGAATAGCATATCTAATGACGTTATTATTGCTGGAGGTCTTCTGGAGATGGAAAAGCCCCTAAAGGTGAGACAAACTTTGACTGTTTTTAAAAGATAAATTAAGCCCTTAAAACCTACTCTCGAGTCGAAACTAATGCAAAGAAGTGATCTTGTTATAATTTCTGCCTGTTTTGGTATCTTAAATACTTCGCCAAAATTCCATTCATTGGCAAAGCCTGTTAATGTTCCAAACGGGTTATACTGTTAAACTATTAACAGATTTAGTCGACTATGTTGGTGAAGATTACTCCTATACTTACAGAATTTGAAGAATGCTCTTCGCCTCAATATCATTTCAGTGATTGGACGTACTCATCTGAATGTTTTAGTATATCTAGCCCAATTTCATAGAAGAATCTTTATAATTTCCACTTGAAGTCGTTCGTGTCAAAATCATTCTGAACACATCGTCAAACTATCTTGCAGTATTGTAACAAATTTTTACTTTAACGGTCGTGTGCACTCCCGTTTCAGTTTTTGCAATAGCCATATTTTAACATTATATCCTAGTATGATACTTGGATTTGTTTTATTTAAAATTAAAAGCATTAAAGTTGTGAAATTAATCTCTTTTCCTTTCAGATCTTCGATATGAAGAAATTTGCTGCAAATGTTAGCAGGGAGCTCAGAAAAGCGTACCCAGAAAGAAGGAAATTAGAAAGTCAATGTATATCTGCAATATCCTTCGTTAAAGATAGTCCAGAAATTCTTGATTGTTCTTGCTGGGTTATGATAATTAACATTGTAGCTCTAGATATGTTGCGATCCAAATTGCCCCCTGGTGAGTAGCTTTTAGTGAATTTAATTACTTCTAAACTGAAAGTTCAGTATATTGTAGTGTAGCCAACTGTAAAACATCCGGTATAAACTGACAACATATATTACCTGGTTCTACAGGCTGAAACTTCTTTACACTAAAAATTTCAGCCTTTTTCCTACAGTGGTAAGGGATTTCCTTATATTTCGTGTTCCTTTCTCCTATGTTGCATTCGTATTTCAGCAGCAAAACTTTACAACTCCTTGCTGTAATATGTTATACATTCATGCTTAATTCAGTAATGGCCCTCGTACAGAAAAATGTTATTTACTTTAAATTAGTTAGCCTATATTAATATACTGGCAATTTGTTTCGGTTTCGTACTTTAAGATTCTGTTCATCTTTCTCTTCCCCCTTTAACCATAATTTTTGCCTTCAGAAAACTCTTCGTGGTATCCTTCTTAAATGGCTGAAAAAGCTCTAAATTGTGACTAAGTGGAACCTGTACTACTCCACGTCTGCAACTCGTATGGTAACTAAAATGACCCAAGTGGTAAAGGGTAGGATGTAAAGTGTCACTTTGGCGATCGGTTGCTCCAATATGTGTCAGCTCTAAACTGTTTTATTTAAATTTTCCATAGCTTTAATAAAGCTAAACTGAAACGTTTTTGTTCTTAGTATCTAAACGTGCAAGCGTTGAAAAGATGGATCGCCGTCAGTTATCCCAAGAGGAAGATCCTTATAGTGTTCCTTCTAGCTTCTCTGAAAATACATCTGTAAAAATGGCGGACACTCTACGAGATCCTAAACCTCCAAAATTGCCTCCTAGAGATGTTGATAGAGTTCCTGTTCCTACGGTAAGTACGCTCCAGGGTCTTGCGTTTCATACCATTTCAGATGAGCGTTTAATTTCCCGATATTTCAAGTTTCTCAGTTTTAAAACTTGAGTAAATTTTTAATTTTGCAATTTTAGTTGCGGTTGTATGTAAAACTCAGCACTGTTAGTTTCCAGAAATTGTTTGTAAACTCAAATTATATTTAATCGAAGGCCTTCCTTATTAAAACCCTTCCAAACAGTTTTGAAAAACCACTCGATTAACTAGAGATGGTAAAATCTTACTGTATTGAAAGTTTATATGTAGAGTTATAGTATTATATTGTAAAGTTTATAGATGACATTTGAACTTGTTTAAGTTTGCTTGAAGTTTTAATTACAGATAATAGTAAAGATACAAGCCTTTTAGGCTTGTACAGTCTGCCAAAGTTACCTAATATATAGAGCTTAAATCCTAGTTAGAATTCCGTTGAATTTAAGCACTGTCGATATATTCGGTAATTTCTTTGGTAGGCTGAATATACAGGCTTTGAAATTATGTACGGTAATGTATAACTTATTTTTCAGCATATTCAGATTTTCGCCCACTTTGAATCTCATCTTGGTGGTTTATTTTCGCTATTTAACTAGTTTCTGTAATCTCTAATATACGGAAAGCTCAAGGATTCTATGAAATCAGTCATTAATGTTTCTATTTTTAATTCAGTTTTCTTACTAAGAAGCAATACTTACATTCTTTTGAATTTCTATTGCCGTACCAAATAGGAGAAATTATGAAATGGATTTAATTGTACCTAGAATATGACGGAGCTTTTTTAAATTGCTATTCTAAATTTACGAATTTCTCTAATTTCACTTTGAATGTGTTTATTGAACATTTTGGTAGTTCTGAAAGAATGTTCATTAGAACTCGTTAAAATTGCTCTATTTTTTTCCTAAGCTCATCTTGGTTTCAGCTCTGCTCTTAAGTGTTCAACTTTTTTATTCAGTAAACTAGTAGTCTTATACTTGTTAATCTTGTTGCAAACCTAAATATAATTCGAAATCTTGCAGCCAGACTACGATGACTGGAAGCATGAACGCCCCATGCAAAGAATGCCTCAGCAGTCTGGATATAAAGGTAAACATAGTTTTATTACACTTACAGATAATCTGTCATTCAAGAACCTCCAAGTAACTTTTGAATTCTTTTAGATGATCCGTACTACTGCGGCATGAAAGCACGAGTCCCTAACTTTGGAAAGAAAACAAATGCTCAACATCAAATGCCTGATCAAGTTCCCCCTGTCCGCAAGAGTCATAGCTCGGGTTATTTGAGCCTCCTAAGACAAAATGACAGGCCTTTTGAAACTAGAAGAGGTAAACTTGATAACTCACTAACTTCTAAACTTCTGTTCACTTAGTTATAAAGATTTATATTTAACTCGGAGTTATGAAATATATAACTTTAATATTTAAAGTTTTCATAAACAGATTAGCTGTAACTTTAAACGTAAAATGTCATGTTATGAAAAGAGGCATCTTGATAAGATATTTACCATACATAAACACAACAACTTTAAAGTTGTATATAGTTCTTCATCATGATTTAAGTTAATGTCCCTGAAAAATTTCTAGTCATGGCTCTAAAGGTCTTAATATCAATCCTAAAGACCAAGATAATAGGTACTTCAAAACTTATACTTGTTGGACTGTTAACTACTTTCACTAAAAATTAAAAATATATTAGAAAACAATTCCACCTTTTTTATAGCCGAAATACTTCTACTCTTTTGATGTATGTTTATGATGGAAGGGTTTTTACAGTTACTGACAACTTGATGAATATTTCAGAACTGGCATTAATGGCATTTTAACAAATCTAGATTAAAATTTTACTGTTCCCTATCTATAAAAATACTTATTCCCTTGAAACTCTTAAATTCTGTTCACCACTTTAGTTAAGAGATCTTTGCTAAACTTTCTCCATACTTGGAGAATCAATGAATGTATATACTGCTAACTTCATCCACAGCTTTGCAAAATCAAATGTGCAGCACTAAGATTAGGGTATCTTATTTCTTGTTTTTTCCCTTTCAGATAGCGATATTTTTCCTGATGAGGAGTATGCCCGAGTGTATGGAAGAATGAGATCTGTGCCTAGTCATCCTACGCAAGGAATGTTCATAGGTGAATGGGAATAAAATTCCGACAGACTTTCATATCACTGGACTTTTGATTCTCGACTTGAGTTGCCAGCCAAGGGGAATACGATGACTGCTGTGATGAGCTTAAACTAATTGAAAACTATTTTAAGCATTCTTTACGTTTATGTGTGGTAAAAGACAACCCTTGATCCTGCTGGAACACTTGCTTGACAGCACTTGTGCTCAAAGATGTATGAAGACGACTGCACTTATAAATTTTATATTTGCCAGAAACCTTTAAAAGGTGTTAACATTTTAAATATAGAATTCAATTTTGTACATATGTAATTTTAGTTTAGAATGTAACAGACAAGGCTTTAATGCACGATTTAATGTCATTAAACTTTTTAAAAGAATTGAACTGTGGCTCAGTGTTAATGTGTACATAGATATTAAATATCTAAAAGCAATTGGTTAGTTCAAAATCGTCACAAATATATAAATACTAATATCACTTACAAATCCTATTATCAAGGTTGAGAAAGCATCTTGTAAGATGCTAGATTTACTTTATCAGTATAAAATTTGCTTAGATATGCTATTTCCTATTAAAATTAGACAATAGGGTATTTATTGCATTACACCAAACTTTAATGTAGATGCAATTAACTTTAATTCCTTTAAATGTTCGATGTGGTTTGAGCAAAACTAAATATGTAACCCATTAAAGATTACATTTACGAAAGTACTAAAGCTTATGAAAGTTCTGAAAATTTAGTTTTCCCCTTTAAAGACTGGGATAATAAACTTGTGGAAGAATTTAATCTAGCGCTACACGTTAACTCCTTAATGCATCTAGCCATTTCTGCGACATACATATTTTGATGCATAACTTTAACTCGGACTGCAGAGTAAAGTATCGAGTTTTGTAGTTCTCAGGACATAAGTATCCTATACACTTTCCATAACATTTTTTATTTCGCAGTATTAACATTTTTTATTTCGCAGTAAAATGTCTTGAAATCTTGCATCACTTTCATAAATTAACCTTGTACTTACAAAATGAGATTTAAAAATATACATAACATTTGTTTGAACTTTATTTCTGTGTAGGGGGTAATTTTGACATGTACATACCTCTAAAACATGACATTACTATCTCAAAGCAATAATTTTAGTTGAATTAAAATAAATCGATACTAAAAATTTGCAAAAATATAGGTTTTGGGAAATCTTGCATTCTCAGGAAAATAACTTAATGTCGGGTGCAAATTTTTAAAGTAATAAGTAAACTGTCAAGCACAGAAATCCCTAGTTTTAATATTTTTAATAAACTATTAAACTAAGTGGAATCTTCATAAGTAGAACATCTCAATCTAATAAAGATTTTGAAGGTTTAAGGGTCCTGAGACCCTTTAAACAACTTTGCTGTATTGCAGCCTGTCATCATTGGTGATCAATAGTCTTTTGCTTAAATGACATCTTTCATTTAGAATCTTCGTAATAACTCGCTGATATTTATGTAAACAGTGTAAAATGAATCTCTGTAAATAAAGCTAGTGGTCAAGATTTCTGACCCAAAAATCCCAAATGCCATTCACAATGGTAAAACGAAATCCTCGAAAACTTGGTAGGTTATGGGAGCATAGTCTACCTCCGCTGAAAAGGGTGGGAAAACTGTTAGAGAAAACTCTAGAATATTCTAGAGTTTTTCTTTAAAAAGGGGGGGGGGAGACACTATGCATTATAGAGTTAACATTGTCTATCTGTGACTTGTCATTCTGATTAATTTAAAGGTAACGATAACACCTCGAGATAATAGATATATCTTATCACCATTCATGATTCAAATAACATGTGTAGAAAGAGTATGCAATCATTGAAGACAGTTATTCATTTAGTCACCAATAATTGTCAAAGGGACCAACAGTTTAGGAGAGTTACAGGATGCTAGTAAGTATTCAATCATAACCTGTAGGAGACAGATTATCATTGACAATTAATGCAAATGTATTGCTCCTGTTATCTGTAGTAAAAGTTGATACCAAACTTACAAACTAGAAGTTTAAACCATTGTAGGTAGGTCTCATAACTCCAAAATTCCTTGAATGTCAACCTGCTATTCCTCTGAAACTTGGTAGTTTGTCGCTTCATCGCGAGAGTTTAAGGAAAGCATACCATTTGCTTCAGCACATATCGCTACCTTGGAAGAAAAAAACTCCAAGGTCTAGTTTATACAAAGCCCTTCAATTATTTCGGGAGCATTTAAATATAAATTTATTCTTTATACTATGTAACTGAAATTTGAAACTAGTGTACTTTTAACCCCAATACTTCAACTAGAAAGCTTCGAATTGTTGTAGTTCTGTATTTAAAGCATATCAACACTTTAACAAAGTTTGATAATGAATAAAAGGTGTAACAAATGTATAACTACAGTCGAAAGCTTAATATAAAAATGCCAAGATTTCAACAATCAAGGTAACAAATGCAGTAGAACCTCAGAACACACTTCGGGAACAACAAATATCCTGTTTGGAGAAGTTTTGGAGTAATTTTCTAGTTTTTGAATATACGTAGAGAAGTCGAATTGTTTAGAAGTTATAATTTTTACTTAATGTTAAACTTAGTACAGAATTTCGAAGCATTATTTTACACAGGTTGTTGTTTGGATTAAAAAATTCGCTGTCATAGTTCTTGTTTTGTCAGTATGAAGTTTCAAGTCATTCAATGAATTTGTATACTGAGTTGCAATTTTTCCATAAGAAAATTATAAAACATCTTGTGTTCAGTGCCGCTCTTTGACAAGTTTGTATTAATTAAATAACATTCCGCTTTATAATCCAAAGTTACTGTCCTTTTTGGGGAGTTTAATACACAAGAAAAAAAAATAAGGATTTGAAAAGTGTACCTTAAATAGTATCCCATTTTCAGAGATGTCGGTCATAGAGGTTTATCTCTATTCATAAATGTAAAAGTGGGAAGTGCACAAATTAATATAAAATTAGTTTAAAAAAATACTTTTACTGGTTGGCTGCAGCAATCTTTTCTTTTTATTTTTGATAGCTATCTTGACACTACAGACGTTCACGGGGCTTTGGTATACCTCAAAATCACTCATTTTCATAGGTAAAATGTATTTTACCTATACGTATTGATATATAAAACTACATTTGGAGATTTATCCTGGGACTCTAACTGAAAAGTACATAATTTTTGTGTATTACCCCCATTCAATTCCCACTGTGCTTTTCATAAAACAAAACTGAGTACAATCCAGGCTGGTGTTAAGACACAAAAAAAAAAGTAGTTTTCGGAATAAATATACCAAAATTTGTGATCATAACTAAGAACTTAGAGCGCCAACTTAATTTCTAATCGGTTGTTTCAGGACAATTATCTCTACGTTTACTCCACATTTAAATAAGATTTTTCCTCAAATTTGTATCTTAATGTACAAATCATTTCAAAAAACGACAATTTTATCTTCATATTACTAGTTGCTAAATAGTAAACTATTACGGGGTAAATTGCAACAACATTCATATAATGCCATCTGCCGTCAACCTGCAGCGTGAATATCAGTTACGTTGTCATATCAAATGAAAGTATGGGTGAAAATGGTTTAATACTGACAGTGGCAGTATGTTGATATTGAATCTATTCAAAATTTGCGGATTCGAGACATGCACAATATTTGCCTAGAACACGAATAGCAACTTATATATATATAAAATTTCAGAATACATAGTGTTTGGGAATATTAATCATTGCTTTAATGTTAAATTTGTAACTATGAAAAGGCAAACTACATATTTACATTAAGATTCGTAGTGGTAGCAAAATTACAGTAAATAGAAAATATTTTCATGATTGAGTATCATTGCAAATAAGCAACTGTATTAAAGGGTTGCGGCATTGGGAAGGTTAAGACCCACTGCTCCAAATAAAAGTTTAATGACTACAAATTTGTATTCATAAATTTGTCAGATTACTGTCACCAACTGAAAGAAAGCTTTGTTCAAATGAGCTAGTTTGCCGAACAATGGTCGAATGGTTAGGACGCTACTCTTTTGTACCGGAGTTCGTGGGTACTTATACCACTGCTAATATGAATGTTTGTAGCCGGAGTCTGTATCAAGCAATAGGTTCCAATCTTATTAGCCCTCGTGTAGCAAGACAATATATTGTAGAGCTCAAAACTGTATGACCTAAGACTCGATTCAAGTCAAATGTGTATCTCTCGTACCTCACCTTCCGTCCGCAAACTTACAGAGCTAAGTTTTGGGTTTGGTTTGAAGCACTACGGTCTACTTTTACTAATGATATCGGGACCTACTGCTTAAAGCCAATTCCGAACAGCTGCAAATATCCATGCCTGAGTGGGTGTTCGTTAACGTTCGGAATTGACTTTAAGTAGTTGGTCCCCGTCTCATTAGCAAAAGTAGACCGTAGCTCTCGAAACCAAACCCGAAACTTGCTTATCTCTACAAGTTTGTGGGCGGAAGGTGAGATACGAGAGATAAGTGTTTGACTTGAATCAGGACCCTAGTTACTTTTTACGTTATAGTAACACATTACGTTTATTACATTACGTTATAGAAACACATATCAGTTACCTAAAAGGTATTAGAAATAGTGACACATACACATGCTAAGTAAAACTTTATTTACAGCATGTAATTAATTGATGTACTTGTAAAATTAAGCATGCTTTCCAATTTTTGCTTTTAAAGGACTCGTTTTCCTAAACAATTTTAAAGAGAAAAATGTTATAAACAATCTAAAAAAGCGAAGCAAAAGATCTTAGTTATAAATTCATTTATTCCTTAACACTTTCACCAGATTTCAATCATCTGTAAGTAAGATACATAATTATGATAAAAGTGAAAAAAAAATGGTTTTCTCCACTCTTTAAATTAACTTTGTCGATATTTGTGAAAGATCTAGATAGTATTAATAGGTCAATAAACATCTACAACATGAGGGAAAAAAGGAAGAGAAAAATTGTATGTTGTAATACATTTACTGGTTTATTTTCTACGCTGAGCAGAATAGAGAGGAAGTTTAGACAACATTTTCGCAAGATGCATTTTCCCCTATTTAAAAAAAAACACCATTTTTTATGGCAGAAAACCAATTATACTCAACAAGATTGGATTTCCAGACTATGACGAATACTTGTCTGTCCATTATTAAAGAGAAGGTAACTCATAGTGGAGATTTTTCTAGCTAAAAGGTGTAACAGAAATAAGTAATCTCAGAAGGAGAGTAATGAAAACCAAGAAAGTTTTCATCACAGTCACCAGTGAGAAATTAAATGATAGACTGCACCTTTTGAAAGCCAAAAAATCACCCTTTTTGTGACAGAAAACCAATTACACTAAACAAGATTGGATTTCCAGACTATGACAAATACTTGTCTGTTCATGATTAAAGAGAAGGTAACTCATATTGAGATTTTCTAGCTAAAAGGTGTAACAGAAATAAGTAATCCCAGAAGGACAGTAATGAGAACCAAGAAATTTTTCTTCATAAAGTCACCAGTGAGAAATTAAATGATAGTCTGCACCTTTCGGAAGCCAGTAAGATATGTTTATATTTTTTACGCTAAAGTCTGCGTATACATTAAAAGGTAATTTAAATTATGAACTAAAATGTTTAATTTGTTTGATGCTGAGCAGATTCACCTTTCGTGCGATTTCGATATTTAGGTGAATTTAAAATATGCAATGCTTAACTTGTAAACTGTTTTCAAAATGACTAAATAATTTAAGCGTCAAACAGGAAGAATCAAAGTTCCTCGAATTTTTAAATTTACGTAATACGGAAATATTTATCCTATTCAGTAAGCCATGGCAAAATTGGTATGTCGCTGTCTTTTAGTACCAGAATTCTTGAGTTCAAACCACCCTTTTGGCATGGATGTTCGTGGTCGTTTAGAATGGACTCTAAGCATATGATCCCCTTCAAATTCTCTTTCATGTTCTTAATATTTTGACCATAGCATTCCAAATCTATCCAGATAATTTCACTAAAGTCCTATTGTTTTTTTTCTTATTGTTCACTTCATGTTCTGATCTCAAATTCTCTGAAACTACCCCCTTCTGTGAATTTCAATAATTAAATCCCTAAATTGATATGATATGTGACAGCCTATTTTCTTTTAAACCTTTGCCTGTGGATATATTTGAGAAAAATTTACCAAAAATGGAAAAAAAATTCTCTTTAATTTTGTTCGTCATTATCATCAGAATGTTAGAAATAGATTATTTTTTTTTTAATTTAAACGAAATAACTACTATATTCAATATATGGAAAATGTGAATGAATTACAGTAATTTTTGCTCAAATTATAACACAATAAATCAAAAGACATAATTTTCAAGATAAATATAATAAACTAATATAACAATATAAAGCAATAAAAACTACAAATAAATTTATTTTTATATTTACTTGATTGTTTTTGTTTTGGAGCGCTATGGTTTACTGTTTTGCTCACGAAGGGTAATGAGACCGGGACCTACTGTTTAAAGCCGATTCCGAACGGCTACGAACATCCATGCTTGATTGTTTTTGAGCTATGAGAGATACATACAGACATCCCATAGAAACCAATTATGGTCAAAATGAATATTTAAAGTTTCAAAATTAAAGTTTTCTTGTATGTACGTACAGGTGGAACAATGAAATTTACCAAAATTGATTCGAGAAGGATCAAAATGTGTATTTGCGTTGTAACCTGAACGCTGAAATTAATCGCGATTGCAATTCTTCATATAGTTTTTACAAGAAAGTAAAAAGAAGTATCGAGTTTCTTGTATATCCCACAAAACGCGTGTATAGAAAATAAAATATATTCTAGAATATGAATTTCAAAACTATGGTTATGGTGTACAAGCATATATAACAGGGGTGACTAAGTTCCTTGATAGTCCGAACCATTTTTCAAAATTTGAAATTTTTTCGCTAGCCGCAATTAACCCTCCGAGTGGAACACACCGAGGAAAAAAAGTCTCCAAAAAATAAGCCAAAGTTTTATTGTGTCAGTGACCAAAGTGTTCTATGATTTTTTACTTCACCCTTTGTCGACTAGATTGGAATACGGGAAAATCAGCCTTGTTATTGTCCCTTTACTTCCGGTTATAAATAGACATATAAATAGACATTATAGATTGTTAATTTTTAATACACATAAAGCTCGTCAAGTCTCGAAGACCGTCCGGTAAGAAATAATGGATTCTAAAAGTACGAAAAAAAAATATTTTTTAAGAGAATTATTTATATTTTTTTACGAAAGTCATCCAAGATATTTAAGTGGTGCAATGAGAGATACATCTGTTACAGCAAACGAAATACTTCGAAATAGAGATTTACAAAGCCATGAGAAGCTATCAGCGTCTTTGTACCTCAGGGAGTAGGGGTGCATCCCTCAATAAATGTCAGTCAAAGAGGGCTGCAGTTCCTAAACAATCGACATGACCCTCCTACATCAAAACTCCATGGGGGAAAGAGCTGACAGAAATGTACAATACATCCATTTTCGGAACGGTTTTGGAGGTCGAAAATTGTACGTGACAACCTGCATAATTGTACGTGCGAACCGCTTAGAGGGTTAAATACGTATATATTAAAAAGTATGCAAAAAGGTATTAAAAAAATTTTTTTACAGAAATTATGTTTATTGAATGTTATTTGGAAGTTCATCGTCCTTTAATTTTTCAAGGAAATTTTTGAATTGCAGAATGATTTTTTGTTTTGGTGCGAATGTAATTTACAATCGGTTACAGTGTTTTCATAACATCAGCATATTTTAAATATTTTGTAATGAGATGCTCTCGGTGAATTATGCGGTGAATCGGTATTCATTGTTGAATTTGAGAAACATCTCTTAAAAGCTCAGTAAGACCGATCTATTTACCCAGCATTCCCGGAGTTGCATCAGTTGTAATAATTTTTTTAAATATAATAACACAAAAATGAAAAGGGAACTCGGGTATATTTATCGAGAGCCACAAATAATCCTTCAAAGAGCCGCATGTGGCTCTCGAGCCGCAGGTTGGCCACCCCTGGTATATAACATACTTTCACGTCTTTTCTACAAAAGTCAAGTTTCTTTTTTTGTTTGTAGAAAAGACGTGATATCTACTGATGATTGTCATGATAGCTAAAAGCTTTCCAAGATATCACTGCCTTGATTATTTTAGAGTATGAGAAAGATTTTCCCCCTAACCTGCATGTTAAACTGAAATTTTCTTTTATAAATATAGCTTACATGGTAAAAAAGAAATTTCTAATCACTAAGGTTATCCGCAATTTATTCCAATGTACAAATTTCAGCATATTTATAGCAATCTTTGTGATTACATTGGAATATTTTACTTGAATTCAAATTTTACCTAAAATATAGAAATTGAAAGCAGTTATTCTAAAAACGAATATTGCTTTTCGATTCGTTGATTTCTTATATTTGGGTTAATTTCACCGGTGTGGAGAGAAAAATCCACTTTTCTAACCTACTGAAGCAAATCAAGATTTAGGCATTTTCATTAATATGAAAAAGTCTGGTATGATTCTTGATATTAAGACTAATTTATTCGATTTGAATTTCGCAATATTCACTCGAATTTACCTAAAATGAAAAAGTTCCTCCAGCAGAACCCTTTTAGGACTTGCTTTAAAATTATCTCTGCGATATATTCTACTTTACTCTCATGCAGATAAATTGGTGTTGTTAAACAACATCTGATCCATAGATGAATTTCAGGAAGCCCTTGTTATCAGCAAATGGCTATTTATGTGAGTAACGTAAAGAAATATTTTATTTATAGAAACACCAAGTAAAGCTATATTGTTTTTAAAGGAATAGTGGATTTGATCGTAGTTATAAATAAACTCAATAGAATTTCAAATAGACGTCTGCAAGAAGCATATTTGCCTGTATAAAATTAAGGGTATTTTTGGAGCCATTTTTTTAACAAATATTCTGCATAATTAACTTTTTTATAAAACTATTTTGCATAATTTTTACCCTCTGTGCATTTTTTCAATTAAAATTTTTTTTTAATTTCCTGGTAAATATAATGTATCTCCATATTAAGAGGTCGCAAAACTGTTGATAGTTTAGGTTTAGTTTGATTTGGAGAGCTACGGTCTACTGTTTTGCACACGAAAGCTAATGAGACCAGGACCTACTGCTTATGTGTTGATAGTTTAAAAAATAACAAAATTCAATCTTTTCAGCTGTTTAAAAATAAAATCTTTACGACTTCTTTTCAGTTGGTATTTTTGCCACTAATAAATATTGAGATAAAAAATGTTCATTAAAAATATATATATAATGTCCATTATTTGAAAAAAGTAATAGATAATTTATAGTATATTTTTTATCTACCCTCTTTATTAGAATTCAAATATTAAAGAGCCTTGCTTGCAAAATGAGAAATTCGTATTCACAATATATATTCGTAAACAAATGCCATTTACTGCAAAAATCTTTCCAGCAGAACCTTGCATAACTATTATCTGACAAAATCTCCCATTTTGGTGTCGGCGCTTTTATTTCTGAAAGCTTGGTTTGGTTTGGAGTACTAAGATAATTTTTTTTTTTTTTTTTTTACTACATTAAGGCTAATTTGTCCGGGACCTTCTGTTCAATATCGAATCCGAATGGCCACTAACAACCTGACCAACAACGAAATTCGAAATCACGGACTCATATACCGAGAGACAGTGCCTTACCAATACAGCTATTTTTAAAAGCAGTGTGTATTTACTCAGTTTGATAAGAATTGTAATATTTGGAACAGTGTTTCTCAAACAAACAGTACTTAATTGTAATTTAATTGTATACCGTCGAACACTAATGAATTATCGGTTTATTTTTGAAAAAAAAAAGAAAGAAAGAAATAGATTTAATATGCTGCTAAATACATTACTTTTATTTATAGGAAATCACAGAAAAATTACAGCCAATAAACAAAATATAAATTATGCACATTAAAAGTGGACATATGAAATACCAAGAAAACTTTTTTTAAAGCACATTTTTATGTTTAAATAACTAAATCCAATACTAAGACCATCATAAAATTACATAAATTGTCGTTAAATATTGAATTTATAAAAATAGATAATATATAAATAGTTTATAAAAAATTATTATAATAAAAAAACAGAAAATTCATAATGTTCAGCAAATGAAAATATTCTACAAATAATATAAAAAAGCTAAAAAAAAGGGTGTAAATGACAAAAGTAAAATTTGGGTAAAGTTAGTGCAAAGTTAAGACCATAGAAGAAATTCTAAAAGCTTTACGCATATATAATTTTTACAATCGTGTCCTATATGTAGGTGGGTTAGCCCTGAATTTTATTTTTGTCTTTTACACTCCTTTGCAATCCATGGTAGCCCAGTCAGCAAAGGCAGCGATCTCATCACCGGAGGGTTGCGGGTTCGGGGCTCGAGCTGGCCTTTTTCGTTAATAGTGACTGATGTACATAAAAGTTTCGTGGTCACAATGTCCTCCAAGTTCTCAAACGATACCTCTGGAGGTAGCAGACAAAGCCTGAGAGGTCTTCTGCTTGGTCCCTGTTTCTAAATTACGCGGACCTGTTTATGCTAAGTTCTTTCAACCTAACGGGGTTCGTCAAAAGGAGCATCCCTTCGCATTAATTCGTGTTGCCTCTGGTACATGTGTTTGGCTCGTCGAAGTGGCATTGACAACAGCAACACCCCTTTGCTTCATGGTGCCTCATACCATCATTGAGATTGATAACGACTTTTTTTTTCATTACATAATTTTTGAATTATGTGAGCTATATTTTATACTCTCACGAAGAGGCTATTCCAAAAGTGGTAATAGTCACCAAGGCCAAGAGGAGTGAAGAAAGAAACCACCAACCAACTATCCACAACCTCGAAAACAGGCCCCACAGACCCAGTGGTATTTATTACAGAATATGTGTATGTGTAATGGTATTCTAACCAAACTAACCAATTTATTTTACAATATAATTAAATTGGTTCAAATTCCTGATGATCCTATACCTAAAATTACAACCTTTGTCGAAATGTCTTTGTTTCTCTTTTAATTGTGGTAACCTTTGGTGACTACTTTGAATTTCTTCTAAGCTCAACTAATCGTATGAACTCCATAACGTAACTTAGTTTCGCTTCATCATCCTCATGTGTATTACTCTTAAATTCTGATTGGCTGGCTCTTTTGTGCCCTCACAGTGCTATATAAACGAATAATTTTTAGCGAGAGAAAGTCCAAGATGGATTGTCTCTATACACTCAATATTTTTATTTCCAAATTGAGATGTTTCCTTTCATAGCTTAATGACTGCACGTTATCCAGCATAGATATCATTTTAAGATTGTTATGGGTATAAAACATCAGTTACATATATGTATGTATAGTACATATGTGTATGTATGTATATATATATAGATACTCATATATACACGTATACAAACATTCACATATATATGCCTCTACCCCTCCCCCCCTTCTTTTGAAAGTGTCCCCTAGCTATGTTTTGAAATTTCGGCAATTGGGTGCAAAATGATAAAAAAAAATGTCCTACTATTACATTTTTAAAGGTTTAGGAACGATCCTCCCACCGTTTCATGTCCCAGGAAGGGGCAGTTGGGGCCCTCGCTCCTTCATATCTCCTATGAGTTCATCAAAACAACAGCAATGTCACCTATGTAATTCAAGAACCAAATTTGACGTCATGAATTTTCTGTTAATTTAGGTGAATATTGAGATGTTCAAGTTGTGAAGCTTGTTGATTTGAAATGGAATGATCCATGATCTTGAAGTTTGATTGTATTATATCCTCTAATTACGAATGTTGTAATTATCTTTCTTGGGATTGTGATTACCTGTATACAAATATAAATAGAACTTGACATGAAATTTATGTATATATACATTCATAAACCATCCATAAATTTCGTACATGGTTTTTATGTATAAAATTTTGAGCTAGTTACCTTATGATAATTCACGAACAATTTCCATTGATTGAAAAGAAATAGCCCCCCCCCCCATATACAATGCTAGTCCCGGTGCCCCATGTAACCAAAGTCGGTCCCTGCATATATTTACAAATCCCAACAAAATCAGTAACAAATATCAATTTACAGATTCTCTGATCTTGAGACATACAATTAGAATCTTTAAAATTACTAATGAAGACTCCTTTATGACATAGCTACAAACAGAAAGATTTACAACATCTTTGAATAAACTGCAATAATCTACAAAATTATTTTTACATACATTTCAAAGAACTAGTTTTGTCCTATATTTGCTACAGCTAAGGCTAAAACTTAATTTTTTTAATTTTCATTTGCTTTTACAAGATTTGGTTTGCTTTAGTTTGGAGCACTGCGATCTACTATTTTACAACACCAGTTGGCTTTTACAAGATTGAAGCAATGTACTAAAAGGAAAAGTCTCTCGTAATACTCATTTGAACTAAATTTAAAAAGTTAATTGTTTAGTTAAAATTTTGGTTTGTTAGGAAAAATGTAATAGTTATTATCTTTCACTCACCACTACAAAATATCTTAAGAGACCACTTGTTGTTAAAAAGTGATTTGGAATTAAAGCAAATTCCTTTCCTATATCAGACTGATTAAATAGTATGCTACATTCATTCATCTCCACATGAGCCCCTTTCTTACCCTGCTTCATGCTTTTGCACCGGGTTCTTCTTTAAAAACTTGCGGTTAAATAAAGCTTTTCAGTTGCCTTCTAGTATGCATTTTTCATGCACGAATAGAAGTATAAAACCAAATTTTCCCATAAGTTGTTGCTGAATGGATAACATACAGCTCTTTGGTACTAAAGTTCGTGGTTTTGAATCTCACTGCTAATATGGATATTCGTAGTTGTTAGAAATCAGCTTCAAGCAGTAGACTCGTATCTTTAACCCTCGTATAGCAACACGATAGACCGTAGCTCTCGAAACCAAACTCACATAATGCATGGAGCCGCTCTCCAGTGCCTCAACGTCGTCTATGTCGAGAGACGGCCCTAGCATTTTTCCAGCTTAGGCAAGCCTAATCAATAATACTAATATAGATGTACTGAATATTGTTTTAAGGAAAAACAAAATTGAGTTTTTAACAAAGCAATGGCAACAAACTTACAAACTGAAACTAGTGCTTACTATTTTCAAAGATTTCAAAGTTTCTTTTCTGTAAAATCACAAATAGCAGTTTTCAGATATAATTTATTACTCAATTTGCGTTCAATGGCGTACATTGCTAACCCATTAAGACGATTTACCAGGAGTAGATATGGTTTTTAACTCTATAGGGATCGATTTTTTTTCTTTTATAACTAGCTAAGCTTTTTTCACACACGTATTTGATCACAGTCAATGATTTGAAAATATTTAAAAATTGTTTTTGAATTTTCTTTTACTGTTTTTAACGAAAAATTATATTTATTGCATGTATGAATTCAGTATCAATTAAAAATACCATCAATAAATAAATTAAAAATACTTATTCGCCGCTGGCTGGACTATACCTTTTTCACGCACACATTTGATCGCAGACAATGATTTGAAAATATTTTAAAAACTCTTTTTTCGATTTTTTTACTGTTCTTAAGGAAAAATTATGTTTAGTGCATGTATAAATTCTGTATCAGTTAAAAATACCATCGATAAATAAATAAAAATATTGATATAAAATTATAACTAAATACCTTGTTTTATTAAGGAAATAATTCCTTGGTTCAAGCGTTAAAATATACAAGCAGAATGTAGAATGGAAATATAGCAAAAGAAGGAATATTTGCAACAGCAAAATGAAATTTGTTCTCAAAGATATAACTCTAAATTACTCCCATGTGAAGAAAAAAAATCAGAAGAAGGTGTATAAAAAGATTGATTTATATACAAACCAAATTGAGATAAAAGATAATTTTCGTTGTTGTTACTCATCCCCCTGATGTAGGAAAGCCGACACCAGGTCCAGTAACCCCGTCGCGTTTCGGGTTTTTAGTTATTTATTTATTTATCTATTTATTTTATGAGCAACGCTAGGATGGAAGAACTACTTTTCGTAAATATAGTCTAGGGAAAATCTTTAACTGATTCATATAAGCATCAATGTGCAGTGCAGGGTTAGATAATTTATTTTTAAATTAGTTAATTTCATTTCATAATTTACGTAAATATCCAGAAGCTTGTCTATTGCTGTTACATTTGATATATTTCTTGATACATTCAGTCTGCGGTGTATCTCAAAATATAGGAAGGCCCAGACGCCTATTTGTTCCTGTTGCATTTGATTTTTTACTCATTTATTTCCTACATGCAAGTAATCTAAATATATTTTTGTAGGTTATGTTTATTTATTTATCGAACTCTAGCTCAGTTTCCTTCCTCCTAAATTTTGCCTTCGTACCCAGTCGCCTACCTTACCTACCGCTATGCTTATGTTATGCAATAAATCAAAGTAAAACCCATACAGTGTTTTTTCTGTTCAATTTGAGATTTTAAAAATGAGAAACACACAAAAAATTCAAAAACACGTTGCTATACATAGATTATGCCCAATAAAGTACTAAACTGAAAATATTACATTTTTAAGTTTTCTAAAATTGAGAACTTCGTACAGTGTACAAGTTTTTACTTTGAACCTGTTTTTCTATATCCATCTAAATAAGTGCTACGTTGTTTAAATATTGAGTAACATTAAAGTTCTTTGTAACAATATTAATTGACTTTATTTCCTATTTAAAGTTTAAAAAAATTTCCTTTTAAAATCTTCAATTGAAAAGGAAAAAATTACTGAACAGTTTTATTTTGACTGATGGTATAAGCGTTGTTAAAGAGGGGTGAAAGTGATTTTAAATAAATAGATGGTTAGTTGCAAGGACTATGTATTCGAGGACTAGCTAGGCTGGGACTTAATCTTAACATTTATTCAGTACAGTGTGATTGGTTCATGCCAGAGTTGAGTTTGAATCCATAGTCTCTGATTTGAAACACCAGTGCCTATCTATTCGAACACATACAGCGACATTAAATAAAAAATGGTATAAAAACGTACTGGCGATTAAAATCAAAATACAGATAAAATACAAAGTGTGTTAACGATTTTTTACGTTTTCTGGAGAAAGTTAATCTAGAGGAGGACGTATGTCATAAAGAAGACAGAAACTTGAGAAAACGCATGTATTTTTAAATCTACAAATGAAGTGTTAAAAGGGTTAATACAGGCTGTATATCCCCTTCAAACGAACACATATTTATAATACAGAACCCTTATGTTTTGATGTTATGCTGTTGTTATGTAATGTTAGAGGCAGTAAATTATTCGCTGATGAGCTAAACTTGAAAAACACAGCTTGATAAAATCCAAAAATGAGTGAATGTATGAGTACAATTTTCAAACATTCTGAGGGTATTTCGCTAACATTTGAAATGTTATTTATACTTTATGCATTTTATCATTCACAATTTACAGTTAGTAATCAAGCTGTAAGAAATTGTAATCCTCTCTCTCGGAAGTTAATAAATTCATAGGCATTTAAACATAGATTAGAAGATTATGTTCAGAAACAACTGAAATTCAACGCCACAGTATCACATATGCAAATTGGAACTTTGCAGAAGGTTCTCAGGTCACAAGAACCCCCAAACCATAAATTTAAACTTTAAAAAAGCTGATTTTTTATAGTAAGCTGAATATGTAGATAAAATCAATTTGGTTATGCATAACATATGTAGGTATAATCATAATAAAGTATCAAATTACTGTTCGTTACCCCCCCCCTTCGATACATTCTATTAATGGTAGGTAGGGGGAGATGCAAACTGACTTTTCCCCCAGAGTCCCAGATTGTAATGATCGGGATCTTCTAAAAATAACTGAATATTGTTACTCAAGAGTTTGTTAGTTACTAATTGCTTTAAAGTTAATTTCAAAGAGCTACAAAAATCCATGTAAATAGGGAAACTCGAGCTCCAATACTGGTCCTTTAACGTGAAGCCTATAACTACACACTGCAGATATATTAGCCATTTTAGTAAGGGAGTACCATATGAACGACCAAATTATACTCATGAAAAGAACATAGGAACAAATCTAAGTCCTTCTCGGGAAACGTGAGAGTTGAGAGTCTTTTATAGCTCACAATTATCCCTTTTGTGAAAGATGTATGGTATCGTCACACAGTTCTGACAAAATTTATTCAAGAGTCATAGAATATTTTATTGGTGTTTTTTAATGCTCATTAAATCTGCCAGTGTAAAAATGCTTTTCTTTAAATTTAACTGGAGATATTAGATATTCAATTACTTATTAACTTGTGGACACAATAAAATTGAAATTTCCGTGGCTTGTTATTGAAAGGCATGGAGCCAAGGGCGCAAGAAAATTGTTAGAATTGAGTACCATCAAACATATAAGTAAGGTCATTAATGGATTAAATCCTAAGAATTTGTACACTTTTTACATTTTGTTAAAAAGTAAACGTTGGGACTTAGTAATCTACTACTCATGTAGAATTAAGAAGGCGATGAAATTTTACAATAAGAATATTTCTAGTGTAAGTTGCTTATACGTTTCATCATCCAAACTTCCTAGGATTCAATAGTTATTTTTAGAATTTTTAGCTTTTCCATATGATCAATATCATTCGTTTCCTTTTTTTTTTCATGATATTAAACGTTTACATTACATTGCATTTCAATAGTTTGTTATTTGAGAGTAAGGAGAATATTTAGAGTTCACTCAAAGTTATTTCCTCTTATTAATATATATACATATATATATACTGCACCATTTCAGCTCGTACCATTAACAAGGCTTGTTTTTTAATTGCGGGTTTAACCAGTACAACATTAATTAAAGAGATTTCTGCAGTAGGATTTGTCATATTTACATGAATTATATTTCTTAAAATAAATAATTTTAACCTATATATCGAAAGCAAAGTGTCCACATAGGAGAATAACTTAATTATGAGAGTAATGAATCGGTGTTTTGAGGCTCATTTAGGTGTTAGAGTTTGCTGTCGCTTTGAATTTAGGGCCAGTCTCACCAAAGTCGTTTAACGGCTAACCGCGATTAACCTAAGGTGCCAACCAATGGAGGGACCCAATTCTCCGTTTAAACAGAGATTAATCACAGTTAACTGTTAAACGAATTTGATGACACCAGCTCATAATGCCATACAATTATGAAGAGAGTCTGTGTCCAGCTATCCTCCAACTCTGACGCATGCGCATTTGAAGTCTACCCCCAAAAGAAAAAGAAACAGACAATCTTACCATCTTAGTACATGTGTCAATATTTGGCGCAGTATCGAAAGTTTGGCAAATCAATTTTGAAATATTTTTTATGTATACTTTAATGCTTTACTCTTTATATTAATTTCGGAATTAAGACATCCAATGTATGACTTCTTACAACACTTATATATTCATATTTTATTCTTATATAGAAGACAAAAAACTACATTTTTAATATCAGTTATACAGTAGTTATCATTTTTGGATGGATTTATTCTGTTGTTTACAATCCTCAAAGTGCTAATGACAAATTAAGAAGATTAGAAATTTAGAATATGTTGCAAATAAAAATTATCTTGGCATGCATTTAACATTATAAAAGATTTCATTCCTTTTGTCGTCAGTCAGTTATTTAAGTGTACAAGTGATACAAAAATATTAATTTGATGAGACCCTAGCTGTCAAATTATGTACAAATAACTATATATTCATATCTTAACTATTTAAAAATTAATCTAGAATTTCTCAATTTTATTCAGCAATTTTTAAATTTTATTAGAGTTCAAACTATGTTTTACACTATGTATATACAACCAGAATAAATAGACTAATTACTTTATAGAAAAATTTACTTTTACTGCTCAGTAGAATTAAACATAGTATTAAAATATTTTTTTCCCAAAGAAAGTTTATTCTTTAAAACTTTGATAAATTTTTCCATATCCATTATTTTATCCTTTTAGAGTTATTAAACTTTTAGTAAATAACAAAAAATCATTAACTTTAATGAGGTTAAGTTAATGGATAAATAAATATAACCTCATAAAAGTTAATGAATTTTTTAGTGGAAAATGCTCTAACAGCTATTTGTAAATTTATGGATATCTATATCCACTGCTCTATAGTCTATGTCATAAACAGACATGATATCATTTATGTAATATTTTTACTACTCTAATTAGCTGTGTGAGTAGGCCTTTCAAAAATTATGCACTTCCAATTTAAATTGTCATATGTTGATAAACTGCCCCCTATGCTAGGAATTTCCTAACAACATTTCTAGGATATGTGTAATTAACAAATTATGTTACAAAAAACATCCAATTTTTAGTTAGTTTGATGCATATTTTATTTATCAAAGTATAATTTTATCTTTATATGATAATATAACAAATTATAACAAAACATTATTAAACAATGTTATACAAAAATTTATGACCCATGGGTTTTTACTGATATAAATTAATGGTATTAAATAATTATTTCTTTAATAAGTATATGTTATGAAGAAAATGTTTGTTTGTATATTTGCTGGTGCTAATTAAAACATTGTTATAGATATAAATTTCGTGAATTTACAACATCATTTATAAAATTTCTCTTAATTTTGTGTGAAAATGCATTTATTTACAGAGATATAACTTATTTAAAGAATCAAACCAACATAGTTATTTAAAAAAATAAAATTTTGATTAACTCTTTCATATTGAAACATTTAAAAAAAGATGAAACTTAAAATCTCTATACAGATAACAAATCTGAACAAACTTGACTAATTGAATTTTTATTCAAAATGTCTATTTTTTTTACATTGCTTTTTACATTACAACTTTTTATTTATTAGTTTATGTATTTTTTATCTCACTTATAAATGAAACCGAAATCATTCAGAAGAATAAAATAAATAAATTTATATACACATACACACACATATTTGAACATTTGTGTGTTTATATATATATATATATATATATATATATATATATATATATATATATATATATATATATATATAAGCAAAATATAGGAAGTAACCAGCAAATTTTATTTAATACAAAAATACAAATTTCATGTTGTAATATAAAATTTAAACATAATGAAAACAGAATTTTCTCATTATTATTAATGTTTATAATCAGTCATAGAATATAAATACAGCACTTCTTTATTTAAATGTGTGAAACTTTCACCAATATTTTCTTTTCATTATTTAAGGGTTTTAATAATGCTAAATTTGGATTTCGATTTTTTCCTTCTTGTGGAGTTTTAATTTTCTTACTAGGTAGTTCATTTTTAAAATGTTCATGAATCTTAAAATTTACATATTTAATTTTGTTGCTTAATTTTAGCACATTATATATAGTATTTTCTTTTTTTTTTAGTTCTTTATTAATTTTAGGGTTTATTTCACAGCCTTTCAGAACATTTTCAAGAATGTTAATTTCTGGTTTTTAGATACTATTCAAACTGTACATTTGCAAAATATTAGAAATTTCTTTTTCACCACCGCTGTTTTTAATATATGTATTTTTCTCTTTTGGTATTTCTCATATACCTGTATACTTGCATGAATATGTTTACATATGTTGTTTTAAATTATTCGCACATGTATACTGAAACAGATGAAAGCACCCTTTGCAAATTGTGCACTTCAATTTATATTGCATGATACAAGTTGGATGTTCAACAATGTAATGATGCTTATGATCTAATTTTTTAGTTGATTTCACTTCACACTCATAATTATTTACTTTGGTTATCATATTAAGTGTAACTGTATGACTTTTAACATAGCTCTAACTTATTTTAGTTATTCTATATGTATCAACATTTTTCATAAGTTTAATTAATCTTTGAACCTTCCCCTTATTTTACTAGAGCGAGAATAGTTTTATCTAATCTTTTTAACTTTTTTCTTTCTAGATAAAAATGCTTAAAAGTAAATGCATGTTAGTAGTATTAGAAGCAAATTTAAAATATTCCCCAAACTCTTTGGTATCAACTGAACTGAATATTTTTGTTTACAGTATGTAAATAGATAAAATAGATGTTATCAATAATCAATAAAGCTTATCTTCATGAATGACATACATTCTTTGTCATTTTTCATATTTTTGAAAATTATGCATGTATTTTAACTTTCAAAAACATGCGCCATTCCTGCCTCATGTAAGGGTGTGATAGGACATATTTATTACCAATGTAATTGTTATTTTAAAACAACACTTCTATAATTACTCTCCTCTTAATATTTTTTTAAAAATGGTAAAATATTTTAGTTTGTCACCCTGAAACTTACAATGTTGTATTAATAGAAAATAATTTGTAAAACATACTTTTGTTAACTGTCCCATTCATGTCTATTTTACCCCAATATGATATAAATTATTATCAAAATCGGTAAATTCAATATTTTCAACTTCAATTTGGGTATGATGATCATCTATACGCTCCCTTAAATGCTTATGAATCCAAATTTTGTGTCGCTCGATGGACTCTCTAATCTCCGATTCAAAATTATGTTCACATAATTTTATGTTTTGTTAAAGAATCTTTCTTAATAAAAGGTTTTTTACAAATATTGCATCCATATGATGATTCCATTTTTCATGAAATAAAATATAAACTTAGCGAATAAGTCAACCACAAAAAAAAGCACGTGGTGGCGAATTACTATGTAAATTCAGCAGTTAAGTGATCTTTTATAATAAAAAGTTTTTCATAAATGTTGCATCCATAGGATGGGCTTATTTTTCATGAAATAAAATATAAACTTAGCGAATAAGTCAACCACAAAAATGCACGTGGCGGCGTGCTATAAAAATGCGTGTTATTCCCTGGGCGACGGCACACTATATAAATTCAGCACTACAGTTGGCGAAATCTCTAGAAAGTGTGAACGGAGGGAAGCTGGTTTTGAAGTATAACCCTTCAAAGCCAGCTTCCCTCCTTTCACAATGCGCATGCGTTGGAGTTTGGAAGTTTGCTGGACACAGACGCTTCTCAATTATGTGGCTGCTAATCTTCGATAAAAGGAAATATGTAGTTGACTGTTATGAGAAGACCCTAAGGGCCGATTAATCTCTGTTTAAAAGAAGGATTGCGTCTCACCATTGGTTGGAGCCATGGGTTAATCACGGTTAGCTGTTAAACGACTTTGGTGAGACCGGTCCTTAACTTTGAAGCGAACATATCTGCCGAAATGAGTTAAGCATGGTTAAATAGAAATTTGTTATCCCCTTTTTGAATGGATTAAATTATTTATCAACTTAAATATTCTTAATAATGATGTAGGGTTTATTACGCACATTATGTTACCTTTTCGTGTGAACAAATACGGGCAATGGATTTTATCAATGTTTTTTTATTTTTTGGATATGAGTCATATTTTTTTTTTTTTGCTATCGAAAAACAAAATTTATAATATCTGAAACTTTTTATATTAAGATTAATTATTTTTTCCAATCATTTTAGCTTTTATTGAAATTTTTCTTATATTTAAATTTGCGTAAAAAGAGGTTAAAAATATGTTACGGAAGCTAATCATAGGACAATAAATAAAATTTTCAAATCAGAATTATAGATAATTTTATTGTAATTTATTTTCTTAAATTAATTTTTTTAATTTTTATTTGTCGTTTTGTATAATAAAAATGAATTTTTTTGTGGTTTTTGAAGTTGATGTCTGAAAATTTATTTTATATGTAAAATACAAATAGGGGGATGCAATTATTGTAGGTGACGCTATGTGTGAGAGAGTGACGTCATCTACTGTAATTTTTTCCATTATTTTTCTTAGTTAAATGGGTGATATTGTTGTGTGCGCTAACTAACGCTGTAGTTTATCTAATATTATTTTTCTTGTGTCTGACGGCGTTTGTTAACGTTATTCACTCTCCTAGATAAATACGTCTTAAACTTATACGGCTGGAAATAACAGAGTTCCTATTTATGCGATTAGACTCTCTACTGCTTGTTAAAGGTGCCAAAACATACATATTCTGAGCATGAAAACAAAAGTTAGTATATTTCTGCAATGTTTTATCTCCTCCTGTGACTAACAGAAGTACTTCTTTGGTAATTATTTTACAGTATACGAGTACGTGTTAAAATAATGATATTATTTAGTAGTTAGTTGTTAGTTAGCGTATAGAGATTTGGTTTTCAAGTATTTCTGCTATATTGACTGCATCTGCGTATCGTAGGTTTTATAAGTGTACAGAAAATACTTTAACCACAATGTGGTGCTCTACCAGTAATATGGCTGTTCCTTTCCCAGAAAGTCGAAAAAACAATCAAATTTGCCCTCGTTGTAATGAACGTACTATTGACTCGAGCTTGTTGCCTTGCCTTCATGCTTTCTGCAAACATTGTTTAACACAACTATCACAGAATCGTTTATGGAATTTCTCAGAAAGTATCGTCTGCCCTACATGTCATAAAAGCGCATTTTTTTCTAAGGATTCTGGACTTGAATTGGTGTCACAAAGTGCTCTGCTTAATACTATCCTCGGCCTCGTAGATGACTTCAGTGCCTATTCTCCTCAAATAATTGAGCCAGTGCTGTGCAATTCATGTGATGAAGGTAATAAGAGTGTAGCAAAATGTAAAGATTGCAATGAAGTGCTCTGTGAAAACTGTGTTAGAGCCCATCAGAGAGTCCGTTTGACAAAAGATCATGTAATTGATATTATAACTATAGATTGTTTAGATTACCAGATGCCAGTAACATCAGTTCATACCCCCACTAAGTCTTCTACTTATTGTGACCTTCATCCTTCAAAGCTTCTTATGTTATATTGTGAAATATGTCGAGAACCCCTATGTAATGAATGTGCTATGGATTCAAAGCATACAGGTCATGCTATCAGTTATTTGCAAGATGCTGTAGGAGAATGCCGGCAAACTACCCTCAACATTCTGGAGGAGGCTAAAAATAATATGCGTACTATTGAGGAAAGTATTCAAATGAATCAGAGTATGGCTGATGATGTAGAAGTTAAAGTTCAAAATGTAGCTGCTGAAATTAGAAGTACAATTAGAAGGCACATGGCTGTGCTTGAAGAGCGACAAAGAGATCTGTTATGTCAGCTAGAGAAAATCCGCCAAGTTAAAGGAAGATCTTTATTACTGCATATTAAAGATTTAAAATCACTTTTGAAAGATGTATCACAGATGATTGAATATATTCAGCGTGTTTTGGATACCGGAAATGATATTGATATTTTAAAAGTAAAAGAAAAGTGTTTGGTTGAAATGAATGAAATAAGACAGAGACGTAGTAATATGCAACCCCATGAAGATGATAACATAATATTCACTGAACCTGACAGTGCTTTATTAAGTGCTATTGGTACTCTTGGCTTTATCAGTACATCTGGTTTTGGACCAAATTCTGTTGCTGCTGGTGAAGGTCTTCAACAAGCTCTCTGTGGTCATCAGTCAACGTTCCTTGTTCAAGTAAAAGATTATTTAGGAGAACTGCAGGTAGTAGGGGGAGATGCACTTTATGCAGCTGTTCAGTCTCCAGATGGTACAAATTGTAAAGCTCATGTCATTGATAGACAAAATGGTACTTATGCTGTTTGTTACATCCCAGAAGTAGTTGGTCAGCATACTATTTCAGTTCTTCTACGTGGAATGCATATACAACATAGTCCATTTCATGTTAATGTTCGTATGGGACGTAATTACAATCAAGTTGGTAAAATGTTACTGTCCTTTGGAGGGGAAGGTGATGGTGATGGAAAGCTTTGTCGTCCATGGGGTGTCTGCACAGATAAAAGTGGAAATATTATTGTAGCTGACCGTAGCAATAACAGAGTACAAATATTTAATCCTGATGGTACTTTTAAACTAAAATTTGGATCCCCAGGATCAAGACCAGGGCAATTTGATCGTCCTGCTGGTGTAACCATAGATCACCTTGGTCGTATAATTGTTGCTGACAAGGATAATCACCGCATTCAAATTTTTGATTCAGAAGGAAATTTTATATTAAAATTTGGGGAAAGGGGTAGCAAAAATGGACAGTTTAACTATCCATGGGATGTTGCTGTTAATGCTGAAGGTCAAATTCTCGTATCTGATACAAGAAATCATAGATTACAGCTCTTTGCATCTGATGGAACATTCATTAATAAATATGGTTTTGATGGTGGACTCTGGAAACAATTTGATTCTCCCAGGGGTGTGACCTTTACTTCTGATGGTCATATGGTTGTAACAGACTTTAATAATCACCGAATATTGGTTGTACATCCTAATTTTCAGTCTGCTAGGTTTCTTGGGCAAGAAGGATCTAACAATGGCCATTTCTTGAGACCACAAGGTGTTGCTGTTGATCCTGAAGGTCATATTATTGTTGCTGATTCCAGGAATCACCGCATTCAAATTTTCCATCCTAATGGACACTTCCTTTGCAAGTTTGGAACCCCAGGAACTGGACCAGGACAAATGGATCGTCCATCTGGTGTCTGCATCTCCCCAGAAGGCTACATCATAATTGTCGATTTTGGTAATAATAGAGTTCAAGTGTTTTAATTGACAAAATTTTTTTATTGAACTGCTTTTGTCCAAATACTTAACCTCTCTAGCATAATTTAGCTCAGGGAAATATCAAGTCTACAAGGCATGGAAAGGTTTTAGAAGGTGCTTATTTGCATCAGTTCCTTTTATTTTATATTGTTTTAATCTCATGTGATAAAGTTTTATACCTCGCTAAAGTCATTTTATGACAATTTTCTTCTACCTCAGAATGTAGAATTTGAAAGAACTTTTATTTTTAGTTTTCATACTTGCTGCACAGCAGATATACCCTTTTTTTTCTTAATTTGTATTTTTAAATTTTCTTAATTTTTTAAAGTTATTTGCATATTATTGGACCTATTTTCATTAAAATGAATATGGAATTTCTGATGTTAGAAGACGTGTCATAAAGGTGACAAAAAACTACAAATGGTTCATGTTCCTAAAATTTAGCACTTAAAAGTGTGAAGGCATAATGTTTTAACTGTGTCTTGTGATCAGATGTAGGATAAATATTTTACTTACGCTATATATAACAGCACTGTAGTTTATAATATCCACTTATGACATAGCTTTAATAAGTGGATGGAAATTTCTTGCTACAAAACTGTCCAGCTTTATACTGATAGATTTGGTATGCAAAATACTATACCATTAATCTATGTAATCAAGAATGTCAAAATACTTTTAAATGTTATGGTGTAAGTTATGTTTCATAATGTGGATTGAACTGATACTGTTAACTGGAAGTAATTCTCAAGTCATTAAATTAATGGTAGATATTGTATATAATGAATTTTTTTTAACGTTGTTATATCTATGCCAAATAATATTTTGAGAACTCTTATCTTTTAAAGAGCATTAAGTTAGAGTTGAGTAGTTCTCAAATTTTAAGTTGCAGTACTTATTTTGAATGTACTTTTGTTATGCTTGTAATTTTTCTTTTATTCTGAAAATGAAATTTAAAGCTACTTAGACCTGATTTTTAAACTCTTATTACAACACTTTCTTATCAATTTTATTAGTTTTAAGTGTGTATATATATATCTCTAAATAACAGCTGTATAATGCAATGTATTAATTTTTTACAGTTGACTAGTCATTCTGTGGTTTATACTTTAAAGCATATAAAGAAATTTGATTTTGTCAAGCCATGTCACTGTTACTTTTTATTTTTGTAACTTCCTGTTATATAATATTTGATAATTAGTAGAATCTGATTTATATGTACTATTAAAAACATCTTAAGTTTGTTCCAGGCTGGCTTTGTAAATATCACTTTCTCTCTGATAAATTTGAACCTTTTTCTTCCTTGATAGGAATTACCTACCTCATATTCCATACCTACAGCCCTTTACCTCACATTTTGTACCTAAAAATTCTTATTCTATGCAAAAGTTTATAGCATAACTAAAGTACACAAGCATTACCCTCAGTGATCAATCCATATGTAGATTTTTCATTCATTAACTAAAGAAAGCTCTTGCCTTTATTTTAAAAACTATGTAAATATGTTCTATTAACTTGTAATTCAACAATATAAGATGACCTATTTAGATGTATACCTATATACTTTGTTCATCAAAGTACTTAGTTACCTCAAAGTTATCATGCATTTTAAACTTAAGATGTGTCCCACAAATTTCAAAGTTTTAAGTATTTGCTTTCATGTTTAATATCACATGTGACTAAATTTTTTTATTAAATTTCTTTTAAAATATTGATTGACAATATTTAAAAGCTGTTTTAATCAATTGTAACAAGATTTTATCTACTATAAACTAATGTTCTATTACTAGTCAAAGATAAGATTTAAATTACTTTTAATATGTGAAAGAAAGAAGGATGCAACAAGAAACTTTTGAAGTGGAGAGGGGGCAGGGTTCTTTCGCTTTTAACTTGTCTCAAAATAAATGCAGCAATTCTTTTATATATATAGATATATATACTCTATGAGGGGAGTAATTCTCATTTCTCTCCTTATACCACCCTCTTTGCTATGATACTGAAGACAACGTTAATCTTAAATTTACAACTGCAGTCTCTGAATTCTTGTTTAGCCTGCTTTCCATATTTGATAATTTATATTGAGTTATTCTAAAATGAGGAATACTAAATAAATTTTTAATTTGAATCTTTAACTCTTAAAGTAAATTATTTTAATGGTAGTTCATATTTTAAACATTGAAATATGTCATGTTCCCTCATTGTATTTATTCCTTAGTACAAAAAAGTTATGCAATAGCTTTTTGATTTAAGGCAACAGTAGACTATCAGCTGCAAGAGAAATAGGCTTGAAAATTCAATATTTCTATCTCAATAACTAATGAAATATAACTGAGAATAAAAAGGTGGAGAACCCTAGAACATATCTTTATGTCTTGGAAACATTTTGTAATTAAAAATATGAACTGTTAAAAGCTAAGAATTACTTTAATGTACAATGAATTGCTTTTAAAATGAAAATGTATCTTTTACATGGTTTTCCTTACTTTGAAATAAAGTTGTCTTGCAGACATAAGAATAACAACATTCAATTTGGACATGATAGCTTTTTAGGGTTAAATCTATATATATATATATATATATATATATATATATATATATAAATGAATTTCTGTCTGTATGTACTTGATAGACTCAAAAACCATGCATCCAATCGCTGTGAAAATTTGGGAAATTATTAGGTACATCCCTGGGAAATCCATTCCTTCCCCCTTTTTTGAGCATTTTATGTCATTATTCCAAGCATTATTTTCCCCGGTTAAACGCAAACGATTAATTTAATTTATCGCATCATAACTAAGTGAAAGAAGCAATATTTCTAGCAATGCGACGTCATCCCAAGTAATTGTTTTAAATGCAGTTTTCATCTGTTAAAAGCATGAGATTAAAATTTTCAATTCATCACATAATAAATAGGTGAAAATGATATTTTTCTATCGTATGATGTCATTACTTTAAATATCTGATTTATTCATTTTTTATTTTATATTATTTAAACATCGTGTGCTTAGTATCAATTCGATTTGACCTGGAAATTGAGATATAAAGTGATTAACTTTCATTTCTATGTCACTCAAATTATAGCATTTTTATATGAGAACTTATTTTAAATTTAGTTCTTAGTTAATTTTTACGTTACAATGAAATGGTTATCAACAATATTTTAACAACAAAAAGTACAAATTTCAGTAACTCTCATGGCTAAATAAAAACCTATCATTTTATATAGTTATCTTCATATTCATATGGTTGTCGGTATGAATGTACATTTCTGCTTCATACAAAACCATGTGGTTTATCATAAATTTCCTTAATTTTGGACAGCATTTATTAATACTGTGGCAACGCTAATATCCCTCCGCTTAACATGTACGCGCAAATTTATTCTGCGCATGAGCAAGCTGTACTAGAGGTATGAAAACATTCCAGAGATCAGTTGGGAAAAGAAAATGGCATGTGTTGTGTGAATAAATGTTTCAGTTTAAATATTCTTGTATCCATCACTATTAGAATTATTTTCACATGGAAATTAATGCCAAGCAAATCTCCATTTCTAAATCATAATAGCCAGGCCGAACGATGGCCGATTCGTTAGGGCGTTGATCGTCGGTACCGGAGTTCGTGGGTTCGAATCCCACTATGGCATGGATGTTCGTAGCCATTCGGAATCGGCTTTAAGCAGTAGGTCCCAGTCTCATTAGCCCTTGTGTGCAAAACAGTAGATCGTAGCGCTCCAAACCAAACCAAACCATAATAGCCAATTATTGTACAAAAGGGGGTATTTTTCCTCAATACCAACAGAATTGGCACTGTTGCTGTCAAAACCTCTGCTTCCTATTCTACCACGTAATATGGCAAGATCTATTAACGTTGCTAAAAACCGTACAGTAGTAATACAGTAATGTAATTTAGGGTTAAACTTATATTTTACCATAAAAATGTTTTAGCAAATTTAATATAAGACACAAATTCGATTATAAAAACTGAATATTGTTAGAATACCCTTATAGAAATATGAAATATGCCAATGGCTCGAACTGAACTGTGACGAATTTAGAGAGTTATGCATGGAAAAAAAAATCTTTGTTTAAAAGTAATATATTAAGTTCACCGTAGTGAAGCACGGACACACTTGCTAGTATATATATATTACATAAAATTAATAGGGAAAAAATTTCAAAAGTTTTGGTGTTAATAAATATTTGAAACAATGGTGCGTATTTCTGCAATGTCCATTTGATTATAACTATATTCTAAATATGTAAAATTAATAAAAATTACTGTTGTGACTGGTATATTGAAACTTAAGTTTCAAGTAACCTATTCAATTCTATTTTTTAAAGCAGTTAATAAAGTGATTTTTTTTTTTCTTGAAATTGTAACTTGTTTTCCATTTATTAGTAATGTCATTAAATTTTCAAGCAGATTGATTATAAAGGAAAAATTAATTTTGAAAGTTGTCTCCTTAAAATTTTTTGATAAAGTATGTAGGCATTAAGTTAAATTACTTTGATATATTTTAGTTGTACATGAGTAACTTTCTCTGCCTATTTATCACAAAGAAGTTAGAATTTTTAGATGTAACATCAGGAGGTCTGTTTAAGTAATTGTACCATTCATAAAATACATTAAGTTCGGTCTGTACCTGTCCTGTTGAAATTCTTATTGAATGTTGGGCTAGCCTATAAAGGCGCCTCCACACTATGGTCCACCGCAAGCCATCATCACTGTCTGGAGGTGATTTGGCTTATCGTGGTTGATGGCGGCAGACAATAAAATAGCCTTGGCAGACGATGGCTTCCAAGGCGATTTTTCTGCAAAGATCAAAGGCAGCCAGATGCGCAACTAAAGTGTGCAGTAGACCCTATGGACAAATCAATACGCTCAGCTAATTTATTGGCCCAGCATGTGGATGTAACCCGTGAACCATCGTTCGAGGTCACCATCAGGAAGTGGTGAACAACTAGCGTTAGTGTGGAGGCTACATAAAGAAAAAATATCCTCTGGTTGGCTCATTTTAATCATTTAAAAAGAAAAATTATACCATGTGATAGAGTAGCAAATTCTCTGGGGTGCTATATTTCTTTTTTTTTTTTTTGTAAACAGGTAGAAAGTATATTAAATCATTTGAGAGTAATTTTGTGTATACTCTTTCAAATTCAAATAAGTGAATTTAACTACATAATTTCTGAAAAACTCCTTTCATGTAACATTACCTTAGAATTTCAAATTTGTATAATTTCACAAAAAATAGGACCCTTGCTTAAATTATCAGGTTTACAGTTGATTTCAGCCTCGCATAATTGATTCTTCATGTTTAAAAAAAAAAACTATATAGGAAAAAGTTTAGACAGATCCCTGATCATTATGTTGTGGAAGGTGTTTGGATAAACCTAATTGAAAGATGTTTATTCTCACCCAACATCATATTTATGTTTAACATTAAAAAATAATCTATATTTCTATATATATATATATATATATATATATATATATATATATATATATATATTTCTCTTAAGGGGACACAGTACCTAGACTATATCTTTATATATACATATATAATATGTATACTGTTCTTATGCTTCCACATCTGCTGAGAAAAATTTAAGTATTTTCAATATTTAAAGAGTATTTTTATTTTTGGTAACAATTTCTTGTGTTACATAAAAAAAAAAAAAAAAAAAAAAAAATCTGTAAAGATATTTGGTGTTTTATGAAGCAAGGGTTTAATAAGGGTCCAAGTTCATATAAAATGCTATAAAATATCATCCATTAATAAATATTAAAACAAGCTTGAATTTATTGAAACTAGGGTATTCGATCTGGAATTCAAATCAGTCTACACAGTTTGATATGAGGCAGTTACGCTCATTTTTTTTTTTTATCACTAAGTAATAGTATGATGTAGAAGATAGTTTGTTATAAAAGCTGCCTCTGTGTGTGTTTATATGCATTTGTTCTTTATATAAATCCACATGGTTTTTTGTATATTCACTAAATTTTTCAGAGCTCTTCAGTAAAATAGTCTATTAAAACCTTTCTTGCATAGTTTTTTCCTTCAATGTTATGGTTTTTAACAGTATTGAGGCTCTTGTTTCTAATTAAGATAATTGAAATTACAATATTATTGAAAACTTATGTAAAATGGTAAAACTACACATAAGATTTGATGTGTATCTAAAAATTAATGAACTGTTTTATTATGTTTAAACCAAAAGGTTTTCTTGAAACTTTTAAAACTAAGCCCATTTGAAACTAAAGACAATTTGAAAAAAAAAAAAATCCCTTCTAATATGCTTTAATTTGAATGTTAAAATAAGATACTATCAATTTTTCCTGTACTGCTTAAAGTAATGAAATGTGTAAAAAGGTAAAGTGTCGCTTTAAAGATTAAAAACTTGAATATTTCTGATGTTAATTTCAGTTTGCAAAATTAATGGACTATAAAAGTTCAAATGAGGCCCATTATTTTTATAAGCCTTTATCTCACTTGTATTAAAATGGAGCAAAAAATCAAACACTGACATTGTGCAGCATTTTTCATTGTCTAATTATAACTTTATGCAAATTTGAACTATTAGTGTTTTAAGAATATTTAATAACATAGTATTGCATTATTCAGCTGTATGAAATGTTTAAGTAGAGGATTTTTTTTCCCTTAATCTAACTTATTTGTCACTTTAGATATTAATGTTCCTAATTCTTCTATCTATAATTTTGTTCTATGAAGATAACTTGTTCTTAACAGTAGTTTGAGAATAAGTCAATTGTTAAAAAAAATAGTTTTATTAGTCTTATGATTTTTACTTTTATTTTGGTTAAATGTTATGTGTTCAGCAAAGATTTACCTGAATTTCTTTGTATTGCTGGCTAAATGTTACTAATAAATTTTTATCAGTTTAAATGTTCATTTTCCTATGAAACAAAATATATAAATATTATTACTGATAATATAAAGATATGCAAGTTCCTTAATGTAAATCTTGTTTTAATTTAGTTTGTTTTAACAAAGAAAGATCTATTTTCACAGCTGTTGTATCTTTTGTAGACGTTTCCTATTGTGTGTGTGTGTTTGTGACTATTATATATATACATATGTATATACAAAATATAACTTGGCATGTTTATACATATGATTTCTCTTCAAATGTTGATCTTGTAAGATTGCTGTATACCTGTCCAAGAGAAATTTTGATTTGGAAATTTGAAATGAAAATGTGTCACTTATAACTTTTAATTGCAAGTTTGTATTAAGTCATGTGTACTCAGGTGATTTATTTTTCAGTCTGCTTTAATGCTTTATTTGTTCCTATTTTTTTGTTATATATTAAAAATTTTATTTTAATTGTGGCTTCCTAATGCACTGGTTCTCAGTAGTAGAATTTTGTTATGGATACCAATAAATTATTTGTGATGAATTTATTGTATAAGTATCCTCTAATGTGTAGCAGAATTGATGTATGTCATCAATGATTATATTAAAAAAAAGAAAGTTGTATAAAATACAGGTGAGTGGCAAGTTGAGAACCTCTGCTGAAGTATAGATGTTTATATGCTTTCGTTCTAAGTCAGTATTATTTTCTTTTTCTAAAAATTTTATTTTAAACTAGCTATGCAAACTTAATTAGACTAATCAAGGACTTTTTAATCACTTGCTCCTTCTGTTCCTGTGATTTTTTTTCTTTCTATGAAATAGAATGTTTTTGCTGTACAAAATTCTTTATTACTGGTGTATTGTATACAATCGTTTACAAAGTCAAAATAGAATATTCATTTTTTAAAGGCTTCTCTGCTTTGTTAATATTGTGCCTTTTAATTATACTTCAGAAGCAGGGAAAAGGCACACTAAATTCAAGGAATTGAATTTTTTTTAATTAAACTTGCATTTATTACAGAATAAATCAAATTGTTTTCATTCCTATTTTAACCTGTTATGCTTCTTTAAAAAATTTTTATCATGAAATATGCAAAATAATGTATTGCCATTATGAGCAAGAAATTTTTCTTTTTTACTGAAAGTGGTATAATGTGGGCCTTTGTTTTTAATATGTAGTAACAAGAAATGCCATTAATTTATTCTTTAAATTGTTGTGGACAATTTTAGCTGCCCGCAATATTGATATTTGGTATAGACCAGATACCAATATTGAATGTATTATGTCAAAATTGTAGTATCCAGTAGTTTAAATGATTTTTAATTTTAAAGATTCTACACTTTAAAATATATTTAAGGTACAATGTTAGTGATTGCTACCAATTTAAAAAAAAAAATTATTTTGTGGAAGTTTATTATTTAAAATTTTTCTTTCCTGGAAAGTGATACAGCTTTCTGTTATAATAACAAAAATGTGTAATGTATAGAAATTTATCTGCAGCACTGATCCCAGACTAGTCAGCTTTGATCCTTTTACTATTTACCAACTTAAATGGCATTTAATAAAACAGTTAGGCATTAAATCGATTTTTTGCTCATATATATTTTCATGTTAATGTTCAATTCCATTTTGTTGTTGACCTTATGAGTAGCAGGTTTTTTAATGTTGATTTACTTCATTGTGTGTTTATATAAAACCTGTACATCCAACTCAAAGGGTTAAACATTTATAAACTGTGATAGGTATTTGATGTCTTGAAACTCTGAACACTTTGTGACTTTTATATTTTTTCTCCTTAATCTGTTCCCTTTTTACCAAGCCAAGGTGAGGCTAAAACTGCACCAATCAAAATAGATCTTACCATTTTCAGTGTTGGGCGTTTTTTGTCTCATGTCTGAATTTTCTTTTCTGCATTTTCTTCCATGTTAAGTGTTTTTGTCTGTATTCTTGAGCCAAGATCAGAATTTGGTTCTCTAACTGCCTGGAATCAAAAGTTTAAAAACTAATTCATGCATATAACCAACTTGACTTGTATACGTATTTTGGAAAACATTTTGTGTATTATCAAATATATAAAATCTCTTAGAGTGAAATAGCTGATATACTGAGCATTTTATTGTTTATTGTAATATACAAAAAGCCCAACTACGCTTCAGAATATCGGGCTTTTTTTCTGAATGTGACTATATCCTTTCTAAATATAAGGTTTAACCGAATTGAGTGATTGTGCTTATGTTGTGTATGTGAAATACTACTTGATGTTAAATGGCTTATATCTCTCATACTGGTTTTGAACCTATTATGTATAACTTGGCGTATAGCTGAATGTTCCTAAGACTATGTGTGGTATCAATATCTTCACATGGTTTAAATATTTGTGACTTTGTTGCTTTAAGTCATTTTTCTCAGGGATTATGTAACTTGAAATATGTCCTGAATATGTATGTGCTAAAACAATCGTAAAATCAAATTTTAAGCTTTTTTTTTGTTTTGTTTTTGTAGTTACTTATTTACACTATTTTATGCTAATTATGATATTTGCAGATTGTGAACAGCATTTCTTTATCAAAGTATGCTTTAGAATTAGAATCTATATACATATATATAGATCAGATATATTAAGCTGACATAGAAAAAGAGAGAGAGAGCTTCTGCTATATCATCTGAAACTGTACTCATAAAGCAGTAGCTATTTGTCACAGGAAATATAGTCCTGTTAAAAATTGAGCCTTTTCTGATTTTTATATTGAGTGCTCTATTGTAGTCATCAAGTATGTAATTATATCATTAAATGATTCATTATAAATGATGACATTGACTCATATCATACAAATGTAAACTTACCTGAAAAACATAATCAAAGATGGTATTGTAATGGTGTATTGTGTGTGTAATTTTCAACTTGTCATATTTGGCAGGTTGGTTTGTTAATATTTGTGTGCTTAATGTTTTAATTTTCGTATTGAAAAAAAAGTCACTGAAGTTTATTTGATTATGTGAATCCTGCCATGCTTCAGAAAAATTTTCTTTGTCCTGTAATTTTATTGTATTTTTAGTTTATAAAAGGGGCTATATTTATCCCTAGACATTTATGAAAAATTGACTCTGTCCTTTATAGTGATTTATGTAGGTAGGCATTTCCTAGGATGATAAACGTCCAGCCTCCTTACAGTATAATTAAATCTTAATGGTGACAGTTCCTATGTAATTATAAGATATTTTCAAATTTGCAGATGCTTTTTTGCCTCTCTGCAAGCACTTGCAATAAAACCAGATATATCAGTCCTAAAAGTGCTCTTGTCATTATAAACTTCGGAAAATAACTTTTTTCTAACTCTTATATTTACTTTGACCGGTATCTGAATATATGTTATATTTTAATATTCAGAACTGATTTTTGTTCAAATGCTGTGTATTCATGTTATGTTACTGGGTAATTCCATACCAAATCAATGCAAGGTTTCTACCTAACCACCTCCAATTTTAATAAAATTTGGTATAGTAAGTGACTTCATGGCTATAAAGAAAATTCTCAAATCTTAAGTTCAAATAATAACTGGTTTGGGAGTTATAAGGCTTTAAAGTTCAGATTTCTCAAAAAAAATACACTATCAGCACACCTTTAAATTACACTTGCTACTCACCTAATTAAGCTAGAGATATGTGCAACGTGTTATTTTAAACCTTTTTTAATGGGCTTTCATATGATATACAACACATGATGATTTGAAATTAAAAAAAAATTAAATTTAAATTTAAATTTCTCAAAAAGCCAAGTTTTTAAAATATTGAAAAAATTCTCAAAAATAACTCATATTATTGTTAATTAATCCTCAAAGTTCCATGTTGGGATCATAATGGGATCACAAGCTACAAAAGTTTTTTGTTCGATATATTTACTATTACAATAACGAAAATGAGAACATGCATTCATTACTTCTAATCTAACTCAGCTGTATAGGATGGCATTCATGTTTACACAATACCTTATGGACATATACTCTAGTAAAGAGTACATTTAACATTTGTGGCGATTTTTAGAATAAAGAAAAATTATTAAAATGCATTACTTTTGATGGATGATGCTACTTATTTAGTTGAAACTGGTAGAAAGCTTCATGTGTTTTAAGAATTTCTTCTTGAGAAAGAATATACATTCGCCTTGTTGGAGTTAAAGGATTCACCTTACACAAAACATCTGAAATTAGAATCCATAGTACATCTGGCTTCATACATTGGGACATAGTACATTGGGATCATAATGGGATCACAAGCTATAAAATTTATTGTTTGGTATATTTATTATTACAATAATGAAAATGTAAAATATTTGTTTCTTACTTTCAATCTAAATACTTTTGAAATTGTGTATGGTGGAAGTAATACTGACAGTGCTTTATTATAATATACCCCAGTAAATATTGCAGTTGACACACTATATTTAAATGTAATTTGTAAGAATTTTATAATCAGGAAAAATCATTACTGTTTAGAAAAGTTACTTTGGATGAATCATGACTTGTTGACTTAGAATTTGTGGAAAGCCTAGATGTTAAAAAGATTTTATGATCAAATTTACATTTAAAATTTAAATTTCACAAAAAGCCAAGTTTAAAAATGAAAAAGAAATCTTTAAGTTACTCATACTGTTCAGCACTAAGTTTCACATTGGATTAATAATATGGCCACTTGTTATAGAGAGCTTTGAATTTCGAATGATGCAATAACATCAGGAAAAAACATGTTCTAACATGTTGGAACTTGCAATGACATGTTGAGTCATGCCCAAACATGTGTCGAGCACATTGCTCCCCTCCTATGTGGCTTGTCTTGTTTTATTGCACATGTAGCATTTGAGTGTATTTTACATTGTGTTGATATTTGAATTTAGGTTTTAGAACCTTATGTTTTGAGCTTTAATTAACCCTTTTATGTTTTTCTATCTTTTGAAAAAACTTTAAATATCTTTGCATTTGAAAGATTGGAAAATAGCTTGAAGGATGCCATTAATGATAATTTTATAACAGAAAATTCAACTGTACTGTGTTCCATGTAAAATTTTGAGTTTTAATTATATTAAAATATATAGAATTTTAGAGATGGAGAAAAGTGACAGATATTTAACATTACATTGCTGGAACCCATTTAATAAGGCAAATCACACCTATAATAAAAAGAGATTAAGAACGGTTTCAGAGTGGATGCGTGAATTATTTTCTGAAATTCCAAAAGTTGCTAAAGTATGTAACAGCTTCAGGAAGCAGCTTGGGATACTGAAAAAGGAGCAAGAGGGTCAATATTCAGTTTTTGAAGATGCTGACACTATGGCAGATTGTGATCCTGATTTTACTCCACAGTCCGAGATTGTCCAAACACTCAACAAATCACTGGAAGAATTAGGAGAATCCCCTATAGACATAAAAAAGGCAAAATACAAGAAGTATTCTACAAGAAAGAATAAAAAAATTTGTTCATCTATATAACGTAAAATCTTTGCTAATGTAGAATCTTTTGAGAATGATGACAAAGTACTTGATGAATCAGTTTTAAATAACCTCAAAGCAAAATTTAATAGTTTAACCAACAGGAAAACAAAATTTATGATTTTGACTTGCATACCTGAATCATGGAGTATTAAAAAGATAATGAATGAGTTTAATGCTCCTGAATATATGGTTCGTCATGCAAAAAAGCTGTTAAAGGATAAAGGAATTTTAGCAAGTCCTGATCCTAAACCAGGAAAAAATCTTCCAGAAGAAATTGCAAAAACTGTTCGGTTATTTTATGAGAATGATGATATTAGCAGAACTATGTCAGGTAAGAAGGACTATATATCAATAAGAGACAGCAATGGTAAAAAAATTCAAATTTCAAAAAGACTTATTCTGTGTAACTTAAAGGAGGCATATACATTTTTTAAAGATAAATATCCTAACATACAAATTGGTTTTTCAAAATTTGCCGAACTTCGACCCAGAAACTGTGTTTTAGCAGGCCAAAAAGGTACCCACACAGTCTGTGTGTGTACCATACATCAAAATGTAAAACTTATGATTGAAAATACCAAGTTAGCTTCATTAACAAATGGAAGAATTAAAACGTATAAGGATTGTCTTGCTATGATGATTTGTAATCCAGCATCAGTCAGCTGCCACATGGGAGAGTGTACATCATGTTCTGGGACTACAGAATTAAAAACAATACTTGATGAAACATTCGATGAAAATATGGTGGAAAAGGTGATTTTCAATCAGTGGATTTCTGTTGATAGATGCACTTTAGAAACAATACAAAAGTCAGCATCAGAATTTATTGACTTATTTTGTGAGAAAATGTCTGTATTAGTTTATCATGACTTTGTGGCTAAACAACAAAGGTCATTTATAAACAATATAAAAGAAAACTTAAAAGATTCAGAGTTTGCAGTTCTTCTTGATTTTGCTGAAAATTACTCATTTGTTATACAGGATGAGGCCCAGAGCTATCACTGGACTAATGTTCAAGCCACAATTCACCCATTTGTTTTATATTACAAAGGAATATTTGGAATTGACCACTTTACATTCATTGTAATTTCAGACTGTTTGGAGCACAATACAGTAGCAGTTTACTGTTTTCAAAAGAGGCTTATTACATTTTTGAAGACAGAATTAAAAAAAAGTGCAAAGAAAATATTTTATTTTTCAGATGGGTCATCTGCACAGTATAAAAATAAGAAAAACTTTGCCAATTTATGCTTACACAAGGAAGATTTTGGCATTGAGGCAGAATGGCATTTTTGGGCAACTGCTCATGGTAAAGGACCTTGTGATGGCGTAGGAGGTACACTCAAGAGGTTAGCGGCTCGAGCAAGTCTACAACGACCATATAAAAATCAAATACTTACACCACGACAACTTTTTAACTGGGCACAGGAATATATTTTGCTTTTTCAACACAAGAAGAACACATTTCTACAGCTATATTTCTAGAAGATAGATTTAAAAATGCTGTTGGAATTCCTGGGACTCGGAAATATCATGCTTTTATACCCACAGAATCAAAAACAAAAGTATTTGTGAAGACATTTTCATTTTCACAAGATTTATTGATACAAACTGCAATAGCATTACAAGGAAAGTTTCTATTTCCTGATATAAATGGCTATATTACTGCTGTTTATAACAGCAACTGGTGGCTTGCATTTATGTTAGAGAAAGACGAGAAAAAATCTGAAGAAGTGAAAGTGACATTCCTACACCCACCTGGACCTTCGCCATCTTTTTCATATCCAGAGAAGCCAGATGTACTATGGATTCCAATTTCAGATGTTTTGTGTAAGGTGAATCCTTTAACTCCAACAAGGCGAATGTATATTCTTTCTCAAGAAGAAATTCTTAAAACTCGTTAAGTTTTCTACCAGTTTCAACTAAATAAGTAGCATCATCCATCAAAAGTAATGCATTTTAATAATTTTTCTTTATTCTAAAAATCGCCACAAATGTTAAATGTACTCTTTACTAGAGTATATGTCCATAAGGTATTGTGTAAACATGAATGCCATCCTATACAGCTGAGTTAGATTAGAAGTAATGAATGCATGTTCTCATTTTCGTTATTGTAATAGTAAATATATCAAACAAAAAACTTTTGTAGCTTGTGATCCCATTATGATCCCAACATGGAACTTTGAGGATTAATTAACAATAATATGAGTTACTTTTGAGAATTTTTTCAAAATTTTAAAAACTTGGCTTTTTGAGAAATTTAAATTTTAAATTTAAATTTAAATTTAATTTTTTTTAAATTTCAAATCATTATGTGTTATATATCATATGAAAGCCCATTAAAAAAGGTTTAAAATAACACCTTGCACATATCTCTAGCTTAATTAGGTGAGTAGCAAGTGTAATTTAAAGGTATGCTGATAGTGTATTTTTTTGAGAAATCTGGCAATTTTAAAGCCTTATAACTCCCAAACCAGTTATTATTTGAACATGAGATTTAGGAATTTTCTTTATAACCATGAAGTCACTTAGTATACCAAATTTTATTAAAATTGGAGGTGGTCAGGTAGATTTTGTTCTAAAATTGCGTTAATTTCACATGGAATAACCCTACTAGATTTTGCACAAAATTTTGCTCATAGTGTTATTTGTGATATAAAGTTGGCCAGAAAATTAATGTGTTGCTGTGTTGCTATCTTTGTTTGACACAAATTATGAAATTGTTTTCTGTATGTATGATTTATGTTTTGTTACAGTTGTTTTGGCCAAAAGTTAGTGAACACTTTTCTGTGCAATTATGTTTGTTAGGTTTTTAGACAGTTATTTAACTGATCATGTTATGTAGCATGACTTTTTTTTTAATTCAAAAATTTTGCTTTTTAAATTTCTTTTGGATTTTATGTATGGTGATGTCTTGTTTTATTTACTTTATCCTTGTGGACAGTCAAAGAAGAGCTGTGCCAATAAGCACAAAGGCATACTAAACCATGTATTTAAATAGAAATAAAGGGTAAAATGTTTGAGAGTGCTTAATGTAGTCCTTTTTTAAAAAATAAAAAAATGCTGCACCTTATTTAAAGATAAAAATTGACAAGAGATTACATACATGAATAGGATAGCCTTCATGTTACTGTACATTGTTTTTACATTACTCTTAGAGATTTTTACAGATTTTTAAATTTTACTTTGAAAAATGGAATGAATAGTAGATAGAAAATACTTTCTAAATAGACAAATGAATTAACTTTGCTGAACTGTATCTTTCTACACTCAAATAACCTCCCAAAGTTCGACTACCCATACAACTAAACAAGTGCCATTTTTGAGAGATGGTTGTTTAAATTTAGTTTTTATGAAAGTTTAAAATTTAAAATACAATAAAAGCATTCAAGGTTTAAATTTTGTGTGTGTACATATGTATATAGATATATATTTATATATAAATATATAATCCTACAGAAGGTATTAAATTTTATTAATATATGGCTGCTTTGGGAGAAGAGTATTTAAGGTTTTTTTTATGTCTATGTTAATGGGAAAGGCATATTAATCAGTTACAATTAAATTGTCATGTGAACAAAAGAAAATCAAAAGATTTGAAATGGTTAGAAATGCAGTAGGAATTTAAAATTCTTGTTAAATCCCTTTTTCTGGATATGCTGTTGGGTAAAATAACTTGTTAACCCCCTCCCTCTTCTCTTCTCCATCAAACCTTGTATCTATTCTTATTCTTGTTTAGTAGGGATAATGGGTTAAGGCTGTGAGTTTGTGATTTTTATTCTTAAGTGTAAAGGTGAAGCAATAACACCATGTAAAATCATTTCTGTGATGTATTATATATATATATATATATATATATATATATATATATATATATATATATGTATATATATATTTATATATATACACACCAGTTCAAAGTAAATATCTTTGAAAAATATCAGATTATGCATAGTTATACACTAGTAATACTAAAATTCTCACCCATCTCCCCAAAAAATAATAAAGTAAAACAAAAATCCTAAGTGTTTGTATATGAATTTGAAATCACAGTAACTCATCTTTGATTCCTGTCTATGTACTTAGTCCTTGTTAGACCAGTTAGAGTTATGAAAATTTTTGGAAGCAAGCGGCTATTATAAATGACATACAATTTCTTTGATTTATGTATTAAGAAGGTTAACGACTAAGCTGAATAGTTGAGGTGAAAATAGCCCTAGTTATCTATATCCCACTGATTCTTAAGTCATTTCTTGCGATGTTTATAAATGATTATCTTATATCTTACTATGGACTGCAAAATGCTGTAGTTCAGTCATTAGTAGCCGAATATGGAGGGAGTTATCCCAAATTTACCAAATTAAAATGTTTAAAAAAAAAAGGTGGAAGCATTTGAGAATTTCATACTTATGGATTTCTTATATATATTTATATATATATATATATATATATATATATATATATATATATATATATATATATATATATATATGTATAGACAAATGTTTTTGACATTTTCATAATACTGGTTAGTCAATACACTCAAACTTTGAACAGTAGCATGTTCTCATTATTGATTATCAGTCATTTCAACCCAATCAGGATGCAATTTATGAAAAAAGTAAAATTTCATGATAAATGATTTACTATCACATGTAAGCATAATACTGTAAAAATAAGCCTTACAATAGTTAAAGCTATTTTTTTATTTTACTTGATGTCCTTGCCAAAAAAGCTAATTTATGTAAGGCTTGAAAATTCCTGAAAGGTCCAATCAGAATGACAAAATTATAAATAAAAGCAGTTACTTAGAAATTTGGTAGATTGTTTTATAGGATTGCCTTCTACTATTGTTGAGAAAATATAAAAATTCTACAAACTGTCTTTTATCTCTCTAAAAAGGGATGCTAGGCATTAATAGGATATATAAAGTGGTTATAATTAAACTTTAAAGCTAACAAGAATTTCAAAATATATTAATTCCTAAATGTAATTTCATCTGACACAAACAGCTTGAAAGAATAATTTTCCCAAGCCGCAGAAATGAAGGAGAAATTCACTTTTTTAGTAAAACTATAATTACATAGTTCTACTTGAAATCATTTTGTTATATAACACAACCTTACAATTGTTGAACTTAATATTTCATATATACGTATAGCAACTCAGTGTTGCTCCAGTTAATAAAAGCAAAATGTATGGCTTGTAAATTATGATTCTAAATTGTAACATTCATGCAATTTTGACTTTGTTTTAGGTCTTATCTTATACTTAATTTTTCACTTAAGGGAAATATGATTGAAAACATGACTTGTACAACTTCTTTTTCTTGAATCTCAACAGTCAAGAGAGTTAAAAACCATCTTGGGAGAACCATTATTTCCATTTTAACTGAAAATTATTCCTTTTTGAACTTAGCTTCAGAGATAATATTTTCTTGCACAGAAAAAGAAATATAAGTATTTTAAAAGGCTTATGCAGATGATTTGGGTTTTCAAAGTAAAGTTTATTTTTGCAAAATTGTCTACAGATAACAGTCAAGGAATCTAAAATAAGATTTTAAAATAGAATCATTACATCATCCTCTTTATCTCATTAAAATTTTGTTAAAATAATTTAGGAAAACCACATATGTCACTTGGAAGAATCAAAGTATGTCCAGTTTAAATTTTTGATATATATATAAATATATATATATATATATATATATATATATATATATATATATATATATATATATATATATATACATACAGGTTGATTTCTTGAATAATTGGCCATGCAAAGAACTTGATTCAATTTATACTTTCCAGCAAAGTTTTGATAGCTTATGCATATGGAGAACCCTCCCCCTAAATATTGACTAAAGAAAAAAATATTTTTGATCATCCTGCATCATAAATAGTTGGAAATAATTTGCAACTTTTACATAACATTTATCTGACATTGTGTACATTATCTTTTGAAAGTATAGCTCATATATTGAGGAAAATATGCCTCTTTAAAATATTTTTAAAAATGTACAGGTGTTTTTCTCATAATTTCCATAGGTTATTTCAGCAGCTTAGAAAGCTACAGTAGTTTTGCTAGGGAAAGATAACGGTGCAAATTAAGATTTGTAAAAAGAATGACTATGAGATGTGAGCATGTATTAGAGATACTCCCAACTGTGCACATGCACATAGTACCTATTATTTTATTTTATGATTTTATAGTTTATACTAAAAAATGTAAACTTACTAAAAAATGTTTAATTGAAGATTATGGAATTAAAAAAAAAAATATTAGCATTATATAAAACTGTAGTTCAGCCCCTTTCTAAAAAGTGGTCAAATGAAGAGGGAGTCAGTCACAAATTATCAGACTGAAATGTTTGAAAAAATAGCTGAGGAAATCCTTTGTAAATTTTATACACATATATATTTCTCATATATATTTTTATATCCTTGTTTTTGACATTTTCATAATACTGGTCAATAAGCTCATTTCTCTCCCTTCCCCCCTTTTTTTTTCCAAATTTATTCATAACAGTATAAGCTCACTTATTTTGGACTTTATCAATTTTATTTTACATATAGATTTAATGAGTCCAAACTCCACAGAAATCTGAGCATAAATGAGAGTGGCACTTTTTATATAGATATCACTTTACTCCTTAACACGGCCCTGAGTCTAGCAATGTATCACATAGGTTCAAGTAATTGTGAATTTAACAATAAATTTTTAAACAACAAATTAGCCCTTTATTACTATAATGAATTAACAGCTATACATTACAACATTAAGTACTGATATTAATTATTTATATTCGATAAATAATGAAATTTTTATGATGATTGGAAGGTGTTTTAATTTCATCTATTTTAATTTTATTATCCTTATCTGTATATACTCTTTTAATTTTACTTAATGATCATTTAAGAGGCAGTAAATTTGTCTCTTAATTATAACAGCATCATTTATTCTCACAGTGTTCTTATAAAATATTCATCTACTCCTTTCTGGTAAATTAGTTAATTATTCCTTTTTTTCAATCCAAACCAAAAATTTGTGTTTTTTTCCAACTTTTTAGATCATTTTTCTTATATATGTTAAGATCAGGATCAGTCTATGCATAAATGGGTCTGCATATTAAAAAATTAACAGGCATCAAATTGTGCATCTTGTCAATATCAGTAGTAAAAGATAACGTGAGTGATAGGGGAACAGTTTCCCTCCGTTTAATATAGCATTTACGTCGTTTTGAATCGTTAGCATTGTCTGCTTCAGAAGTAATTGTTGGTTTAGTTTGGTTTGGTTTGGGTTGCTACAACCTACTTTTTGTTACAAGGGTCTAAAATGACCGGGATCTACTGCTTAAAGCTGATTCCGAACGGCTACAAACATCCATCCCAGCAGCGCGATTTGAAACCACAGAGTCTGCTACTTAAAGCCAACGCGCTATTATTCAGCCATCTTTCAGCTAAGTAACTTGTTGAATAGATTTTAAGCAAGCAGAAAGCGAACAAATTTTTAAAACTGGCACTTAATTGGCATAAAAGTCATACTGAAAGGTTTATGCTTAGTGTTACTTCCCGTGCTGAACAAATTGGAAACAGAGCAGCAGGAGATGATTAGATCAAGATTTTGACACTGTAACATTCACAGCTAAAATATAACTATTCTCTTAACTATTGATGGCGTTTATTATAGACATAAGCACATATTTTTACAGTAAGAGTATATCCTCTTGCTAGCTTGTTTTGAAGTCGTCTTCATCCTCGAAGTCAATTCCCACAAATTCTCTCAAAAGGGAGAGGGGGGGGGGAAGAAAATGAAGAAAAGGAGAGCAGCAGATCATTATTGTTCGATTATATGCGATAAAAAGCAATTATATGGCTAAAGCAAGAGTCATGCTGTCCATTCGCAAACCTTAAATGTTATATTATAAGGAACAATTGAAGCTCCTGATCACAAAGCTACCTGCAGTTCGAGGTGACAATGCTAGTAGTATGATGCTGCACAATCCAAGGTGGAGTGACTAAAACAAATAAACAAACAACAACAACAACAACAAAAATTTTCGCTTTATTCCTACAGGTTATCCTTTTGAAATAGAGCTGTTATATTTTGAGATGGGATTTTGTGTTATTAATGTGGTTTTTTTACGTTTATTTCGTTGCAGGATACATGTCTTGTGTCATTGAACTGCTATAGAGTACTGCAATTGGGACAATTTTATTCATAAACAGGGTTATATATGTATATATATATATATATATATATATATATATATATATATATATATATATATATATATATATATATATATATATATATATAGTTTATATATGTATATATATTATAAATAACAAAATATAAGTCATAATTACTAGCTAGTTATGTTTCAAATCCTTTATTATTTTTCCCAAGACTACCTGTCTTTCTAAAGTAGACCACAAAAGTGATATGTCAAAAATTGCTCGAAATGAACAAATCGTATGAAACATATTTGTATACGACATAAATAATATGATTCTGCAAGAAGCAGTGGTTTTTATATTTTATTAATTACTCTAAAATCAGCTATTTTAGAAATATTTTAATTGTATTTTTATTTTTGTTTTTGAAGTTGGCAAACGTCTAAACTTTTTACTCCCGGTAGCAACGTGTATCATATCGAAATGTTTGATAACCGAAGTTAAAATTCTTTCGTTTGCCAGCTTGTTGATCATGTCAATTTTAGTTATAGATTAAAAGTAGTCATTAAAATTTAGCGAAGAGGCTTTGTAACTCAAAATTAATTCACTAGTTTTTGTGTTTATGACGTTGACTTGTGTTTTAAGTTAATCGTGCTATCTTGTTTATACCGGCTTTTGATTAGATTCGACATCAGAACCGAAGCACAAGTGAGTTATTACACGTCAACGTTTCAGAATACTGTGCATCATTATTTTCTTAATTTTTAAACAGCAGATATGAAAATGATTGATTGATTTCCATTGCACGGAGTGTAATTTTCTATTATAATGACGCTCTTTGTTTTAAAATGACATTTTATATTGTAACAAATGTTCGTCCCTTTAATAATTTGTGCCTGTGTTTATACGGAATACTTTTAATTTGATACATACTATGTCCATTCTACCTCTGTATTTTAAACTGGATCATCTATACAGTTAACGTAGTTAAAACGCCCGATGTATTATATGTTCTTATCACTTTAAAAATTAAGGTGGGCAAAACTTTTTGAAAAAAGTCCCCCCCCCCCTTTTTTTAAATGTTAGTTTTTAGAGTTGCAGAATTTTTAGGAAAATATATGTTTAATAATACATTTGCCTTTCCAAGAACACAGTGAAATACCTATTTTGAGATGGGTATTTTTTAAAATAAGAGTAGACACACAAACATATTTACTTTTATTCAATTGCTAAAACTTAAGCATATTTTTTGAGACATGAGATTGTTTATATTAATCTTGTTTCCTATTTAGTATTAACAAATTCTGATCATTTATTCTTGATATTCATATTGCATTTTATTTCATACATTTAAATGATGTTATGCATAAGCTCTTAATGCCTTTTGTACTATCTCATATTTTGTATGTCACATAGGTACTTGCTATAAGATTACTCACGTTTTTAGGTTTATCTTAAAATTCCTTTTTAAAGTAAATAAATCTGAAAATATGTGAATAATCTATCCATGCTCTCATAATACTGACTTAATGTTTGAGAACAAATGAAAAAATATACATACATCTTAATTGATCTATAATCTAATAGATATAATTAAAATTTTTAATGTGTACAATGATTTTTTAAGGGTTTTATATGCAAATCCATATGTAACTATATATTTTGTAATTGAAGTATCTATTTTCAAGAATTTATTTTTAATGATTAACAACTTTTCATTTGTTAAATAATTTAATTAACTTTTTTTTTTAAATTTATCCTCTTCTTAAATATTTGTAAAAAGTGATTGAAGACTTTACAACTTGAGCTAGAAATAGATCTTTAGAATGAGATATTTCTGAGTCTTTTCATATAATCAGAAATAAAATTAAATTTTTTAATTGCACTGAATTTCGATATCTATATAAGTATATTGATTGTTAATACTATATCTAACAACTTGTCATTTGCTGAAATTGATATAAAAGTAAAATAATAAATTATGACTTCACTGCAGTTTAGGGTGTCTCTGGAATTTAATCCTTTATATTTATCATTAGCAAGTATGCAAGTGTCTTTTAGATACTCAATTTGTTTGCAAATGTAAAAATTTGTTACAGTGCAATTGTGAAAAAAATTTTTGTATACTGTTTTACATATTTTATATTGCCCAGTTTATGTTTCTTACCGTATTTTTATTGCTTTTATAAAGTAGTCATTTTTTCTGTTAAATTTCAATTTGATTTAATAAATTATTATCCATATGTTCACAAATTTAAAAATTTGGAATTAACTGTGCTTAAATTTTATCTATATTGTGTTTTTTTACTATTTTAATTGTTGTAGTTTGCTTTTTATTGCACTGATGGATGTTTATCATTACGTTCTTAAATAGCATGTTGGTACTATTGGCATTATAAAAACAAGGAGGCACCCTAAACTATTTTCACCAAAATTATTAAAATTATGTATAGCAATACTTACATTTTTCTTATTAAGACTGGAATTTACTTGTACTTTTCTATAGATGTCCTGTTGACATGCCTTACTTACAATACCTGGTTTGTAGGGTGGTTCCCATAGGCTCTTAAAAGTCCTTATTTTTTATTTTTAGAAATAAGGGCTATTAAAAGTCTTTATTTTTTATTATATATCCTTAGAAACTAAACAAATCATTATTTTTTATGTTTATTTCTGATAATGTTTAGTTTTGGTCTTCAGATATACCAAAATAGTGCTAGTGTTACTAAATTGTGGCAATTTACCATTAGCTCGTGAATATATAGTCAGAATACAAGAATACTTGAATGTAGAAGCAAGTACTTGAGAGGTCAAAGAGGGGCATTTTATATATATATATATATATATATATATATATATATATATATATATATATATATATATATATATATATATATAATTTCATATGCTGTCAAATGTACATTAATTTTTTAGATTAATTAAATCCCCAGAAGGTTACTGTTTATAATATTGTATTTTATTCTCAATTTATTTTTAGAATTACTCAATCTTTAGTTGAACTTTCAAAATTAGTTTGTGTAAATTAGATTTATCTTATATTTTTAACATTTTTAAAAATTTAATTCTGAAATATAAGCATTTATTGAATATGCCTTTTATGGTTGATAATTATTAAAGTGTGTTCCCCAGAAAATGTTTTATATTGTGCAATTTAAATAGGTCCTTAGAAAAAGTGACTTTGGTCCTTAGAAAGTTCTTATTTTTTGTTCTGGAAATGGAGTCAGAATCCTGTTATACTTCAGCACTCTGAGAAAATATAGATTTCTATTATATATTTAAAGGAAGTTTTCAATATTTATTTTTCTTAAAATTGAATTTAAATTAAAGTACATGTGCTGAATTATTACTAAGTCATCTTTACTATTATGTATCATAATATAACAATTGTATCTTTATTCTAATTTTAACTTTATTCAGTTAAGATGTCTACAAGTCTACTCTATAAGCGTCCAGGATGGTTTGTCCGCATGTCACCAGAAAAACAGGATACTTTACTGAAAATGTTGATCTTGTCCATGGCAGCAATTTTATGTAAGCATTTACGATAATATTTTTTACTTTTACTTTAATTTTATCTGGAAATTAAGATATTAAGAATTTTTAAATTTCATTATGACAAAACAATGATTTTAAATAACTTTAAGAAAATGAAAGGGTTTAGAAATGTGATTTATAAAACTTGTCTAGTTTATTCATTTATTTGGAAAAGTTAATTAGTATTTAGAGAAATACCAGAAAGTTTTTATTAGTAACTTTGAGAAAAGATTGGATATAATTTTTAAGTATTAGGTGTACTTATCCCTGTAGTATACTTTGGTTACTCTGTTGTTTCACAAAGCATTTGAAAAGTGAATAAAGGTACCTAGTTAGGTTAAATCAATCTATAAGTTTTTATTCTAGTATGTTTCATATTTTTTTTTACCATGCACCAATGCAATAATTTTTCTCATTGTTTATCTAAATGTTGTAGTTATGTGACTTAAAAAATTTTCAAACTGTATAACAGGCATTATGAATTTTAATTTTTTTTTTTTTTTTTTTTTTTTTTTTTTTTTTTTTTTTTTGTGTGTGTGTGTGTGTGTGTGTGTGTGTGTGTGTGTGTGTGTGTGTGTGTGTACAATATTTCAGAAACCAATATGTTTAAAATGTGGGAATTTCAATGTAGAATGTTTTATTTACTAAGGTTACAAATCAAAAGAAATTTTCTGGAATTTCTCTTTACTTCTATTTGTATTTAACAAATAACTCATTTTTATAAATGTATCTCATGTATCTGTGTACAATTTTGTTATTTACAATACAAATTGCTTTAGTTTGCCCAAAGCAAAGAAGTGGACCTTGCAGAAATATTTTGTGATGTAAATGTTTGAAAATAGTTTACGTTCTTTGATCAAAATATATACTAGATAAAATTTTCTTAATTAGAAAGATTTCACATATATTTTTAGCATTATTATTTAAATTCTCAATAATTTTAAGGTTGAATAAAAGTATCTGTATGATTAACTTAAGCTGGTGTTAATATTTATTATTGAAACATTATAATAGTATATATACCTTGATGTTAATTAACTTAAGCTGGTGTTAATATTTATTATTGAAACATTATAATAGTATATATACCTTGATGTTAGATGTAATTACTTTGACTGAAGCAATTAAATTTATCTTTAACATTTATAATATGTTTTGTATTTTAAATAATCTTCTTCTTTTTTTAACATTCTAATTAGTATGTGTATTCACTAAGCACTTAAATCACTGAGTTTATTCCAAATATAATTCTTAACATCTTCAATACTTAATTTGGAAGGCTGAATTGTTTAAGCAACATATAGATATGTGTTTAATCAGATTAATGTAAAGTACTGTAGTAATTCACTTTTACTTAGTTTCCGTTGTTTTAAATCTAGGATGCATGAGTATATTGATACCTACCAGATCAACATAACAGTGGAGAAAATATCCATGTAAATTTTAATGTTTTTAATCACAATCAATTAAATTATATTAAATAATATATTTTCATGTACTTAAGAAAATAATTTAAGATAAGATTTTCAGGTTGGTACAAAATGCTAACACTATACATTGTAAGGTCAATCATACCTTATAAAAGAAATTAATATTGATTTAGCAAAGTAAATAAAAATTAATGTGAATGCTTTGTTTATGGAGAAATAAAAATTTAAAGCTGAATTCAGTGTTTGTTCTTCACAGAAACTGTGAACTTCTAGGGATTTTGTGCCAGCTATCTCAAATTCCAAAGAAATAAAATTGTGAATCAGTATTTTGTAATTTTTTTAGCATGTGATTATTAAAAATACCATGTATTAACTTTTTTTTATATTATAGCTTTTTCTACTCGTCTTTTTTCTGTTCTGAGGTTTGAGAGTGTTATTCATGAGTTTGATCCTTATTTCAACTATCGAACTACCAGATACTTAGCAGAAAATGGATTTTATAGTTTTCATAACTGGTTTGATGATCGTGCTTGGTACCCATTAGGCAGAATTATTGGGGGTACTATATATCCAGGTATGTATATTATTGGAAACATAGCCATGTTCATTTGGAATTGTATTAATAAATTTGATGTTTAGCCCATGGTAAACATGATGGGTCTCAGCACATCAGTCACTATTACCTTTAGGGCAGTTATTGGGAGGGGGTTCCCATTGACTTGGGCACGGTGACCAGAGGTCTGTTATACAAAAACCTAAGAAAAGAATTGCAAGAAAGCAGGCCTGTGGCTGAAGAAAACCTCATTAAATAGCTGACAGGAATATCCTGCCTCTCTTTTAATGCTCAGTAAGGTGGCATCCAAGGTGCTCAAACCTCTGAACTCAGAAATACTTGTTATCATACAGATTATGATCAGAGGTCTCTTCAAGAGAGCTTCCATGACAAGAAGTATCATTATCTCTATCTTATTAAGATGACTGAACCTTTAAGATCAACAGCCTTTCTCAGGCAATTCCTGTGAAGCTTCAAAGGCTCCTTATGGCATACACTCTGGTAGTCATTGACCATAATTATAGTGAACCTTGATTGTTTTTCTCAAACTGGATGCCATGAGTGTATGCTAGGGATGTCAGAGCATTAATCAAAATCAAGTGATTTGAGGGTAAAATTAATTACCCATAAGTATAAAGAAAATATTGAAAAATTCATCCAAACAGTTTCATTTATTGCATTAAATATAAATGTATATCAAATTTGTACTTTTTTTTCATTTCCATTACATTTAGACCTTTTTATGGGTAACTGTGCTGCAAAAATTTTTTAACCCAAACTTGGTACCTTAAAAAAAAAAAAGTTTGAGAATTTCTGTCTTATAGCATTAAAGAGAAGCCATTCAGTCCAAAGGAAAAATTTTTTATACTAACATAAAGCAAAATTAAAAAGATGGTATAATATATTGTTCTGTTGTTTAAAACTCACAGACATACAATAAATGCTTAGTCTGAAATTACTATTAAAACTGGAACAGGTGTGGTATAGATTATTTGACTTATAATACTTTGGTGACTATTTCAGTTTGAAAAACAAGGCTTTACAAGGGCATTTTTATACACAGAGTATCCAGGTATGTTAGTGAGTAACTTTTCTCACCTTAAGCCACTGTTTTTAGAAATAATCACTTAAAAAAATTATACTTATTTAAAGAAAATGGACCCCAAAAATCCCAATTTTTGTACATAAAATAAGCATCCATAAAAATTAAGTCATTGATAATCAAATTTTTAGATAAGAAATTAAAAGTGGTGTAGTTTTGCTTTATTTTTACTTTTTCATTTATCAGTGTAATAAAATTGGTCATAATACCAACCATGATGATATTTTAATGTACTTAAAACATGTGATGTCTGTAGTTTTCTATGGGAAATTACAATTTGTTTAGGGCTAATAGCAAACTAAAAAAAAAAAAAAAAAAAAAAAAAAACATTACTATCAATATACTGAAGTAACTTATAACAAAACACAGTTATTTTTTTTTTCAGATTTAAGACTCTTTTGATGTTTTAAGTAATAAATATATTATATAATTTAAAATCACCATAGAAAAATTTTCTGTGTTAAAGTAATTTAAAGTTCTTTATGTGAAAAAAATATTTTTTTTTTCAACTTTTCTCACCTTTTTTTTTTAAAGTATGTAACTATTTACATAACTTGAAACCAAACTAAGCATTGAATTTCAATAGCTAATTGAATGTAACAGTACATCAATTAAATTGCACAAACTGAAATATAAACATGCAAAACATTATTTTAAATTTTTCATAATTTTCTCTGTGACATTACTTACCAGAGATTGATTAACCTGCACATATTTTGATTAAGGATTATAATTTTTAAATGTTATTGTAACAAAATATAATTCACAAAAGTTGTACAAAATTATAAAATATCGCATAATCTGAAATTGCAATTTAACTTAAAATACCATTTTCAATGCCCATATTCTGAATTCTTTTTTTTTTTTTTTTTTTTTTGTACATCCAGTTAAAAAGATGGATGCTTTTCTAAGCACATCATGGTTTACCATGTTGTGTTTTTGATAGATACACAAATCACAACTATTATATATAGGATTGTTATAACTTTTATCTCTTTTTACAGGCCTGATGATAACATCTGCTACAATATATCATGTTTTACAATTTTTGAATATTACTATTGATATTCGCAATGTCTGTGTCTTTTTGGCTCCATTATTTTCAAGTTTGACCACCATCATTACATATCTTCTAACCAAAGAGCTTAAGGTAATTTCAATTTGAATTTGAAGAAAGAATTTATATAATAATGCAAAGTATATCAAAATACTGCTTTAAATTCCATTCTATATCATTTTATCTAATACATTGTGTCTATTTCTCTGAAATGCCAAAAAAGTGATAAATGTATCAAGAAAATTAGTTAGAATAATTTAAAATTTTTTTAAAGAGATTTACAGAATTGCTATAGAGATGATTAACCTCTCTGTAACAGTTCCATAAATCTTTTATTTTTTAACCCCTTACCTATGATTTATAATGCTTCAACACCTGGATCCAAAATTGAAACCAGATTGCTCAGCCTTGGAGCCATGGCTGGGCAAATCAGTCCTAAGGTTATACCAAATGCATAGGACTTTTTGAATATAAAAAAAAATGTATAAGATACGATTGGTTTAATTTTGTGAAATATTTCATAATTGTAATCTGATATAATAATTGGGATACCACAAAAGGTTATTATCAACCACTAAAATATACCATAAATCAATAACATTTATCTACAATTCCTGAATTAATTAGAAATTCACATAATTAGCAATTATAATAAAATCATTAATAAAAAAATTGTCAATGGTATGATATTCTTCAATATATGTTCATACATGTAATGGAACATATATTGAACATCTCTTGTACTCTCATGTTGTGTCACTATTTTTTTTCCCCCATACAAACTTTACAAGGTCTTGATGGCCTAAATTTTGATGCTGCTAGGTCAATATGTTTAAGAAAACAAGCCCAATATTTTGTATGCATTGTCCTTATCCTTTTATAATCTGGATTTGTTATATTCTTAGTAATGATTAGGTTCTCTCAATCCTAAAATCAGCATAACATTTTTATTTCCTGTTATTTCTCTTGGTAAATAAAATATAAATTAATATGACCAATTTCAAACAGATAAAAGAAAATTTTTTGATATTCTTTCATATATTTTCTCATGATTGGAAAGCATGCAAGTATTTATCTTGTTATTCAATTCTAATCATTCTCATGTTTTACTTAAACACACTAATTGGCTTCAAAGTACTATTTGTATCCTTGTGTAGTCCTTTCTACTCCTTCTTGTTTTGTCATCCGAATATGAACAGTTTGCTTATCTTTCCATTTTACAGTTAGTATTTAATTACAGCTTTTCATTGTACAGACACTGCAGCGTACCTCTTTCTAGAAATCTCTCCTTTTTTCCTTATTTTACTGCATTTCTTTTTTTTTCGGCCATGCACTTCTTTTATACCTCTTATCTTTCTCAACATTTATGAAGTTGTGTAACAACAGAATAGGTCGCACACTGTCTTTCCCATGTTTTGGTTGCACTCTTATTTATTTATTTATTTTTTAATATATCTTTTATTTCAAAGTTATTTATTGGTGATATAAGTGTTTGAAAGTTATGAGTGAATAATGTTCATTTAAGTGCCAAAAGAAGAGGAGACCCCAAACTTTATGCCTGTTATGTGTCAATAAGTCTGTTTAACCCATTTCTGACCCCAAGAGGGGAAAAAAAATGTGCTAATCCAGGTCTGCAGGTTTAATAATGGTCTGCCTCATCCAAGACTGAATTGCTTTTGAGAATAGACCTAATGCTTAAAAAGGGGCATTTCCTTGGAATAAAACACACTTAAACTTTAATAAACTAAATCAAATGAAATATTGGATCATTGTTTATTAAATGATGCTTTAACACTTCCTGTGAAATGATATCTATTTAATACTAAAAATGTGGGACGGATCATTTTGACCCAAAAACTATTTTGTGTTTTCTTAAGAATTTTTTTTTCAGATAGTAAAAACAAAAATAATATAATACTCATTAAAATATATTTATAAAAGTTATCCTCAGAAATATTATTTGTTATTACTATCTGAAAAAGAATGAATGTTAAGATAACACAAAACAGTTTGAGTCAAAGTGACCCCTTCCATGGTTCTAGTGTTAAATAAAGAGGAGTATAAAGTGACTGTAAAGAGGATTATGCTGAAACAGGGAGAGCTAAAATGCATGAAATTTGATACAAGGATTTTCATGACATCTTGCAAAACTTCTCTGATAATTGAATGATAGTCTTGAGTATGTTTGGTGAAGAGTACCAATTATCTATTTTTAAAGTGTGATCTCTATGCAACACTATGATAGCTCTTTGACAACACTTTCAGAAATGCTATCATCCCAATTTATTTTATCATGGCATATATATATATATATTTTAAAGTCATAGTAATAATCTGAATCGGATTCACATAATTTATAAAATTTAATACCAAATCTTGCCATTTTTGATAGATTGAATTCTTTATAAGATATATGTCCCTTAAATTTCATGAGTAAAAAAATTTGTCATAGGTTTTATTTTGCTCATGCCTCTATTGGCAGCTAGTTAATTTGTGAAATGCAAACATCTTGTAATTTGCAGATATCTTTTTAGCGGTATTGCTTTTCTAAATATGGGTATTTCTATAACAGTCCTTTTTGACTAATTCTTTTTAATTCTTGGTTTTTTTTTCATTTTAACCATTATAATGGATAATACAAAATATCCTAATGCCATTAAGTATCTACAGGAAACAGTGTTGTTAACTTGTTTGGATTGGTTCATATTTGATCTACATATCAGTTAGTCTTGGTTACAATATTCTTCTAGAACATGTTATTAAATATTATATTAATAATATCTTATTCTTTTTTATTTCTGCCTGACATAAGACTGCCTCTTTTATGCCAAGAGTCATTGTATAGATACAGATTTTTAGACTATTTTTTATGCCTTTCCAAATTCAGGGTTTTGATAGTTTATCTTCATCAGAGGTATCATAAATAACTAATGGCTTGCATTTTTTTCAAACAGAACATATTTCACTACTGTTATTTTCAGTAGCAAAAATATCAACATAATTCATTATTTTCATCACAATCTTTTTGAAAACATCTATAATATTTAAGAAAATGTATTTCAAAGTATCAACATGACAAAGAATATGTATGTAACTGATTATGATGCAAAGATATAATAAGAGTGTATCATGAACCTGGTCTGCACTATTTGTAATGATGCAAATTACAAACTGCGACCATTGCACCATGGGCCATGCCTGTGATATTTATATTTGGTCTGATCAGTGTACTACAGGCCAGGTCTGTAATAATCAGTTTTGGCCTAAATACAAGGCCATATGTCTCCCACATAGTTGTAGCATAAGTTGGTAAAGGCTAATATCAAGTTGAGCTTTATTTAATAATTAAAAAAATATTTAAAGAGATGTGTAAAAGAAAATGTGAATTTAAATATTGATTATTTACTGCCCTAACTCCCTTTTTATGCAATATTATCAATAGTTTTTTATTAACAACTATAGACATAGGAATCTAAATTAATATTTATATAAATGGGAATATTTTTAATCATTCAGCCAAGGGGAAATATGAAGTATATTTTGAATGTTTATGTCAGAAGTAAGAATTTGTATTTTGTAATAACTATTTAATTTGACGATGCATTAATGTATTTTTATAACATTTGTACACTTTCATCTTTAATTTAATTTTTGTTATAATTTTTATTATTATTTGCTGAGATTGAAAAACTATAAAAGATATGTTAATACCTTCTCATAAGTATTAAGTACCATAAGTAACACTTTAATGTATTACCTAATTTAAACTATATCTGTGTGTTTGATTTTAGAGTTTTTAAATATTTTATAAATTTTTGAAAGTTGAACTCTCAGACTGTTGAACCTGTATGTATCTATGTAAGCAGAATCAAAGGATGTTGATCTTGTTGGTGAAAGCATAAGCAAATGACTTCTAATTTGTGTTACTGAATTGTAATAAATTATACTTTAATAGCAGAGAATTATTATTCCATACTCAATTTATTACAGAAAGAATGTCAGTGTGATTAAAAATTCAAACTATACACTTTTTGTGTCTTAAAACCTCAATAGTCAAAGGGTTAATATTCTGATTTATTTTGAATTCTGAAGTTTTAATGTCATCTTTTATTTTTTTCTTTTTAAAGGATGTTGGCTCAGGATTAGTTGCTGCTTCTATGATATCTGTTGTGCCTGGCTATATATCACGTTCTGTAGCTGGCTCCTATGATAATGAAGGAATTGCCATATTTTGTATGCTATTGACATATTACATGTGGATCAAAGCTGTTAAGACTGGATCAATATATTGGGCTGCTATGTGCGCTGTTGCATATTTTTATATGGTATATTTAGATTTTTAATAACTTGATTGTAAAAATGTTATTACTTATGTGATGCTATGGATCCAATTCTGTTAAATGGATTTAATGTAATACTTGACACAATAGTTAAAACATAATTGTTTTATACACAGACATATATATTACATTTTTCCTCTATTAATCTTAAAAAGAAACCTTTGTTTTTTAGTAAAAGTAGTTTCATTCTCCATGAAACATATATTGAGTTTATTTTTGTCATTATCAATAATCTATTAAAATAGTAGTTTTTCCTTTATTTATAAGCATTAAAATGAATTTTGAGCAATTAATAAAACATTTGTTCAGAATTTTTTTTAAAATTTGTACTTGCTTGCTGCAGCTGTAGAAATATCAAGTTTTTTTTTCTTCTGATTCAGGTTTCTTCTTGGGGTGGATATGTGTTTTTGATAAACTTAATACCTTTGCATGTATTGGCTTTAATGGTTACTGGCCGTTTTTCTCACAGAGTGTACATTGCTTATAGCACAGTAAGTATTGTTTTTATTTCTTAATTACTTAGATTTAACCTTTTGCCTGGTATGTCAATTTGCATCACATGAATGGGCATCTATTGTAAATTATACACCTAAAGACACATTCACTTATTGCTTCCTATTTTAATATCATGTATATAGTTTTATAAATAAAGCCTAATTTATAGTTTTTTCTAAAAATTTGAGAAATATTGCAAAGCACAATTACATTTTTTTTTTTTTTTTTTGAAAAGTTTCTAACTAACGTTTTTTGCCAGCACATATTTATGAAGTGAAACCTAGTCATTAAAAAAACTGGTTTATAAAGATAACTGAAAAAAGTTTAGAAACATGATTATTTGAAGGAACAGGACAAAAATAACTGAATTAGTTATCAGATATTGGGTATCTGTTAATCGTTGACACCAGTCACATAGGTATTTAATGCACATTTTTTAAAAATTGGTGATTAAAAAAATTATGTCAATTGTCTCTTGCTCAACATTTTATTACCCAATGAAAATTCCAGAAAATACAACCATTATGCTTTGAAACACATGCTTTAGATTAGAAAACTTTGAATTTGCCAACTTTTGCAAGTTTTATCTAAATATTACTGACCCAGACTAAGTTTAAAGGATTTATATATCAACGTTAGAGAGGATCATTTTCAACAAATGAAAACAATATAGCTAATTGTGGATGTTAGTGGAATCAGTATTGAGTAGCTTCAGTAATATTTTAGATGAGACCTTTTGTCTATGGCTAAAGAAACTTTGGAATGTGGATTTAAAATAAAATAAACAAAATATAAATTGGAGGAATTTGATCAAAGTAATGTCATACAGTTATGGTGGTTTAACACTGTCAGATATAGATGACCAAATTTTAAATCAATTTATTACAATGTAATGCATATTTGATTGTAGTTCTCACCTGTTATTGGAGGATTATAAATTAAATTTTTATTATGAAACAGTGATTAAACCAAAATATACTAGTATTTGTATTTATAGGAAAATTTTAATTGTAATTTAAGATTAAACAAAATTTGTCCACTATCTGAGTATAAGTGATATTTTATTCAAAATTTTTTACATAACTTAATGTAATAGGGATAAAATGTGGTGTACATAGTAACCAGTAAAACAGATTTTCTTCTATACACAAAATATGATTATAATCTAATTTCTTATGATAATGTTTTTGTTGTAATATTAGCATTTATTTATACATTTACATTAATAATATTTAGTTTTTTTTTATCTGCTTAAAATTTCTGACTTTAGAAAAAGGGGCTACTAAAGAAATTCCTTCCACTGGCCAGTGGCTAGTAACAATTTTTTTAAGTTTTGCCCTACAATGTCAGACAAAAGTTTTTGCTATATTTGTGCATTTGCATTTACTGATTTAAAATAACACATGCAACTTATTTTGTAACCTGTAAAGAAAATAACATTCTGAAAGCAAGGGAAAGATTAAATAAAGGATTAATAATGGTCATTAATGCCCTCATCTACAAAATTTCTTTTTAGAGAAAAAGGAAGGGAAGTGTTGTATATTTTACAATGGTGCACCTGTTTGAAAATTTAATATATATTGTAATGTATTCATGAATGCTATCATAATGATATTTTTAGTGTTTTTAGAAAGACAAGTTTACCAGGTTACTTATACTAATCAATTAGTATTTTGAAGCTTATTCAGAAAGGTCTTTAAACAATTCTTTTATTTAAAAATTAATTTAGACATAAAAGTTTAAAAAATGTTCCTATAATACTATAAAATTTAAAATATCTCTAAAATTACATTGTATAAAACTGTTAATTGATATTATACAACAGTAAAATTTAACAATTTCTTGTCTATATATATTGTGCATTGTAATAATTTCAATCTGATTACTATATCAAGATATTCAGTATGATAAAGAGTTGTCAGAATATTAATAGAAATAACTATTTTTGGGTAACTTAGTTTCCTGAATCTTTAGTATTATCTTTATTTACCATTTTGTTTGATGTTATAAACCATAGACATTGTATTAAGTGAAATAATCATAACTTTTCAGTAATTACTATTATTTAGTTAGAAATTGGAAAAATGGATTAATAAAAAGGAAGAGAAAAAATTATGAAGTAATGTTTTCTGACAAAGAAGTTAAAAAAAAGGGTTATTACTAGTTGTCAATCCAAGAATTTGTTAGTTAATAGTGTTATGGGCATGCATATATTGTCCAAAATATAGGGTTTTTTTTTATCTACCTCAACTTTTTATCTGTACATGTCTGCATATATGTATCATATACGAATTTACAAAATAATGTGAATATTTGCATGTTGTAATTAATTTAAATGTGAATTTCTATAGTTTAAGTACAAATAAACTTTTTTTTAAAATTTCAGTTATATTGTCTTGGAACTCTGTTATCAATGCAAATATCATTTGTAGGATTTCAGCCTGTGCAATCAAGTGAACATATGGCAGTAAGTATTCATGACACTTTTTTTTAAAGTAATTACTCAAATTTGATTATTGCTAAAGATGAAATTTGGTAACGCTTGGTAAAATTTTACCAATGAACTGTAATGATCAAATATTCTGTATAAAATAACCTTCATACAGAAATGTACAATATCTATTTAAATAAAGAGGAGTGTGTATATTTCTGTAAACATAATTGTGAAGAAATGAGAGCTATCTGTATAAAATTTAGTACAGAAATTTGTGATACTGTGTAAAATTTCTCAAAGTCTTTTTTATTAAATTCAAATTAGTTTTTTTTATTTAATTTTAAAGCAATTTTAAACAGGTTTATCATAAATGGCTGCTTAAATCCTACACATTCTTACTTGCACTAATTGGTATCAAATTTGATAAACAGCTTTAGCATGTTCTAGAGAATATTTTAAAATTTGATTTTAATTTTGAGCTGCCATTTTTTAGGTAATAAGGATAAACAGATAAAAAAACTTGTGTAACATGTTCCGTTGTTGAATTGATTCCAATTTGAGAGAATGGCCATTTATTGATACAGTTATTGCTGATATTTGGTATTCTGTGTAACATCTCTCTGTATAAAATATTCTGTGTGTATGTTTGCTGTGTATTCCAAAATAGCTGATCAAATGTTGATGAACTTTCTTGACCATAATGCCATTTAACCCTTTTTGTCCCCCATTTTGAAAATATTTAGAATAGCTCTTCTATTTTTAATTTATGTATTTTTCTCTTTTAATAGTGCACTAAAATGTTCAAAAATCTTTAACATAACTTAATTATTTGATAGCATATAAAATTTTTCAGTTACTACTTTTCTGACTTATTAACCATATTTATTTGATTTATGCGTAATTAAAATTCATAAAATGAAATATTTCTTTCATTTTTAATTTAGTCACACTGTTAGTTTTTAGATACCAATCATATTTCATTGTTAATAGCAGTATTGTTTGTATAATAATTTACCATTTATGTGAACTGAGTAATATTTTTATTTGTAGGATCCTTTGGTTCTCTTTAAAGGATCTTGCAAGAAATATAGTTACTTTTATGCTTGTAAAGTGCAAGGAGTAATCCCCAAATAGAGCCCTCATATTTCTTTAGTTTATATTTCTTCAGCTTATGAGAAATTATAAATTTAAATTAAATGTTATTCATTTTATGAAATTGAGATTTCTTTTTAAGCTTACATTACCAGTTTTATATTGCAGTTTTATTTTATTATTGCTGGTAGGAAAATTTAGTCTAAAACTTAATTTCTTAACATAAGTTTTGAAATGAATGTAATCTTAATTTATCTTAACAGTAGAAAAAGTGAATAATATGCTCACATATTAAAAATCCCAATCAAAGGTTTTAAAGGCAGACATCTGCTTGTTGAGTTAAAAACAAAACTCATGGTGTGGGGGAAAAAAAAAGCAAGACTGCTATTGCCATAGACAACAAAGTAACATGCTTGAAGTGCTACTATAGGGAAAAGATAGAACAAGAAAAAGGTCACATGATAAATAGAAAATATCTTACTAACAATACAATACCAAGTGACTTTATTTATTACAAATCTGTACAACATACTTCAAAATTTCTTGCAGCATACAGGTTGAGAATCACTGTTTTAATCTTTTTCTGCCATTTAAAAGTTCCTTAATTTTTCATTTAACCACTTGCGCTACAAAGATGTGCCAGGCACGTCGAGATGCTTTTGTTACAGAACCGAAAGCGACGTGTATACCACGTCGATAGTCATTTCGCGCAGAAACAAATGCGACGTGAATACCATGTCGATAGTCACTTCGCGCAGAAACAAATGCGACTTGTGTGTGGTACCTCGGCTAATCGTAAGAGTTCAGCCGTTCATTCTTCCAGCTACAGTTCTACAGTGAATAACATTGCGTGCTGTCTTGAGAATATACCAGAGTTGATACGGTATGTTGTACGAATTTTTTTACACGAGAATTCCTTTAGTTTTTGAGATATCTTACTATAATGCTGAAAAATTGAATGAAGTATTTTTTAAAGTTATGTCGCGGAGCGCGGAGCGGCCACCGGCAGATAAATCGTAGCGCAAGTGGTTAATCTTTTGTTAATAAGTTTATATATAATTTATTGAGGTCACATTAATATATTTTTATCTTACATATTATCTATCTTAAAATGTATTATAAATATATGTGTCAAATTACTAGAGTATTAATAGTTAAGAATCATTAAAAATTTACAGATAAATAAAATTAAATATGATTTATACAATGTGATTTAGAATTTGATGTTTTGCTCCAAAATATCAAAATCAAATTTATATATTAAAAGTAATTTGTAAATCTTATGTGAATGCATTATCAAATATTTCAATTTTATTTTTTAAAACATTTTTAGGCACTAGGTGTTTTTGGATTATGTCAAATCCATGCTTTTGTTGATTACTTGAGATCTCGATTATGCTATGAACATTTTGAAGTCTTATTCCAAGCTGTTGTATCATTATGTGCTATTGTTTCTATTGGTGTTGGTGCTGTTTTAACTGTCACTGGAAGTATCCTTTTTTATAATAATTATTACTTAATCAGCACTTTATTTAAAATTAGTGGTTTCAAAATTTAAAGCGTTCTTCTGTAATCATTATATTGTTGTATGGTAAGAAAAAGTTTGATGGGAAGAATAAAAGAAAATTTTTGGATTTTAAAAATTATTTATAGAAAAAATCCAAATTTTATCACTACTTCAAAGTTTCTTATTTTTGGTGTGGAAAACTAATATGATTTAGTAAAATTATGTAGTATAACTCTCTTCAAAAGTAGTACTGTCTTTTGTTTAGGTCTTTAGTAACAATCTGTTAAAAATAATCACAATATTTAATGTTTTGTAATTTTTTAAAAATAGTTATCATGTTTGTAATATTAAACTTGAAACTGTCCAGCATGTAATATGGTTGTTTAATTATTAAAGGAAATCATTTTCAGGTTCTGTGTGTCAAGATTACTTTAGCATCATAAGTCTTTATATATATACATATAAATTATGCATTTTCGTCATGTTAAATCCTAGCAAATGAAAATTTTAATATGCATATTATGCTGTTGTGACTGTAGTATGTTATGATTATTACTCCCAAGCAATGCCAAATATAGGGTTTACATAGTTATTTTATGAGCTCACTTGTTCAATTTCTTATTTTTGCTGCATTTTAGCAGTGGATCAACCAGTATGTTAATTCAAATATTGTTATAAATGGAGTTCAAGTATGGCAGAAACATATTGGTTATATTAGAATTAGTTATAATTTACTTTCAATTTTTTAATCAATTGTAATGAAAATTAGAGAAATAACTTTCAGATTCGTATAGAAATAAAATTTTTGCCAAGATTTCAGGCCAATTTTGTAAGAAATTTGACTATATCAAGTAACATTTGAAGTAATATTTACCTTATTGATAATAAATTTCCTCTATTTCATTGTAAGTTATTTTTGGTATCCAGAATAATTACATCATAACTCTTTATATTAACTTAGTATATACTAAGCCATTTTTTATTAATGGGAATTTTGTGAAGTTTATGATATTTCTTTCATAATTAATTTTTTTTCACAGTAATTTATATTATTTTACTTCTAAGGATTTCTCCAGAATTATTCCTTTTTTATCCTTAAGAAATTTTCCTTAATAAAATCTTAGAAATTTCACCTTGGACTGGTAGATTCTATTCCTTGTTGGATCCATCATATGCAAAAAATAATATTCCAATTATAGCCTCTGTATCTGAACATCAACCTACTAGTTGGTCTAGCTTTTATTTTGACCTCCAGTTCCTTGTTTTTATGTTCCCAGGTATGCTTTTTGTATTTTCCCTTATTTCTATAGTATTGGAATGTTTGGTTAACCCTTTCAGCACAAGTGATGTAATCATACACCAAGCTATGTATATGCTGAAATACTAACAACATGCATGTGATACATCACAACATTATTATATGTTATTCAAAATAAGTTTAACTGGTTTGGCACACAGTAGCTCTCTAGTTCTGTTTTCTACAGAATTCTGTTAATGACAGTTGGCAATTGACCAAGAGAAATAAAAGTGAAAGTTGCATTTTCAACTGGTAATTTTGTTCAGTCAATTGATTTATATGATTTGTAATATTTTATTCTATTTTTGTTTGCTTATAATTAAATTGTGTTTGTTTTTCATGTGGTACTTATACCAAAATTAAATACACTTAATTTTTATCTTTAAAGTTCAGACTTTTAACAAAAAACAAAGAAGCAAACTATCTGGTATTACAAGGTATCTCGTATTGAAGGGGTTAAGTGTTGTTGTAATATTCTAGTAATATAATGTTGTTATAGTGTTTAAACTTTATCATTAAATGAAGTCTTGTTTGAAAAGTGGGACAGCTCCACTTAAAAAAAAAAAAAAAGGCATTACTTTTATGTTTATTCAACTTATCTCTATCTTATATTAAAACTGGTACTTTTCCAGTTTATTTCTGCTACCTACAGTATGTAGAACAAATTAGAAAAAAAAAAAAAAACAAGCAGAATATTTAGTACTCATTAGACCCTAAGTCTCTATATCTCATAATGAATAAAAATGTCTACCAGCTATTCAAATTATAGGATATATATATAGTTAAGTGCAGTTTGTAGTATTTCATATTTCATCTATTTGATTATGGGAGGCACTATTCAATTCTGTCAAAATTTCTGGCAGTGTTATGTCAAGTTGAAACTTCCTATACATTAGGAATATTTAATTGATTCTTAACAATGGCTATTTAAAGAAATAATTTTCCATCTCAGATTTACATGCAAAGCACAAAAATTTCATTAATGTTTGATAAATTAGAGTTTAGTACAGTTGAAATAACTGTATTAAAGATTTACTTTTGATAAAAGTATTAATAGTAGATGCAGACTGTTCTCCAATCTTTTTAGGCACCATACAGTCTTGTAACAGTAATTTGTAAATTGAATTAAGTAAATAAGTAAAGCAAAGATGTATGATTTTTGAAGATAGTTTTCTTGAATAATATAATTTCATAATTTATTATGATTTATAAGATTTTATTAACATTTATGCTGAACTATTAATATTTTTCAATATAATTTGCTTAACTATCTGTGGCTTGATCAAAAAATGAATATATATATATATATATATATATATATATATATATATATATATATATATATATAAAAGGTATGTTTCTTTTAGAAATAGCATATCTGCTGGATACATAGGGTTTATTTAGTTTTTAAAATTGTAGTTTATGAAAAAAATGTATCATCATTTGAAAAATAATAATTCAATTAAGTATTAAAGGTATTTAGTTTGTGATATAAGTATTCAATTTCTAAAAGTAATGTATAGTTATAATGCTTATTAAATCTGTGCATTAGAAATAAAGAACATTGTCTTTTTTGAGATTTTTGAATATTCATGAATATGGTCTCTATATGATAATGTGATACATTACTTCCTTTTCTAACGATGAGAGATTAACAAAATGGGGAGGGGGGAAGGATAACAACCAACATGATTTTAAAGTATCCTCAATAAACTTCCTATTTTTGTATTCTTACAGGCTTTATATCTTCCCTATTATTTCAAAGACATCTATTAGCTTTTAGCTAAAAAAAATCTAAAATATCTTTATTATGCTCTTCTGTAAAATTTGAAATTTGTCCGTATCATTTATTTTGGATATACAGAAATAATTTTCAATTCTATTTATGAATCTCACTTTATTTTTATTTTTTCTTTAGTTGGTCTATATTACTGTTTTTCCAAGCTCACAGATGCAAATATTTTCATAATTCTTTATGGTGTTACAAGTATTTATTTTGCGGTAAGTACATTTTTAAAATAAAGTTGTAATACTCTAATTTATCACTATAACTTTGTTAATAGTATAGAAAATGGAATACTGTTTGTATGCGCTATTATTTTTTAAAAAAACTTTTTTTTTTTAATAAAGCAATTAGTTATTGCTAATATCTATTTTAGACTCTTAGGCTTTTGTTAAATTTTAATAAGGCATTATATTTTTGCCTAAATTTAATATTAAAATTGAGTTAACTTTTCATGATTTGTAGTGAAAAACTGATAATTTCTGACAAAATGTATAAATATTTATAAATCCTGGTTTTGAAAATTAAGTATTTATAAATATTGTTGATAACAATTGAATTATCTCAAGTATTTGTACAGTTTTTCATTTATGGAGGTATCTTATATTTCCCCTTTTTCTCATTATGTAATACTTATTTATTAATAATTCTGTAAATTTTCATCTGAATTTACATTCTTTATATGCTAGAATTTTTTTCTAAATCATAACGTTAAATATTTGATATTTATTACAAAAAACTTCCAAGAAAAGTAATTTAAAATTGTTAACTCTCATTTGTAGCTAGAACTACTTTGTTTATAACAGTACTGTTTGAAACTGCTGTTTATATATTTATTGTGATTAGTTTGATTTTATCAAAATAAAACTCATCAGAGCTTAACATTCCTCAGTAAAGTTGTGACTTTTAATTTTCTACAGCTTTTATTAGCCATTATTTGCTTATTATAATTTTTTTTATTTCAAGAATAATGATTTGACATACTTATCATACTAAATAACTGTTTTAAAAAATAAGAAAATCAGCATATTAGTAAAATTCTGATAAAATTGGCAGAAATGTTGGGGAAAATAACTTTGAAATAACTGGTTTATCTTTATAATTAAATGTTCAATTTCTGTATTTTGAATGCTGCTGTTTGTTCTTTTAATTTATTTTTATTGTCATTAATAAAGTGGTAAAAAAATGTCTTAAAATTGTATTGTCATTCTTCAAACTTGTTTTGTATTATGTTGCTGACAATCTGGGACTCTATATTTCAGGGAGTTATGGTCCGTCTTATGCTTGTGTTAGCCCCTGTTATGTGCATTTTGTCTGGAATTGGTGTATCATCTCTTCTTACTACTTATTGCAAACAGTTAGATGCAACACAACATGATAAAAAAGCAAAACGATTTGACAGCAATTATTTTAAGAAAAATGAGGTATTTAAGATAATTTTAAATTAATTTTTTTGTAACTATAAATTTTAAAAGTAGATGTACTTAATGATGGCATGATTATTTTTATATTTGAAACATAGAATTCATGATTATTTAATGCACATGAATGCTAATATGTGGGAATTTGTCAAGTCTCATCTGTTTTTATTCTCTTAGTGTTCTTCTGTTATACTGCCTTAAAACCTTTAAATTTGTTCTTTAATATTTAACAATATTTTGTTCCAATTGAAACTAGTTTTAAATTTCACATGCTTCATTATCTAAATATTTTAATTAAAATTCTTTTATTTTTTAATTTAAGAATAGTTTACAATGTAAAATGTTGCACTTGTGAGCTATGTTATTTCATATTAAAAATTAAGTATACTTTCTGCTGATATTTTAAACTAGCATTTAATGAGTTTTAATTTTCTTTTCATTTTTTTTAATCCTTAGTGTCAGTGTATGGCTAATTAATATCAATTTTTTATTTACAAATAAAATTTTATATAAAAAAGGTTAAAAATGATAAAAAGTTAGCAAAAATGTAAGTTTTTAAGGGATATTTATTCAATTTTTAACCTTATGATAACTTGTAATAAATCAGCTATATTTCTGCTCTTATACTTGAGAATGTAATTAAATTCATCATAAACTGATCAGGGTTATGAACTAAGCATAATCAGGAATAATTTTTCTATACAATTGTAAAGAAATGAGAAAATATCATTAGTAAAAATTTTAGTCTTGTTTGAAGTATGTGTGTCTAAACACATAACTGTGACAGAATTTCATTGATTGTACAGATGAAATGAAAAAAAGGCTATTCAAAACACAAGTAAATAGGGCATTATTCTTTGGTACCATAGTTTGTGGGTTCGTATCCCACTGTGGCATAGAATTTCATAGTTTATTAGAATAGGCTTTAAGCTGTATGTCCTGATCTCATTAGCCTTTATGTTGCAAATAATAAGCTCTCCAAACTGAAATATGCTTAATGTAAGTGTGATTAATAAATGTTATTTTGGTATCTTAATCCTCATTGTTCCTAAGATTTTTGAGAACTTTATTAAAATTTAATTAAATTTAATAAGTTATTAGTTGATATAAATATATTTCAGGGTGCAATAATCTTTGCATTCTTAGTTCATTTGTGCAATATAGTAGAATTAAATCTTGCCCTTTGATTTTGAACAGTAAAATTTTCTTTCAGGCATTCAGTTCAAATACATTGTACATAACATATGAGAGAACAAACAGATAGAAATTATTTAGTAAAATTGATTTCAACACACCCAGATATTTGAAAATAACAATAAATAGATAATGATAGGGTATGTCATGTGTAAAATCAATTTTAGTGACTAAAACTGTCACCTGGTTATTACTTTTGCATTGAAAAACTGAAACATTGATTCATATTATACATTTTTTAGAGAATATATCCTAGTAATAAAATTTGCTTAGCAGAAGTGAATTGTTATACTTAAAAATTTTCAGATTAGAAACCTAAAATAAACTTAATAAATTTTCTTACATTCTTGCATACATGTGTGGAAGGTTCTTGAAGATTGCTTAATCTGAATTTTTGTCTTCTTTTTTAGATTGCATATGCATTTATTTTTGTTATGTCTTTCTTCTTAACTGCCTACATGATTCATTGTACATGGGTTACATCTGAAGCTTATTCATCTCCTTCCATTGTATTGTCGGCACGAAGTCATGATGGCTCTAGAATTATATTTGATGACTTCCGTGAAGCATATTATTGGTTAAGACATAACACTCCTGAAGTAAGTTATGAAAATAAAATCTAAATTAACAGGAATATAACTTTATATTTCACTTGCAGGTTTATTAGTTTTTTTTTCTGTATGTAAGAAAAAACTTGTATGAAAATGTTAGCATAATTAATCTTACCAAAATTTATAAATTTTGTTTTGCAATAAATAATCTCATAAATGAAGAATTTTTCTGTTAAAGATAAATTTGAACTAAATTTCAAATTGTACCATGCAATAATTTTATTTATTTATATCCCTAAAACAGTGTTGTTTAAAATCTTTGATTTTTTTCCTATAAAAAGTCATGTCTTTAAGTAAAACAGTAATAACAAGTTATAAATCATTTTAATAATAAAAGGTAACTAAAGGTAGCAATTGTGAAAAACATATAATAAATATATCTGTTGACTTAGTAGACACAGAGAAAAATCATTCCTATATTAGTGCTAGATTATTTATACATATAGCATAAACATTTATAAAAAGCTTCAAAATCTAATATATACTAATGTGAGTATGTAAAGCATTCCTATGATACCCTGTTTGTAGTAATCTTTATACTTTACAGTATGTAGAATATTATAGTTAGAATTTTTTTGTTTTTGGAGTATTATTTTTAAAGATCATATTTTACAAATTTTCACAAGAATTAACTTTTAATAAAATTTAAATGATTGCTTTAATGAATGTGGCTCCTTTTAAATGTCAACAAGGTTTTTGTAATTTGATCATTCTTATTGATTTTTTGTCATTTTTATGGTTGCCTACCTTATTTTATTTCTTCATTGCACTTGATGAGATCATTCTTCTAGATGTGATTTATATATATACAAATTATCATTGATGTTTATTTTAGGTTTGTTAATTGTTGCATAACATTTCTTCATTACATATATCTGAGAAGATAATTTATTCAGATGTAGTTTTTAGTTTAATTGTTGCATAATTCTAAATTGCTTACGATAACTCTTGTGAAAATAGTGTTGCCAAATATTGCAAAATGATTTTAATTAATCCAGATACAAGTGTATTAAGTTATAAATATATATATATTTTATTTCTCCTTGGAAACTTTAATAAAATATAATCTAAAAGTCAATAGTTAGTGATGTACTTAATCAAAACATTTCTTTCATTGTTTTTTATTCCATGATTGCCTATGAGCTTGGGGGGGAAGACACCCACAGTGTATTTTAAATTCAAAAATGACTGATTAGTAATAAAATAAGCTAACATTTCATTATTATTGAAGCAATTAAAAGATAAATATTTATTTTTTAAGTTCAATTCAACAGTTTATATATATATATATATGTCAAATTTACATAAAGGTTTTGTCATTAGGAAAAATGTTAGTATATATAATAACCTTTATATTTTTTAAAGGATATGATTGGTAAATTATAAGTAAATCATTCATAAAATTCACTTGTTCTTATGAATAATTTGTAATTTATACAAAAGATTTTGTTCTAAATTACTATGCAGATACATAGATATCTTTTTTAAAATATGAAATGTTTAACTTAACCCCTTAAGGATCAGCACATAAATGCTATAAGAGTAGACTGTTCTGAAAATCATTGCCGTTTATGCCATCTGGTAATTAAATCTAGCTTTTAAAAATTAAAATGAAACTTACAGACCTATTACACATACGCAATGCTGGTTTCGCAATATCAACCGGAGATTATTGCGTGGAGGCAACACTGTACTGATAAAAATGAAATCCCTGTGTCGCGTATACAAGACATTGGTTGCAAAGAGGTTAAAGTACAATTCTAATTTATATTAATTTTCTAACAATCCTTTGCTATTTTTTATTTATGCATTTCTTACTTACGATTAGCATTAACTTTTCATGTATGCAAAATATGTAATTTTACCATGTATAATACTATTGAAGTTAAAAGAAAATTGATATTTTTGTTTGTTTACTTTATCTTGGGAAAAAGAAACTTAAATATCTACCATTGAAGTAAAATTACTATTTTTTTTCTGACAGATTAAATAGAAGTATTATTCAATCATGTTTTTACCTCATTTTCATCATTAACAAGTTTTGAAAAACAATTTTTGCATATTATAATACAATCTGCTTTACTATCTATGGGAATACTATAAGATCTATATCATTGCTGTTCTTACTCATACTCTGCTATGATCACAGTGTAAAACTTTAAAATGCTAGCATACTTATCATTCCAGTTTGTCTTTAAGTCTTACAATTAAAGCATATTTTGTTTTTTCAAGTGTCTTATTTTGTATTTCTCTTCTTCATGGCAGTGCATGAAAATACTGGAAATATAACTTGCAGGCATACAGAAATTCTTAGAAGTTTAAAGTAAAATAATAATGGATGAAAATAGCCTAGTGTATGAGATAAAGGTTAATAAGGATAATACTTTGTGTCTCATAAGAGTAATAGAAAGAAATAAAATCTTTATAAATTATTTAATTTACTTTGTATATTCTTGGGGCCATATTGAATTTAAATAATACAGTATAATTATGGGTTTTGAATGATCCAGATTTCACGAGGTGAGAGATTTAGAATGTAAACTAAAACAGTAAGTAGATGTACCCCTGTTGGTGTTCAGAAAACTAAATTTGGCTCCCTTGGTGTATTAAATTGGCTATATTTTCTATTAAAACTTATTATTTTTACTGTTTTGTGATTCTGAATGGAATATATGTACTGTTTTATTATTCCCAAGAAAAGAGTACTTTTTTCTCTTCTAAATATATTGCATGTTATATTAAAATTAAACATTAAAGTTAAAAAATAATAATCTAATTACATCTGAATGACATATTAAAATATTTTTTTTTTTTTAATTTAGGATGCCAAAGTAATGTCTTGGTGGGATTATGGTTACCAGTTGACAGCTATGGCTAATCGTACAATTCTAGTGGACAATAATACGTGGAATAATACTCATATATCTCGGGTTGGCCAAGCTATGGCATCATCAGAAGAAAAGGCATATGAAATTATGCGGGAGCTTGATGTTAATTATGTGCTTGTCATCTTTGGAGGTTTGACTGGATATTCATCTGATGGTAAGTTTTTGACAGTAGCTGCCTATTTTATGTAAACAAAGTCTATATGTTTACCATTTTCCTAAGGTATTTTTAAAATTACTTACTGTTTAGTGAAATTTAACCTTTATGTATATATTACATTCAGTGTTAATATTTAGTTTGAGGCTAGTATCTTATAATCCAAAAACTATTTGAAAAATTTAAATATCTATACAACTGTAGAATTACATTGTATAAAACCCTTATTCTTATATTTTTATTTCAAGAAAAAGATTAATTAAATTTTTTAAGTAAATTTAGGCTTTAGTGCATGCTTGTTGAAAAGTAGATTTCTAATAAAATAATTGAAAAAAATTCCTAAAACCTACTTTATCATTTAAAAGTTAAATGGTTTATTTAAGTTAAGAGAACTATAAAAGAGTTAAAAATTTGAATTTGACTTAATTGTGCAAAGGAAACTTTCTTAGTTTAATAAAGTAGATAATGTAGAAGGTGCTTATAAATTTTTGTAATAGTTTTGCCAAGATATTTATCTCTCTCTCTCTCTTTCTGTATACACACACATACACACAGAGAGAGAGAGAGAGAGAGAGACAAATATAAGAATTTTATATTCTTGAATATTCAGTCTAAGCCTTTATGTATATAAATATTACATTCAGTGTTAATTTTTAGTTTGAGGTTAGTATCTTATAATCCAAAATTTTGGTTGAACTGTCATATTTCATCTTGATTTCTAAGCCATCAGAGTTTTTCTTAAAACATCAAGGTTGATTTTGTTCCAATCCTCCTCAATCAAAGGAGTCCGTCCTTTGTTTTTGGATGGCACTTATAAAGAGCTTATTTTAAAAGTCCAAATGTTCAATTATCCATAGTAGACATACCAAGGGACTTATGTGGGATGAATTTAAAAGGAATAGCTTCAATTTCAATTTAATTTCTCACATTTGAAAAAAAAAAAATTCAATTGAGGTTTTGTTTGTAGTCTTATCCTGTTGGAACTTAATGCTGTGAAGATTGTTTGGATGAAGGGAAGTTCTTTAAAACATGTGTTTAATATATGTTCTGATAGTAATCCAAATTAATGTTGACATTTTTTTCTACTTTCTTTACTTTAAGTTTACCATTATGTAAGAGAATCCAGCAATAATCATTAAACTTTGACCAAAACTTACCATGTTTTCTCTGAACCAACAATTTAACTCTTCTTTCTCCCTCTTTTTCAGCAGTTAATTCAACTTTTTCTATTAGAATCAGATAACTATAATTCATCAATTTTATTTGTATATTTGTTTTTCACTTGCCAAATAATTTTCATACAACAATCTGCACCTAGTCTTATGTTGAGAAACATGTTTTAGCATTACACAATAAACATCATGGGGTTTTTTTTAATTCAAAACATGATGTTAATTTAATCTGATTTGATCACCTTCAAATTATATTTCATAATTTTGTTAAAAGTTCCTACAAAGATATTTAAAGATTTTGCTTTAGCTCTTTGGGGAGTTGAATTTTTTTTTTTTTTTTTTTTTTTTTTTTTAATACCATGAGGTGTGTCTTTAGATTTAATAACAGGTATACATACTTATGTTACTTATGCTTTTTTGCCCTTTTTTTTCAGTAAAATGTACACTTTGACATTACTTTTCTTTCTTACTAATTATGTCACCTACTTTATGTGCTGAAATATTAAAACCATGTTTTTCAAATATTTTAAATCAAATGATTCTTTTTCATCAAAAAACAGAAAAATATAGCCTCCAATCCATTGTTTCTTTTTTGGTGACATTTTAAAACCCTAAATGTTGTTAATGCTAAAGACCATATTTAAATCATATTCCAATTTCATATGAGTTTATCTTTATTTCAACAGCTAAATTTAAATTCATGGAAAAGTTCATGATCATTTAAAAAAATGTGTAAACACCTCTGTATTCTCATTTTCTTAAAAAATCTATTATCTAGCAGAAAATTAAGGCATGAAAAATTTCATTCTATGTATTACAAAAGAACAAGTATAAATGAGGTAGTAATTGGTTCTGTATTTTCTAAAAGGGCATTTGTGTACTCATGTACACATGTGCTTATGAAATATTTGTAAAATGAGAGTTTCCATCTTTATAGAAACATCCAAAAGGCATTTATACTATGCATTTTAAAAGAAGTTCATTTGTTTTCGCTTAAAAATGTTTTGTAATAGTTTGATGAAAAATGTAACCTCAAAAAGGTTTCTTCAAATGAATATTTTGTTATATTCATTTGAAGGTCTAATAATGTTATACAAAATAATATTTTACTAATTTTAAGTTCAGATGCATAGTTTGTTATAGTTATGCTATGAATATCCCCACCTTTTATGATGTTGGAAGATAATTGCTCTAGGACTGCATGGTTAATGGTTTCCTGGAGATCATTTAGAAATATTTCTTCGTAAGCAGTTGTGTAAATTTAAAAAAACTATAGGAATAATTACTTAAGAAACTATACGGTCAGATTTAAAAATGAAAATTAATGTTATTTTTTAAAATATTATACCTTTACTTTTATAGATATCAACAAATTCCTTTGGATGGTAAGAATTGGTGGAAGCACTGAGCGAGGTAAACATATTAAAGAAAATGATTACTATACATCATCTGGAGAATTCCGCATTGATAGAGAAGGTTCACCTGTTCTTCTGAATTGTTTGATGTATAAAATGTGCTACTATCGCTTCGGTTCTGTTTATACAGAAGCTGGTGAGTATAGAAACCTATGTTTATAATTTCGTAGATTATTTATATGTGTGTAAAATGATTTAGGGTATAAAGCATCAATAGATTTCCTTGGGTGAGAAGAAAATAAAAAGTTTAATAATTTTGAAGAACCTGGAAGTATAATTAGCAGCTTTTAAATATGTGCTCATGAAAATTTCTATTTCTGTATAATTAATTACTTTTAATATTTTAAATTATCACCACTTATCACATTTTAGTAACAAGGCTGCCACTTGCTATTAGAATGCTACTATTTGTAACTATTCTTGGCTCTAAGCAATTATTGTAACTGTCTTATGGAAAAAAGGTCTAAAAGCAACTATTTTCATCACCTAAGCACCTTTTTTCTTACAAAATTGAGGCTACTTTCAAAGATTTGATCAGTGCAGTTGCATTAGTTACATTTAAAATATAAGGGTGCTTTTCTAAATGCTGTAAAAATCAGGAATTTTTCAAAATTTCACCAACTGTGGGAAAGTTTTTTTTTTTTGTTTTCCAAAAGATTCCTATTACCACTACTGTAATTGAAAGAGCGGTGAAATCTTTAAGTGCACCTTTGAGGAAAAAAATTATGAATACTATAAAATTGTACATCTTATTTAAATGCAATAATAATAATAATAATAATAAAATAAAATAAAAAAAACCTCACTCCCATAAGGGATATCCTCTTCTTGCATAACTATATGTCAGGAAATTTTGAGAAAATTGTAGACAAAATGCAGTCTGTTATAAAAATTGGTAATAATAAGTGAACAGGTAGCCAAAAGGAAAAAAAATCAATAAGAATCTGTAAATAATTCCCTAGAAGAAACAAAAAGACTAAAGGAAGAAGACATAGATGATGTTACACAAATGAGTATTTGCACAGGAAATGTTGAAAGGTGAAATGATACAATTGATATGAACATATTAAACAAATTAGACCTTAAACATTAGTTTATTAGATATTAAATTATATTAAGAAACGTGGGTGAACAATATTTTTAATATTTTTTAAAAATCTAAAATCATTTAATCTAAAAAAATCCAATAAATCATAATCATAAAAGAATCTAATATCATCACTATCATCATAAATCTATTTTGTTTCGAATATGCCTAAAACTGTGTTATACTTCATATCATTTTTAATGTTTTTGTAGCTTAAAGTAAGTTTATTCAATATTATTTATTTTCTAATAATAAACACAATATTAAATATTTAGTTACTGGGAATTTTTTAAAAATGAAAAGCATAATGAAATTTTGGATAACATTCTATGCAACTATTTTGCAACTAAATTATCATCATAGTAAATCATTATAGAAAGCTACTTGAACAACTATTTCAGGTGAGTTGTAGAGTGGCAGCCCTGTACACTGAAACATACTTTGCTTACTTAATATTGAATCTTTTTTTTTTTTTCATAATTTTAGTAATTGCTGTGCATTAAAATTTCATTAACCATTGATTGTATGTTTGTAGCCATTGGTTAAAGAATTAAAATATATGTAGTGAAAGTTTTAATAATATTATGAGGTATAGTTAAAAAATACAGTAAAATAAAGATGGGTTTAAACCAGATATTAAAAAGAAGGCCGTTAATGTTTATGATATGAGTAACTTAATGTGTATTCAGTACATTAATTCCCTGTTCTATTTTATTGTTTTCAGAGTAAAACAGGATTCAAATGCTCCTTAAAACCCCTTAATTTTAGGTGCTCCTTATAAAAGCATCCTTAATTTTTGAAAAAATCAGTAACTATTTACCAGCTGTTTAATTTGAAATAAATCTAAAAGTAACATTCCAAAGAAATTCTATTATAGTTTTAACAAATTATTATAAAATTAAGTTTCAGCAAAATATTTTGATTCTGCGTTTTTAAGACATACTCCTGCAGAAGATATTTTGATAGAATTTTATGGAAAAGTAAAATTCTTATTTCTACGATTATTCATGTATCAAAGTATGGTCTATCTTTCAAATGGAGTCTTTATGAAGCTCTAGAAAATGAGTTTATAATATGCAGACATTGATAGCTTAAAACTTCAAATTTGCATGCATTAGTAATTGTAGTTTCTACACTATAAGTAATACTTTTAGAGATTGAATATTACCTGCTGATTGGAATATTACTCCAGGTGTTAGACTATATTGACTTTTTGCTAATGGTTCTCCTCCAAGGAGATACAAATTTGTGAAAATTTAAAAAGTGAAGCAACATCCTATAAAATTTTTGAATTAGGATATAATCAAAATAACAAGTTTAAAATGTTTCTGTCCACTACATGTTCCATTCTTTGTAAGGTCCTTAAAAATCAAAAGGCTCCTTAAAAAGTGCTTGATTTTCATTTTGAATAACTTGTTTGAACCCCCATAGAAAATAAGTATAAAATGTTTAATTAAGTTTTATTAAATATTCTTTCTATATGAATTTCATTAGATGAAAAGTCCACTTATGATATTTAACATTTGCATTAACATGATTTTTATTGTATTAGAAATTATTGTCAGTAAATGTAATGTATTTTAAATAGTATTAATATATCTCCTATAAAAAAGAAACAGAAAAGCATAAAATAATAAATTTTGCTGATTTTAAATTTCTCTCATCATGAATTGCCTTATATTTTGTGGGGTTGTGTTTTATTTAAGTATTGATTATTGCACTAGTAAGTAAAACAATTTTCAAAATAAAATCCAAATTTTGATGTTTATTGAAGAAAGGTTAGTTTTATGTGAAAATACAGAATTTCTATTAGATATGTGCAAGTGTTTTCTCATATATAATCTATATCAAATTTAAATATAGCAGTAAAGAATTAAACATATCTATAGAATGAATGAAAAGTAAATGCAAAATCATTTGAAATATGAAAATCAACAGTAAAATAATTTTTCATCTGATGTTCAATTCTCTCTCTCTATGTATGTATGTATATATATATGTATATATATGTATATATATATATATGTGTATATATATATATATATATATATATATATATATATATATATGTGTATATATATATATATATATATATATATATATATATATATATTCACACATAAATGCTTTTCTAATCATTTATCTAAAATGTAATCTCACATTATTATATTAGAATATTATTACATTTCTTGAACTAAAAGCAACTGTAAAATGATCTAGATATGAGAGTACCATATTTGGTTTGTATTGCATCTTCTAACAGGAGAAGAAAGTCTATCATAAATTTATTTTTAATGTTATCAAAAAAAAAAAAAAAAATTAAAAGAAAATTTTGTGAACTAATATATTTTCAGATAAATTATGATGTCACTCAAAACAAAGAGTATAGCATAGATTATTTAAACAGAGACATGTCCTTTCTTAAACACACTTTAGTATGTTATTTTAATTAAAGCATGACTTATTAAGCTAAGATCAGCTTGTTTATAATTTGCAATTAAATGTGAAAATACAAGCAAATTATTCTCATTTATCAGAGATCAAAGGCTATTCTCATTGTAAAGTTGTTGGACAGTGGTTTTCAAATATTTTAGTGTCAAGAGCAATTTCTATGACAATCTAAAACATAAGAATACAAAGTTTCTTTGCAATAAGTTAATTTAAACTGTGATATGGAACATACACTATACCCATATACTATGACTATATGATAAGGAAATTTACAAATATAAGTTAAGGTTTTGATAATGTGTGCTATCTTATCTTGCTTGAGATTTAATTTTTGTATGAAACTCAGTCATGTTAACAATTAAATATATATTATTCTAGGGAAGCCACCTGGCTATGACCGTGTTAGAAGTGCAGAAATAGGGAACAAAGACTTTGAATTGGATGTGTTGGAAGAAGCATATACCACTGAACATTGGTTAGTTCGAATATATAAGGTGAAAGACTTGCCAAACAGAGGCGTATAAAAGGACAAATTTAGTGTATGTTTTGAATACTTAATATTTTTATATTAAATAAAGTGTTCAGTTTTGTTACAAATGATTGTGATTTAGACCAGCATTAATAAGCCGGATGAATTAATACCCATTCTATTAACACATTTTCATCAATGTGTTCATTAAGTTACTGATATTTGGAATTTGTATTTTATATAAAACTGTTCAATTAATTTTGTGGTTGATTGGTTACAATATACTAGAAAAGAAAGAATTATTAAAAGGAATAGTTATAAACTTTGCTATATAACAATTTTTTTTTTACTTTTTCTGTATTTCACTTGTATATAGCCATGACATCATTTGTGGTTTCCATTAACTTAAAACTGCTGTTGTAAATGTTTTAAGCTTACCTTTGTGTTAATTTATGTGATCTAAAAGTTGTATTGGGGGAAATTAAAAATTTTTAGTATTCACTACCTTACAGGATATTTTGTTAGATATATATATAATTCTATTTCTGATTGACCTTTTGTTTTATAGTTTACTTATTTAAATCATATGATTATGAGTACAGAAACTCTCATTATTGCTGAAAATAATTTAAGTAGTTGTTTTAAATGTCCTTTGAACATGATATAACAACATATAATATTTGTATGTTATATTGCATTTTTATGTTATTTTTTCTAGGTAAGCATTTTATATACACACATAAAGATGATATTGGTATTATAGAATAATTTAGATTTGTTTTTCATGATTCCTAAAAGTTATTTGTTAGTATCTGTTTCAAGTTTAAATGAATGAAATTTGATAATTATACTGAAATGATAAATTAAGAAAACCTTAGGAGAATTTTTAGAATTTTACTATGGTTATTTAAATGATGCTATTTATTGCTAAACTCTCATAGGCCTAGTACCAAGATTTCTGCATTAAAACAAATTTCAAAGATTGTTTTAAAGATGTTTCAAATTATTAAGTACTGGTCTTAAGAATTAGTGAATGTATGTAGGTAATGTAAACTTAAAACTAATTAAGGTTTAAAAAACAACTTTTCAGCTTTATTTTCGTTACATATGTGTAAGATTTTTAGTTTATCTGTATATATTTGCCTTCATTTTCTCTTAAAGATTTAAATTGTGAAATATTGTATTTTTGAAAAATGTATTGAGATTTGGCAACTTTTTCTATTGTGTTTTAAGCATTAGGGAAAATAATTTTAAAAAATTTTTAATAATTTGTCTTCATCAAGTATCTGACTATGCAAAAACTGTAGGTTTTGTTTACCTTTTTATTATGGGAGCACCATATAGGCAGTCAATTTTACTTCCTATAAGGAGATAACACAAATTGACAACCAAACCTTACTTGGGATTTGAACCCAGACACATGAGTATGGCAGGTGGATGATCAAACCACTTTGCTGACCAGGTGGCTAACTTTAATATCAAAACATGCTTGGTTTGAAAAATTGGGTTTAACTTAAAATGTCAATACAATTTTTTTCAATCAAGTATATTTTATATTAATTTCTAAGGGATTATATATGGAGTGTTACTATGAATAGCATTACCTTTAACTTCTTATTTCTCAACTTGTAATCTGTTGATCCAGATAATTGGATACACAGCTGCCAACAAAATAACTATATTATGTATTAAAAAATTATAGTTTCGTACCCAATGTGTCTTGTATATTAAATTGTACAACAGCCATTAGGATTTATTTTTTTCAATGTTGTTGAAAGTTAGGCTATACCCATCTTATCTATGTTGCCTCTTTTGTATATTCTGTTGAAATAATTGAAATTTAGAGTTATCACCCAGTTTATTCTTGATCTGAGTTAAATTAAATTACATTTTCCTGAAATGTAGCACACACTACAGTGAAAGCTATATATGCTGTTATACTAGAATGTAAATACATTGTAACTTGTTACAAAGCATTTATGGTTAGTGTAACCATATATGCTTTGTAGATTTTGTAATGTAGCTTTTGTAAGCATTGTATTTTTCATGCTAAATAAATAGTAAGGCATGCAAGTACTTACTATTCTCATATATTCCTTGATTATATTTCTAATCATAATATCTAATTCAATCTAACATTGGTCTGATATATATCAATCATATGAGCCAGATAACCCATCAATAGTGCTTATATTTCTAAACAGTTTTTAGAGTTTATATTCAGAGTTACTGTATTGTGATCTTTCCTGTTTGTTAATCTTTATCTGATTTTTTTTTTTCAATTGGACATAATTTATATAAAATTTTTCATCCTCCTTATTGGGTTCTAAAGGCAGACTGTGAGATTTAGAAATTGAATATTTTGATCTATATTAAAAACTATGCTTAACAATTTCTTTTCATTGTTTTAACAGTGTCTTAATATGTTACTATTGTTTAAAAATAAATTGGTTTATATTTAGTTTTTTTTTCTCTTAATGATAAATAAATGAAGACTTGTTTAAGGGGAGGGAATGGATTTAATATATAACAATCAGAGCATTTTTATTGAATATCTTCTAGAGAAAAAATTGTGAGAGATAATTTAATATAATTTTATCCTAAACTGCTAATATTCACGTTAGAAATTTTCGATGTATATAATGTAAAAATAGTGATTAAATTTTTTGGTTATATTATTCATGGTTACAAAAATGAATTTTTTCAGTTAATTCTTAGAATTGGATGTTTTTTAATCTGATACTTTGTATACATGAAGCAACTGTATTTAACTTCATGAAACATCAGATTAGCACTTGGCTACATGTTCTACTTGTCTTTCTAATTTTTTATGCTGAATGATTTATTGGTTTTTCTCTCTCTCTCTTGTAACTTTCAAAATTTCACTTTTGCAATATTTTATTGAAAACTTAACCGATGATTTTGTCACTGCACATAAAAAAATGTTTATTTGTATTGTGTGTAGTGATATGGCTGAAGGAGGAATGTATAATTTGTTTATGGTGATTGAATTTGAATATGTTTACTGATTTTTATGTAATGGAACAAAAATAACCTTTTTGTAATAAAGTGAACACTTTGAAAATATACTTGTGTCTTTTTTTTTCTTGTCTGTTCGGATGATTTAAAAAAAAAAAGTGAAAGTCAAGTAGTTTGAACCATACATTCTAAGTTAGCTTAGTGTTTTTAACAAGAAGAATTCTTAGTTACTACTGAGGGCTTTAGAAAACCTACGTATATATTCTAATACTATTGGTTTATAATTTTTTTATGTTTTTTTTTTTTCAATGTTTAAAATCATTTAAATAATTTTAATAGCATTGAAACTCTAATTTTATTTTTTGTTAGATTAAGTATAAAAAATTATGGTTTGAAATTTATGACTTTCATTATTTAAGCTTATATCAGAGTATGGAGGAAAAAAAGTCTCAACTTTTAGATCTATAAATTCTGCTTAAAGATACTTTATTTTTTTTAATTTCAAAGTTATGTATTGATAGTTTATTTTGGTTACAAATATTTCTTTATTACAACCACTTGTGAAGAAAATTTTATTTTATTATATCTTTTTAAAAGCCCTCATGCATTTTGTTTTATTTGGAAGTTTTAATCTTATAAAAATGTGCATTTACAACTTCAAATTTTATTAAGATTAGTTGTTCAGTGAGATGACTTGATAAGTAGAGCACATTCTCTCACTGGTTAGTTGGTTTGAATTCCACTGTTGGCATAGATGTTCATGGCTGTTCAGAATTGGCTGTATACAGAAAGACTTAGCATAATTAGCTCTTATGTTGTAAAATACTGACTGTAGCACTCAAACCATCAGTTTTTTGTTTCATAAGCTTAATTTGATACTCGTGAGTCACCTGTCCTGATGGGTGTAAGGTACTTATAATGTTATGCTAGAGATTCCTGTCAATTTTGATCATCTTCTGGAAGAGGAATATTTACTCCCATATCTGTACCATTCACACTCCCTCTTCTTCCCATCCAACAGACCCCACTCACAGATTTATCATGCATGTTATCTGTACACAGAGGTGTTTTAGGCAGCTACTGGTGCTCAAATATAAGATTCTAGTCCTGCATGCTAACCAGTAGATCATCTTAAAATAAGTTTCTATTTGTACAATAGTTATCAGCATAAAAATATTCTAGAGTCATGGTCATCATCCAAATTTAAACAATTGCCACAAGGCTTTGCTAGCTATATCATCTGATGCATCAATAGAAAATTACAATTTCCTCATATTCAAAATTTCATTTGGCTTATAGTTCAAAGGCAATATCATCTTAGTGAGTTGAAAGAATAAGCTTTTGATTTACATAAATCAAAGCTGATATACAAACCGATTTGAATTTTTTGGAAGTGTATGTAAAAAGTTAAACAGTGGTTCAAACCATGTGAGAGGGCTATGAAGTTGTACCCTTATGCAAATATATAAAGAAACAAACAAAAAAAAACCCAGCTACATAATTATTTTAATTTGAAACTGAATCTAATTGATTATCAATATCTACTATTTTTGATTATATTGAAGTCCTGAATTATGCTAATGTAATTAAGTAGAAATATTTTCTCTCTATCTGAGAAATTCATTCTGCTTGTTTCAGTGCTTCAAAGAGTTTTTGTAATATTTTTTTACTTCCTTGTACAAAGTAAAGGAAGTATTGTAATTGCAAAAAATTGGTGTTCATATATCAATGTGAATACTCCTTTGACCATGTTTGAATCAGTTTTTATTAGTTTCATCTTAAGTCTATGTATGTACATGAAAATTTAAAAATTTAAAGCAATATATATCCATTTTGACCATTCCTAAAGGAATATTGAGTAGTTTTGACTAGACGTATATGATAGTAGAATGATAAAAATTTGTATTTAAGGTTGTCAAACATCTAGTTATGTTCCTCCATTTTTGATTACTACAATGTACATTCAGTACAATATGCACTAAATAATAGAAAATTTTGATATAGCAAATATTAACACTTCCAGGTAAACTCAAGAATGCTTAGTCTTAGAAAGATGAAATTTTATATCCAGGACTGCTGTAAGTTGAGTACCCCCCTTTTTGATTGCAATCTGTACTCCATATAATGAAAAATTTCAGTACAACTTTGCAACATCAATTTTATCAGTCTTCACCAAATAGAAATTCTTGAGCTCTACTAATTTTTCAACTAATATATGAGGAGTTCACAACCAAAATGAATTAAGTCCATATTCCCTTTTAGAAAATAAAATTGTCAGATATAATAAAATGTGCATATGCACTTACATTAAAATATCCCTTAGTTATTAAGGATTTAAAAAAATTGAAATTTCAAGGGAATAATTAAAATTCAGACACTTTCTTTTGAAGACTTAATTTCTTTAATTTTTCCTAATGAGCGTGGTTCACTTTGGTTGTGAACCTCTCATATGCTGTTTATTGTTAAATGCAGTTATAATTATTGGGGAATTAATGTTGCATAAATGTTTAATATTATTAAAAAATGATATTTAAGCATCTGTGAAATGTTCGACTTTATTAAAGAATTCGAGGATGGCATCTCTTATTCTAATAAAAATAAGTATAAATGAAGTGTAGCAAAATATGTGCATAATTTAATAGGAGTACAAGAAAATTATGGCATCGGATCTTTTAACACTAAACATACCATAACCAGTCAAGTGACCAGTGATGTATATGTAAAAAATGTGATAGGTAAGGAATAAAAAATTCTTATTTGTGTTTGTAATAAATAAAAATGGACAATATAGAATTTTGTTTGATTATAATAAAGTTTATTTCCCTCCCAATATCCATATTTCATACTTTCAATCAGGAAACAAAGTTTGGTTATTTTACCAGCTATAGTAGAAATAGGTATGTATTAAGTGTTGGTATGTTTAGTGTTAAAAAGGGAATGAATGAATAACTGAAAAGAGATCGAACATTACGGAAGATATACAAATAATCATTAGTGTTTATTGAAATGACATTTCCTGGGAAATTATTTCAAACTGTTTTGTAAAATGCAGAATTATTGCACCTTATGTTTGTTCAACTCTGAAAGAGGTCGATGAACATTTGAACAATGAATTCTGTGATGTAATGAAACCATTTTGGGAAGAATTAGTATAATTTTCTGACTTCATAGATGTAGATTCAAAGTCTATTAGGTGCAAAAAATGCTGAGATGAAGACATTATTGTAACAAGAAAACACAGATGAGAAAGAAGACTTTTCTATTTTTATAGTTAATGTGTGTAGTTGAATGTTAGTTATGTAGTATCACCAATTATCATTTAACTGAAAGACTTGTTAAAGAATCAAAACTAATATTTTCTATGAAAATTGAGGTTTTTTTTACATTAATTTAAATGCGTTTTAAAAAAAATAGCATAAAACTATTTAATATTTAATTTCTAATTCAAGCATGGTAAAAAATTTATTTTTATTAAGGTCATACATTAATCATTTTTATTATACCACTTCTGTTATTCTATTTTAAATTATTAGTGTATCTGAATGAATGTAAAAGTATTTTCTTTAATTGTTTAAGTTTTATAGCATATTTTAGCTGTAACAGTCGAATAAAATATCCAGAATAAAATATCTACGTTTTTTACGATACTTCGAACTTCAGTTTTCTCGAATATTTTTCTCGGGTCCAAAGACTGAAATAATCACATTTTGTATCCGAAAGAATTATTTCAGTACATTTTAAACTAAGCACTTAATAAACGCGAGTAAAACTGAATATCCTGAATAAAGTTTCTCCCATTGTGAGCTTATCTGATCGAAAACTAGTTATTTTGGGTCAGTATGATCCGAATGGGGTTATTTACATTTTGATCAAAATTAAGTTTGTTACGTTACTTAAGAAAGTATTTTATATCATATGGAGGAATAAGTTGAGTGTAATAAATACTTATTAGGGCGATCAGTAGTTTTTAATCCTTTTATGTAAGCGACTCTTCTCCCCTGAACTTATCTGTTTTCACAACAGTTGGTAGTTATAACCAAATTTTAACACTTAATAGTTAGTAGATTATGCAGATTTGATAATTTAAGGATAAAAGTTCAAAGAGGTTAAAAAAAAAAAAAAGGAATAGCTTACTTATCATTTGGGAAATTATCTATTAAAAAATTATTTTTCTCTTTATTTTTTTTAAAGAATTTATTTTGTTATTTCTTATTTCAGCAATGAGTTTTTTTTATTATTGCAGTGGTTTTAGTTGCTTGTTAAGACTACCGTAACATGGTATCTAGGTGTAATAAAGCCCCATCTTTTAATTAACCCCTTGCATGTGGAATATATTTGATAAAAACGTGCCAAAAATGGAATTTTTTCTCTCTTTAATATTGTTCGTTAATATCATCAAAATGTCAGAAATAAATTATTAAAAAAAATTAAACAAAATAAATACTGTTTTCTATATTTTCATATATATGGGAAATGTTAATAGATTCCAGTAATTTTGGCTGAAATTACAGCAAAATAAATCAAATGAAATAATTTTCTGGATAAATATAATAAAACCAATAAAACGATATTATCTACTGTATGTGAACTGTCATTAATTCAATGTCCCTTAGATTGCTTTGAGTTTTACAAATCCTTTACAGTATCCGAGAAATAGCGACAAATAGCGAAACGGCCGAATTTTTCGTGGGAAAGTATCTCTATTGGGAAAAGGGAAATTAAATATTTGGACGAACTGATTTCGGGCTTCACGGAATTGAAATACACCATTTTTTCTCTTGCTCGAGCTCAGGCCGGACATTCCTGTCTCCAAATTATGTTTTAGACGGCGTTAACCGATCTCAACCATTAGGACTTACGAGAATGGGCTTATCAATAATTTTGTAGTAATTTAGTACTTGGACAAATTAAAGATATTAAATAGTACGAAAAAACGTTGTTATACTGTACTGTGACTTTTAAAAGAAAAAAAAATGAATAAAAACATGAGGGGGTAAAAGCTTTGTGTCAGAATATAGCCTTGAATATAAAGCCAACGTGAGTCACAAATAAAAGAAAAAAGTACGCAGACGGTTGTTTTGCAGCCTCGAGCGAGTTGCATTCTCAATGCGAGAGACATGCCATTTGGCTTAATCTGCTTTTGCAAGACACTTGGGATGAGAATGAAGCTCGCTTGGTGCTGTGAACAGTCTGTGTGTCCCGGGGGGGGGGGTAAGCTAGCTTTAAATCTGGCTAATTGTTATATACTAGGCTTCAGTATATGAAGTTGGCTTTGTTTTTAAATGCTGCTTACTGTTTTAGTCTCACGATGTACAATTCCCTGCATAAATTCAAACGAAAAGACTATCTATTAAATATTACTTTATTCAGATAAAAAACGATTCAGAGCATCGGGGATGGCCGAATGGTAGAGCGCTGCTCTTCGGAACCGGAGTTCGCGGGTTCGAATCCCGCTGATGGCATGGATGTTTGTACCCGTTCGGAATCGGCTTTAAACTGTAGGTCCCGGTCTCATTAGCCCTCGTGTGCAAAGCAGTAGACCGTAGCGCTCAAAACCAAACCAAACCAGAGCATCGGGAAAATTTTAGAGATTAAGAAGTCTCGGCTACTAAATTTTCAAATTTTTGGATTTTTAATTTTTTTTTGTTTTAATTTCGTTTTGGTCACTGAAACGTCTCACACGTTCGGCGTTTTTGTGTTCATACAATTCGTTTTTTTTTTTTATTTCTTACTGAATGACCTAGGTAAATAGATACCAAAAATACCGATTGAAAAGCAATCTTGAAGATTTAAAATAAATTGTTAAAAAAGTTGAATTGTTTCTGCTCAATTTTCGACCCATCAATAGTCCTGTAAACCCATTAGCTTCATTTGTATTTTTTCACTGTGAATATCTGTTTTACACAGCTAGACCCGGGGAGACAAAAATTAATAAATAAGATTTCAGGTCAGTTAAAAGTAGTATCAAGAACACAAACATTTAATTTCACCTTGCATGGTAAGTGTTAGTGACCCGTACAAGCTTGTTGATATTTAAAAATATTCGCCTTGCTGGTTATTGTCTGAATTCTGTAAGACTTTGGGTTCGCTGTAGTTGTGTACAAATAATTGCTTATATTATGTACCATAAGATTTTCTTATCATATTGAATCATTGGATCTTATAATAATCTAATTTGTTTAAGCTATTTATTTTATAAATTTCGTATATAAAAATCAAATTGATTTTTACAATAGTTGTGAAAGCAATACGTTGTCCCGGGGGGTGCTAAATGGGTAACAGCTTCACAGCCTTGTATTGGCATAAAGGCATATAGCGCCTTTATTGCCAGATGCGTTAGGATAAAAAACAGTAGTTGTGAGATGGGTTTATAGGTTGAAATTAATTTTGTGAAGTTAGCATCTCAAAATTATTATTTGTCAGTTATCTCTTTTGCAAATCATTTGTTTAAAATTCCTTTTAAAGATAATGTCATCAAGATAAAGAATTATATATCTATATATATATATATATATATATATATATATATATATATATATATATATATATATATATATATATATATATATATATATATATATACATACATACATACATACATATACGCACACATTTCTTTATCTTTCCCTGCCGAACGCTGGCCGATTGGTTAGGGCGCTGATCGTTGGTACCAGAGTTCGTGGGTTCGAATCCCACTGTGGCATGGTTGTTCGTAGCCGTTCGGAATCGGCTTTAAGCAGTAGGTCCCGGTCTCATTAGCCCTCGTGTGCAAAACAGTAGACCGTAGCGCTCCAAACCAAACCAAAACCTTTATCTTTCTCTAAAGATGTGGATTTTTACTGTTTTTATCCTAGTATTGCAGCCAGTTAGCATATACTCATGTAAATGTGTGACGGGATTTTGTTTTGTTAGATATGTAGTACTACGGTTTACTATTTTGCTACAGCAGGTATGTGAGACTGAGCTTTACTTCTTATTGCCAATTAAAAACTGCTACGGACATGTGTGCCATCAGTGGCATTCGAACTTACGTATTCCAGTTTTGAAAGTCAGTGCCCTGCCTGTGCGATCACCATCCAGTAGGTTATTGGAATTATGTATACATAGATAAAAAAAAAGAACAAACATGAAAATATGCTAATTACAGTAGTTAAGCAACAATCGAATTGAAGGAGTGGAATGATATTAAAATACGATATTTAGTACTACAGTTATTTTTAAAATCCCTTAAATCTACACTAATATAACTAATTCTGTAAGGCAGTATGGTAGTATGAATGCAGAATTTTTCATTGCTCTTTATTTACAGAATTATAGTTCTGAGGGTTTCGGAGGTAGCTGGGTTTATGTGTGCATTTCTAACTTTTGCTTCCAATGGCTTAGAGCTTCACTTTTGTCCCGGAAAAAGTCAGACCTAGGATTTCTTCGACTAGATTGTTGCCCAGATCTGTCATGAGGGAAGAGGGGATGAATCAGCAATCGCACCCGTTTAGTTTGCTTTCGTGGGGAACTACGGGTAGCGAACTAACATTTGAATTATAATTGAGGGAAACCACATGAGCAGTAAGCAACTTGTCCATGGATTTGAGAATGGATTTGAGTAGGAACCGAGTTCATTACCGAGTGAAACGATTTTCTGTTTTGAGAAACAGCTGAGCTACAGTCGACCCTATGTCTGTTAAGATAGAAATTGATATATCATGGAATACGATATCGACTTTTCCGAAACTATACATATACGAGTACAACGTCTCTTCTTGCAAAAAGAGTAATCATTAGAAGATTTCGGAAAGCACAAGGCAGAGTATACGACAAAATTTCTGACAACAGAACAGAATTTAACAGCAGAAATGAATATGTATAGTGCTGATCTGCTATTATAACAACAATCAGAAGTTGCATTTATAAGTCCAGGTGTAATCCAAAAGATTTATCCATCCATATATAGTCGTACTCATTTATAACGAAGAGGAAGGAGCTGGCATAATTAGTTCGTTAAATCCCAGTGATCGTAAAAACGAAGTTTACTGAAGATCCGGTTTCTCTCCAAGAAAAAAATATTAATGCATAGA